>CM046447.1:34284214-34609214 GCA_025506515.1 Flaveria trinervia
CATACAACACAAAGTTAATAATCTTCTGAGCTGCCTCATCCTTTGAATGCAAGAAGAAAGTCCATACAAATCTGGAGTAATCATCCACAATTACCAGACAGTATTTCTTCTTAGCCATACTCATCACTCTCACAGGACCAAAGAGATCCATGTGAAGAAGCTGTGAGCAGGCAGTGGACTTCGGTTCTTCTATGGAGGGAAATGAAACTTTGTGTTTGTTCCTTTTTAAACAAGCAGTGCAGTTATCTTCACATTTGAACTCCTTCATAGGCAGTCCCCTTACTAAACCATGGTTTATCAGCTGATTTATGTTTTTGAGATTAACATGCCCAGCCTTCTATGCCTATAGTAGATTCTTGAGGGGAAGCCTTGGAAAATAGGCAAGGATGGCCTTTGAGATCTATTTTCTTGGAAAGATCTAAGGGTACACTCTTCCTGTCCTGTTGGCCTTCAGGAGAGTGTATTCATCCAACACCTTATCAGTCAAACTTAGAACTTTGATGACAGAATCCGACAGTTCTGACTGGTGAAACATGGCCTTTGTCACACATTTGACTGACACTCAAGAGGTTGTACTTGAGATTTTCCACATGGTTAACATCATCAAACTTTATTTCCCCATTGGAAACAAAGCCTTTGCCGATGATGTAACCTTTGCATCATTGCCAAATGACACAAACCCCTTCCTTCCTGAGAGTAGTCATTAAGAAGTGATCTGTTTCCTGTCATATGCATGGATCCTCCACTGTCTACATACCACATGCCTCTGTGGCATGTTGAAGAACCCTGCAAAACACAACAATTAGTTAGATTTTGAGACCCAAACCTTTTTGGTTTTGGGCCTATTCTCATCAACAGATGGTAAACTAACAGGTTTGTTGGAAACAACAGCCTGAGAGGAAGAAGATGGTGAAGAAGAGGAATCTTTGGCTTGGACCTCCTTTTCTGTGGTTTCAACATAGAACATCTAATTAGTTAACTCTCCAATAGATGTTGAACCATCATAACCAGCTGTGTCTGATTTGTGATAAAGCTTTCAGCTCTCCACACACATTGGCATTGGAGTTTGAGAAGTTCCTATGTTGCACCTTCTTCTTTTGAGCAATCTCAGCTGTTACTTGTTTAACCCCTTCCTTTTTGGATTTCTTTTTGGACTTAAGGGTTACAGGATTTGATGTTGCTGTACAAATGTGGCTTCAAACTCAGTTTTCATTTTAACCATTTTCTCTTTAATTTCCTTTTATGTTTGAGTTTGGATCCTCTTTTGTACCAACAATCATCTGTAAGATGATTGAACAAACCACATATTTCACATGTTTTTCTTCATCTTATGTTGATCATCACTAAAGAGAATGAAACTACTGAAGACTTGTTCGTCAGCACTTGGAAGCACTATTTGCTTTCTTGACTTCCTTTTAGTAGTCTTCAAACCCTTTCTACTGACAACTTTCTTCCCTTCAGTGCTGACAGTAGTTGGAGTTTGAACTTCAGGTGTTAAATCTTGCTCTCCAGTCCTTTCAGGACTTCCAGAAATAACTCCTGAGTTGATCAACTCTTTGATCTTGTAAGTGTCAGTATTTGAACCATCAAGATCAGCTGATAGGTTCAACGAGGGATAATACTAACTTCAACTTCTGATGGTGCTCTATCAGAAAGTGAATCACATGATGAGGTGGATTAGTTATTGCTTTTCCATCAGATTTCACTTCTGCTCTTGAAGCAAAATCTGTAGAGGAGCAGTGTGATTGTAACCAATGCCAAACTTCACATTGGAAGCTGATTGCTTACTAAGAAGCATTTCAAAACCTTTGCATGATTGTACCCATCGATCACACTCTACTTGGGTGACTGCAAGGGTTTCTTTGAGGTCTTTGTACTTTTCTAAAGTACCTCTTCCCTAGCCTTATCATCAGTGATTTGGCATTAAGTTTATAAATCTCATCATTTTTCTCTTTAAGCATAGACTCAAACTCAGCTTTTATTTGGAAATGATCTTTTCTAGCTCTATGTTCTTATTAATTAAAGCTACATTTGCTTCTCTAATAGAGGCAAATGCTGCTATGCATGTTTCAGAACATATTTGGCCTTAGCCTCAGAGATACCTGTGATACCTGTGATGAAGAGGCATTTGAGGATGATCCATCTGCAGACTCCAGAGCCTAAGTGCGAGATTCCCAAAAGGACTGTCACCACCATGTTGACCAACACCTGTGAACAGTTGTTCATGACCAGACATGTCATCTGGTAAACTGCTCCAATCAACAACTCCAGGGGTGAAGAAGCTTTGTTGTTGATGTTGAGGAGGTAGATGAGATTGAGATGGTTGAGGCTCAGGAAGAGCATGTGTTGTTGAGCAATGGGTGCTTGAACCTGACTGATTTGTGGCATGTAATAACAAGGGTAAGGATATGGCATTGGACCCTGAGGAACAAAATATGCAGGAGATTATGGTTGAGAATGATGACCAGAATTGACAGGATGTTGCCCTCTGTGTTGTTCACTATTGCCAGGGAAAGTCACAAAGGGTGCAGAAGAATTAGATCCAGATGATCTACATTCTCTAGCAAAGTGTCCAAGCATGTGGCATTTGTGACACCTCAACTTACTCTTGTCAAAACCAACTTTGGTTTTGCCAGAGAGTCCTGGGAACTTTCTTCCAGTTCTTTTGTAGAAGTTCTGAGATTTGATATTTATCAAGGCCATTTGGCTCAAAATATCCATCTCTTCTAAGTCATCATCAGCAATCCCCTTGAGATCATCCATGATGAAGCATAGATTGTATTATTACACCCAGTAAACTGACTATCAACACTCACAAATGCAGAATCAGAAGTGTTTGAAGAGAAATCAATATGCTCATCATACTGGCATTCAGATGAAGCATATTCGACTCATGACCAACCAAGGCAGTGTTGCCTGGTACAAAGTCTTCGGTGAGCTTACCATATGATGCCAGTTCCTTTTCTGCTCTATCTCTCTTTCGAATGTAAGCAGTTTCCCATGAAGTTGGGTGAGAGATAGACTATCCAGATTTGCACTTGAGCGCTGGACAATTGTATATGTGTCCCATCTCTCAGGCCATGATCTGAGGAATTTGTGGTTCATTTGGCTTTTGGTATATTCATGTTTACCATTTCAACTCAGAGATTAAAAATGAAAACCGCTCAAACTGATGAGTCATAGTCTCACTCCCCTTTCTATGAGCAAAAGTCTCATACTATGGGCGAGGATTTCCCTGTTGTTTGCTAAGACCTCATTAGTGCCACCAAATTGTTCTTTCAGTGCATTCCAAAGTTCATGAGCAGTTTCATGATGCGTAAGCCCGGAATAGATTTCATTAACCATGGCCAGAATTCCATGGGCTTTAGCATCAATCTCGAACAACTTCTTGTCCTCATCAGAGTATTGTTCCTTCTTCTTCGGAATCAACTGATATGTTTCCGGATGATTCACCATTGGCTTATGTGGTCCATGTACCATGGATGTCCAACAACCTGAACTATTGACAGACAGGTGATGTAGCATTCTTCGTTGCCAAATGTTATACTCATTCCTAACCAGCATCGGAGGCTTGGTTGAGGAACCAGTATTGTGTGGATCATTAGAAGGTGTAGTCATTTTCGAAAATTCAGACAAATTCAAGATAAGCAAAACAAATTTAGCTTAAAACCACTAAGAACCTCAATTAAAATAGCCAAAAGCGACATAACTTCAATGTTTATTACAGATTCGTGCGAATTTGCTAGTTCGATCAAACTTAGAGCAAATGAGCAGTTTCAATGATCAATTGTTAGATCGATCAATCATTAACCAGCTCTGATACCAGTTGATAGATCTCAGCATCTAGTTTGATCGATTTGAATGATTTCAGCAGCGGAATAGAGTACCAACTAGCACAATTCGAGCAAGAATACCAAAGATACAGCAATGAACAGAATTAGTTATAGAGAGAAATTTTCTGCAAAAGGAATATTTCATTCAATCACACGCTTTGGCATGGCTTTCGCAAAATTACAATTTACGTCATTCTTCCTTATGTAAGGAAAGATGACGTAGGCTGATGTCACTTGATAGTGACATCTAACCATTATTTAACAAACTACTGAAACACTAAAACTACTGAAGATGTCAAGCAGCTGACATCTTCTTACAAGAAGCTAAGTGTTTACTTATTACAAAACTACTGATAAGAAACTACTGAAACTACAACGACTGAAGAACAAGCTCTTCAGTCGCTTTACAAAACTACTCAAAGTAAAAACATAAAACTACTGATAAACACAACTACTTAAAAAGTACTCTTCAGCTGTTGTGACAAACTACTGAAACTTCAGCACTTGGTCTTCAGACTTGAACTTCAGACGTTTCATCAGCTGATGACTTCAGTATATATCATCAGCTGATGTCTTCAGTCTTTGTCTTCAGACTTTGTACATCAATTGTTGATCTTCAGCACTTATGGACTCTTCAGCTGTTGACCTTCAGTACTTTGGCCTTCAGCTTCAGCACTTGTATTCTTCAGCTGTTGGACTTCAGCACTTTAGTCTTCAGCTTCAGCACTTGTGTTCTTTAGCTGTTGAGCTTCAGCACTTTAGTCTTAGCTTCAGCACTTGTGTTCTTCAGCTGTTGAGCTTCAACACTTTAGTCTTCAGCTGTTGAAGTCTTCAGTACTTGATCTTCAGCTGTTGAAGTCTTCAGCACTTGTCGAACTGCTGATGAAGCCTTCAACAGTTGTTGTGATATCATGTGGGACTTAGAGGTTTTCTCTTCTGGCTCATTGGTTCTTTTGGTCCTACAAAGCAATAACCAATCCTCTTCATCATGTGATCTACTTTCTGATACAGCACCATCAGAAGTAGAAGTCAGCATTAATTCCTCACATGCTGATGTTGTTGGCTCAAATGCTGACACTCACATGATCATTAAGTTGATCACTCCAGGTGATATTTTACAATGTACCGAAAGTACTAAACGGAATGTCATAACACCTGGAGAACAAGCCCAACTACTACATGCACTAAAGGAAAGAATACTGCAAGTAGAAAGGGTGGGAAAACTACTGAAGAAGATATCAAGAAAGCAGGTACTAAAGCAAAGAAAACTGCTACTACTGATAGCAAACTGCTGAAGAACAAATCTTCAGTAGTTTCATCTTCTTCAGCAGATGATCACTTAAGATGAAGAAAAAGC
The DNA here is from genome assembly GCA_025506515.1 of Flaveria trinervia. NCBI lineage: Eukaryota > Viridiplantae > Streptophyta > Magnoliopsida > Asterales > Asteraceae > Flaveria > Flaveria trinervia. Next base: position 34,289,405 of record CM046447.1, read on the forward strand.
CATGTGAAATATGTGGCTTATTCAATCATCTTACTGATGATTGCTCGTATAAAAAGGGCTCCAAACTCAAACATAATGAAAACATTAAAGAGAAAATTGACAAAATGAAAACTGAGTTTGAAATCAAGTTTGTACGAGCAACATCAAAACCTGTAACCCCTAAATCCAAAAGGAAATCCACAAAGAAAGGGGTCAAACAGCTAACAGCTGAGGTTGCTCAAAGAGAGATGGTATAACACAGGAATCCATCAACTCAAGCACTAATGTGTCTGATGAGCTGAAGGCTTTATCACAAAATCAGACACAACTTGTTATGATGGTCCAACATCTATTGGGGAGAGTTAACCAATTAGATGCTCCTATGTTAAAACCACAGAGAAGAAAATCCAAGTCAATGGATTCCTCTTCTTCACCGTCTCCAACTCCTCAGGCTGTTATTTACAACAAGTCTGTTAGTTTACCATCTGATGATATGAACAGACCCAAAACCAAAAAGGTTTGGGTCTCAAAACTAACTAAGTGTTTATGATTGCAGGGTTCTTCAACATGCCATAGTAGCATCTGGTATGTAGATAGTGGGGGATCTATGCATATGACAGGGAACAGTTCTCTTCTTCATGACTACTCTCGAGGAAAGAAGGGGTTTGTTTCTTTTGGCAATGATGTTAAAGGTTACATCATTGGAAAAGGTTTTGTCTCCAATGGAGAAATAAAGTTTGATGATGTTAATCATGTGGAAAATCTCAAGTACAATCTCTTGAGTGTTAGTCAAATGTGTGATAAAGGACATGCTGCTCTTTTCACCAGTCAGAACTGCAGGATTCTGTCATTTAATGTTCTGAACTTGATTGATAAGGTGTTGGATGATCACACTCTCCTGAGGGCCAACAGGACAGGAAGAGTGTATGCCTTAGATCTTTCCAAGAAAATAGATCTCAGAGGCTATCCTTGCCTATTTTCCAAAGCCTCTTCTCAGGAATCTAAACTGTGGCAAAGAAGGTTGGGTCATGTTAATTTCAAAAACATGAATGAGCTGATCCACAATAGATTAGTGAGAGGCTTACCAACAAAAGAGTTCCACTGTGATGAAACCTCACCTGCTTGTTTAAAAGGAAAACACACAAAGTCTCATTCCCCCCTATTGAAGAGCCTAAGTCCACTGCCTGCTTGCAATTACTGCATATGGATCTATTTGGTCCTGTGAGAGTGATGAGCATGGCAAAGAAGAAATACTGTCTGGTAATTGTGGATGATTACTCCAGATTTGTATGGACTTTCTTTCTGTATTCAAAAGATGAGGTTGCTCAGAAGATTATCAACTTGTGCTGTATGTTGAGAAGCAGTATTCCCTATCAGTCAAGTGTAAGGAGTGACAATGGTACTGAATTCAGAAACCATACACTTGATGAATTTTATCTTTCAAAAGGAATCAAAAGGCAGTTTAGCATCCCAAGGACTCCTGAGCAAAATGGAGTAGTGGAGAGAAAGAACAGGACTTTAATTGAAGCTGCAAGGTCCATGTTGGCTGACTCTGGTTTGCCACTGACCTTTTGGGCTGAAGCTGTTAACACAGCTTGCTATGTGCAAAATAGAGCCTTAGTAAATCAAAGGTTGATGAAGACTCCATATGAGGCTCTACACCATTTGGCTCCTTTGATTTCATTTTTCAGAGCCTTTGGATGTCCTTGTTTCATTCTCAACACAAAGGATCAACTCCACAAATTTGATCCTAAGGTGGATGCATGGTACTTTGTTGGTTATTCAACCACTGCAAGGCTTACAGAGTCTTCAACTGCAGAACAAAAATAGTTGAAGAAACCCTGCATGTGAAATTTAATGAATCACCTAAGGATAAAATTCCACAAAACCCTATGGAGTTGTTTGATTTGGACATACTGCAATATGCTCCTTATCAAACTCCAACTGTTGCAGATCATGTGGATAATCATCCTCTGCAGCAAGTCTTCCACCTGGTGGTACAAAAGATGATAATGATGTCAGTACTCACCTTTTCAAGTTTAGTGACCAACTGCCTGAGTCTGCTAAACTAGATGTTCCTGTACCTTCCGCAGCTCCATCCACAACAAATGCTGATGAGATTTTTGATTCCTCCACATCATTTGATTTGCCATCCAATACTTGGTTTCAAGAATCTGAATCAACATATGCTGCTGCTGAACCGGCTACAAACACTTGCACTGATCTTATTGTGCACCAAGAGCTGAAAGATCACCCTATATCTCAAATCATTGGTGGTATCAATGATGGCGTCTCAACTAGAAGCAAATTGTCTAACCTGTGCTTCTATGCTCTGTTCATCAGTCAGCAAGAGCCAAAGAACTATCATTTTGCTTTGAGAGATAATGGATGGGTGGATGCTATGCAGCTTGAGCTACTTCAGTTCAAGAAGCAGCAAGTGTGGGAACTGGTTTCTCTACCCCCAGGTAAGTGTGCAATAGGCACTAAATGGGTATTTAGGAACAAACAGAAACATGAAATGGGCTTATTGTTAAGAACAAGGCTAGACTGGTTGTACAGGGGTTTTCACAAGAAGAAGGTATTGATTATGATGAAACATTTGCCCCTGTAGCCAGCCTAGAGGCAATTAGATTGTTCTTAGCTTACGCTGCATTCCACCATCTTAGAGTTTTTCAAATGGATGTCAAAAGTGCATTTTTATATGGTAAAATAAAAGAGGAAGTTTATGTGTGTCAACCACCAGTTTTGAGGATAATAAACATCCTGAATGGGTGTATAAACTTGATAAGGCTCTTTATGGGTGAAACAAGCTCCTAGAGCCTCGTATGAGACACTTTCCACTTTTCTTCTTAATAATAATTTCACTAGAGGCTCCATTGATAAAACTTTGTTTATTAAGAAGGTGGATCAACATAAGCTACTTGTTCAAATTTATGTTGATGATATTATTTTTGCATCCTCTGATCCCCAGTTGTGTGATGATTTTACCAAATTAATGAAAAAGAGGTTTGAAATGAGTGCAATGGGAGAATTACAGTTCTTTCTAGGCTTGCAAATCAAACAAAAGGCTGATGGCACCTTTATTCATCAGTCCAAATATACAAAAGATCTTTTGAATAAGTTTGATTTACAAATAGTAAGCCCTGTTCTACTCCCATGTGCAACACCACACAACTGGATGCGGATCAGAAAGGTAAAGCTGTTGATGAAACACTTTACAAATGTATGATTGGGTCCTGGATGTACTTAATAGCTTCTAGACCAGATATCATGTTTGCTACTTGTGTCTGTGCTAGATTTCAGGCTGCTCCTAAAGAGTCTCATTTGATTGCAGTCAAGAGGATCTTTAGATATTTGCAAGGTACACAATCTCTAGGATTATGGTATTTCACCGGACACTCTTGCAAATTAGTTGCTTTTTCAGATAGTGACTGCAGGGTGCAAGTTAACTAGAAAGTCAACTTCTGGTGGATGTCAATTCCTAGGCAACTGTTTGATTTCTTGGCAGAGTAAGAAACAAACATCTGTTGCTAAATCAACTGCTGAAGCAGAGTACATTGCAGCTGCAAGTTGTACATCTCAGGTACTCTGGCTTCAGAACCAACTTTTGGATTATGGCATTACAGAGACTAAGACTCCATTATTAATGGATAGTGCTTCAGCTCTGTGCATTGTCAAAAATCCAGTCCAGCACTCTAGGACCAAACATATAGAAATCAGACATCATTTTATTCGGGATTGTTTTGAAAAAGGTCTGATTGATCCTAAGTTTGTGCCTAGTGCTGATGAGCTTGCAGACATTTTTACTAAGCCTTTGGATAGTTCAACTTTCCAAAACCTTGTGTTAAGGCTTGGTATGCTGCAGCTAGAACAAGTGATAACTACTGCTGATCTCAGTAAATAAGTACTGATGCTCATGAGTAATCATATCACATATAAGTACTGATTCTGTTCAACTGATAAAGTTACAACTACTGATATAGTTATAACTACTGATGTTAGTAAAATCAGTAAGTGCTGATGTCCTATGAAACAACTGAAAACAGCAAAAAGTCTATGAGTATGTTGAGGACAGTATGAAACAACTGGAAAGCTATGAATTGACGAAAACTACTGATGAGATAATTTTCTCTTCAGTCGTTTCTAAAACTGCTGCTTCATCCTAAACAACTGATGACAAAACCATGTCTTCAGTAGTTTCACAACTACTGATGACTAACACCACGTCGTCAGCTGTTTACAACAACTGATGACAAAACAACAACTGATGACAAAACCATATCTTCAGTAGTTTCACAACTACTGTTGACTAAACCAAGTCTTCAGTTGTTTTCAAACATCTGAAGTCAAAACCATAGTTTTAAGTAGTTTTCTAACTATTGATGCCTAAAACCAAGACTTCAGCTGTTTCAACCTCTGAAGGTTTCTGCCACGTCATCAATCTGTTAAAACTACTGATGACTCACATTAAACCTTTCAGTTGCTCTATGAACCGTACCCTATAAATACCCAATACCTAAGCCTTCAGCACTTCATCCTTTCCAAACCTAACGTTCAAATCTCCAAAACTTCTCTCTCACTAATGGCGACCATGCAGCTCAAACCACGACATAACTGTGTAGCCTACCTCACCAAATCGCCTTTCTGGACAAAGTTCGATAACGCCATTGATCTTATGGTCCAGTCACCCTACAAAACGACATTCCTTCTAAATCCCATCATTCATGCCGAATCCCTTCACCAGTTTTGGACGAACATTACCGTTACCACTGGGGAGAACAACACCGAGTCTCTCCGGTCGGTCGTTAACAACCTTCAAGTGGTCATCACTCCGGAAATCATTCGACAAACCCTCAACTTGGATGATGCCATTTTTCCTGCAGGATATCCAAAGGGCACAACTGATTTATCCTTCGCCAACCATGGATATCAGGGAAACCTTAGTGCCTCTACTATTCTGAAAAAACATTTCCATGATGCAGAACGTCTTATCTTTCACATGGTAAATGTGTGTTTAGCTCCTAAGACATCCTCTTGGGATCAAATGTCCACCAGATGGCAGCAGGTACTATTCTCTATTCTTGAGCAACAGAACTTAAACTTCTCTGAAATCATTTTTCTTGAACTTAAGGATATGGCCTCAAAATCTATTTCTAACCGTTGGATATTATATCCTTGGTTCATTATGGCTATAATAGAGAATCAGCTGAAAGCTGAGGGACTTCTTGGCCTTGGAGTCCCTGCAACGGCTGTATTGCTTGAAGTATACTCCAGGCACAACTCTGACCACACACTGAAACAGGCTGCCAAACTGCGAAAACCCACGCAGTTGGAACCCACGGCCACCACCTCCAGAACTAGAGTCCCCACCAAACCCAAATCCAAAAAGCCAAAAACGGCTACTCAGGGAGATGAGTCCCCTGAGGATGCCCGTGTACCACAAACGTGGAAACACATACGGTATTAACCCCCCAGTTGTGTCCAAGACTCAACAAGCCATAGCCGCACAGGTATCCTCTCAACAGGATCCTGCTGCAACCTTTATTGGGGAAACCACACTACTAGAACCTGTCTCACTTGACAGGGTTACCATTGAAGCGCACCATTCACCCCGGGTGCAATCCGCTTCTATCCACTCTCCACAGGCAACCGCCCCCCAAAGTCCTACATTAATTGTTGCACAAGTGCTGAGTCAGTTGCACTCCTCACCCCCTCCCCAGATACCAATTACAACTGGGCATACCTCTACCATTGAGGGGGAGGATCAAAGTGCATCTGATAACCCACAGCATAGGGGTTACAATGTTTCATTTCCTAGTGTAGAAAAGGAGATTGGAACTTCTGGTAAGGCTGCCACTCATCCTGCTTCAGCATATGATCAGGATGTAGTTGGTACCAGTACTAAGACCTTACCAGAGGCAACTGCTATGAACGACCTAGTTCTGAGGCAGGCAGTCCCCAGTTCTAAGACAAGGGGCACATGCAATAACTGATCTACACTCAGTGCATGTTCATCCTGATTACATCAGGAGGTCAGGTGATTCAGTAACCACTGATGATGACCTGGGCTTTTTCTACGATGTGTTAGCCCAAAACACTATCCTGGAAGAGGAGGTTAGCAGACTCAAAGAGCTGCTTGCCAAAACTTCTGAGGATCAAAGACCATCTGCCTCTCAAACCCCACAGATGGCACCTTCATTTGAAGGTCTCCCAAACACAGAGCCACTCCCACATATTCAGCCACCAACCTCTGTTTCTGGCACTATTTCTCAGGATCAGAACCCCCCCTGAGCAAATAGCTGCTATCTTTCAACATGCCCTACCTCTCATCACACCTATAATCACTGATATAGTGATCAAAACCATTGATGAGAGGCTTCCTTCAGTGATACAACCCTTGGTTGAAGAAGTTGTGAGCAAGAACCTTTCTGACAATCAAACCCTTGCAACCAATGCAACCAAAAAGGGGGAGATTCAGTCAGTGAAAGCAAAGAGGAAGAGGAGTGCAGATAAAGAGAAAGAAACAGAAGTGGTAAAGGAGAAGGAGTTGGATGGGAAGAACGAAAAAGAAGCTAACATGGAAAAATCTAAGAAAAGAAAGAATGAAAAAGAGAAAGCCTTGGAGATAATGGTAAAAGAGGCTGATGCCAAACATAGCAGATCAATGGACAACATCATTGATCAGCTGTTTAGGCAAGGCCATGACACTGATAAACTTGACTCTGAGATTAGAAGATTAGAGATTGAAGAAATCCAGATTAGATGGGCAAGTTATGACGTGTTAGAAAGAGAAAGGCTGGAGATCATGATCGAAATCAAAGCTTGGTCCAGGGACAGCATCTTGGCAATAACCACCAAGATCTGTTCATCTGAAGTATACACAAAGGGACTAGTTATTGAAGCTTTGAATGAAGCTGGTGCTAGGAGCAGGACTGAGCTAGCCAAGCAATCTAAAGCCACACTCACCTCAAAAATGCTAGAACAGCCTATCAACATTCTCACAACAAAACCACCAAAACAACCACCCACTAAAACAATCCCTTTACCCCAAAACCAACAGCCGATGATGTACCCCAGAAGAAGAACAGAAGGGTATTGAGGCTAGAAGATGATAAAGAAGATGATGATGAGGAAGAAGCTAGGCTGCCAATCTCAGCTGTTATTCAGTTGCCGAAGGCCACAAGTCACCCTCCAACAATTACTCCTGAATCTCAGAGACAAACTGTGAAGGTGAAGCTAGAAGAAAAGAAGGACTTCACCAACAGCATGATGAGGAGTTGTTGAGAAGGGTTGATAAAGCTTATGCAGCCACATCTTCCATCATCAACATGAAGAAGCATGCACTCAGATTATACACTCTCAGGCAACTTTTCAATATCAGAAGGAAAGAGTGAGGATTTGGCCTGATCCCAGGGTGTCTCACAGAATTCACAAGAATAACATTCCACAGAGATACATGGGCCAGGTGAAAAGGATTGTAGATGAAGTGATCTCCCTAGTCATTGTAGTGTCACCCTGGGAAATCCTGGAAGACTTCAAGAAAGCTTATAAAGCCAACCAAACCCCACAGAAGATGCTTGAAAATAAAATGGTGAATAAGGGGTTGGTTTATAAGAGGCTTGAAGAAGTCAGGAAAAATGAGCTCCAGTTGTTCTTTGAGGTAATCACCCTGATGAGTTTGCTTATAGAATAATAACAATTGTGGAGCTAAGAATGGGAAACAGGCCAAATACCTATCTGAGTACTATGGGCCAGAATTTTAATTTGAAGGAGGTGCTGAAGAGCTGACCATGGAGGAACAAATCACCTTCCTAGAGGCCTATACCAGGGAGTCATACAGACTCGTTGTTGGGAAGTAGATCTCATGAATGGGGTAACAACTCTATGTCCAGTTCCCTAAAACAGAGTTCCCATTCATACTTTGCCAATCGAATTTTTGAGACTACTTCCAGGCCGGTGCTTACAAGGGTCACTTCTGAGCTGATCAAGAAGACAAAAAGACCAATCATTCTGCCATAATAAGTGGGACATCTTTAATAAGTTTAGAGGTTTTGGCTGCATTGGTTCAGGGGGAGTTTGTTGGACCAAAAGAACCAATGAGCCGGATCAGAAAAACCTCTAAGTCCCACAGACATCACAACAACTGCTGAAGACTTGATCAGCTGTTTTATAAAGTCTGAAGAGCAACAGCTGAAGTACAAGTACTGAAGATCAAAGTCTGAAGATCAATAGCTGAAGAACTAAAGACTGGAGGACAACAACTGAAGATCAACAGCTGAAGAACTAAAGTACTGAAAGTCAACAACTGAAGATCAAAGTCTGAAGATCAACAGCTGAAGAACTAAAGTACTGAAGGTCAACAACTGAAGATCAAAGTCTGAAGATCAACAGCTGAAGACAACAGCCGAAGACAACAGCAAGACAACAGCTGAAGACAACAGCTGAAGACAACAGCTGAAGACAACAGCTGAAGACAATAGCTGAAGACATCAGCTGATGACAACAGCTGATGTTCAAGTACAAGTACTGAAGCCTTCAGAGTTTGCTACAACAGCTGAAGAAGCATTCTTCAGTTGTTGTGATGGTTTCTTTTCAGTAGTTTTCTTTTTGTTTCAGTATTTGTAAAACGACTGAAGAGCATAATCTTCAGTTGTTGTAGTTTCAGTAGTTTCTTTTCAGTAGTTGTAGTAACTGATAACACTTATTATTTTTGTAAGAAGATGTCAGCTGTTTTGACATCTTCAGTAGTTGTGTTTCAGTTGTTTAAATAATTCTGTTAGATGTCACTATGGAGTGACATCAGCAGACGTCACATCTCCTATATAAGGAATGTTCCACCACGACATTCCTATATAAGGGATGATTGACCTGATTGTAAGTGTGACATTTTGCCACCACGAAAGCGCGTTTTGAATGAAATCCTTGATTCGCAGAATTTCTTCTACAACCGTTTGTTCTTGTGTTGAATATCCATTATTGTCTTGTGAATTGGCTAAATGTTTTGTTAAACTTCCGCTGTAATAATCTCTAATCAATCAAACGTAGATTGCTGATCCTAACAATATATTTATTACCATATAACTCATAGTCATCTAAATCTTTAACGTCTCGTCTCAGTTCCTCTTCTCAAACATGACGGGTTTGACTTTTGTTGACTTTGACTGTGATGTTGATTTTTGTTGCCTTTGACTGTGTTGATAATATAGACGATCTTGTACAGCTCCAACAATTTCACAATTACAATCCTTTATTAACTCCAACCATCACCTCTGCTTCATATTCAAATCTTTTTGCTCGAAGAAGTACTTCAAGCTCTTGTAGTCAGTGAAGATGGTGTACTTTGTCTGGTATAGGTAGTGCCTCAAAATCTTAAATACAAAGACCACCTCTGCTAGCTCCAAATCATGAGTGGGGTAATAACCTTATGAACCTTCAATTGTTGAGATGCATAAGCTATAACCTTTCCTCGCTGCATCAACACGCAACCCAACCCCAAGTAAGAAGAATATAAATAGACCATCAAATCCTTGTTTCCTTTGGGTAGTGACAAGACATGAGCTTGGGTCAACCGTGTCTTCAACTCTTCAAAAGCCTTCTCTTGCTCTTGTCCCCGTAAAAACTTCACATCCTTATGGGTCAACTTAGTTAATAGGGAAGCTATCTTAGAGAAGTCTTGGATGAATCTTCTATAATATCCCACCAATCCTAAGAAACTATGAATCTCAGATGGCGTCTTTGGAGACTTCCATTGCATCACAACTTCTATATTTGCCGGGTCTACCATTGTCCCTTTAGGATTCACCACATGACCCAAAAACTGAACTTTGTGCAAGCAGAACGCGCACTTAGAGAACTTGGCATACAACTTCTCCTTTCTTAGCGTCTCTAACACTTCCTGAATATGACTGGCATGCTTCTCCTCGCTCTTCAAATAAGTCAGGATATCATCGGTAAACATAATCACTAATTTATCCAACATCGGCCGACACACTCGATAATCACATCCATAAAAGTAGCTGCCGTGTTAGTTAAACCAAAAGACATCACAGGGAACTCATAAAGTCCATAACCCGTACGAAAAGCTATTTTAGGAAGATCTTGCTCCTTTACCTTGAGCTGATGATAACCAGATTGGAGATGTATCCTCGAGAACCAAGTGACACCTTGGAGTTGATTGAATAAATCATCGATTCGGGGTAGAGGATATATGTTCTTTATCGTCAACGTATTTAACTCATGGTAGTCGATGCACATCCTAATACTACTATCCTTCTTCTTGACAAATAAGACTAGAGCACCCCATGGAGAGATACTGGTTTAATGAACCCCTTATCAAGAAACTCTTGTAGTTGCTCTATTAATTCTTTCATCTTGAAGGTTGCTAAACGATACAAATCCTTAGCAACAAGTTAGGCACCGATTATCAATTCAACCGGAACTCGATCTCACGGTCTAGTGGCACACGGGTAAATCTTCTGGGAATACATCAGGAAAATCACACACAATCGGTACATCAGATAGTTGTAGTGTTGGCATATTCACATCCTTCATGTAGGCCAGGTAGGCACTACATCCATGCCTCATGCACTTTTCCGCCACTGCCATTGAAATCACTTACAGAATCGTAGTAACTTGATCACCGTAGATTGTCACCGAATTCCCGTCAGGTGCTATCAGTCAAATCATCTTTTTGCGACATACGATATTCGCCTCATAGGTTGTTAACAAGTCCATTCCTAGGACAACATCAAACCTACCTAAGGTCATCACAAATAGTCTAGCAGGAACTTTACGACCTTCTAATTCTACGTCACAACTTTCTATAAGCTCTGAAATCCTGGTAGACTTACCTATGGCGGTTTCTACATCAAAGAGCTCATCTACATTTCTACTACGGATGCACAAATTAACATAGAAAGTAGTAGAAATGAAACATTACTAGCACCATAAGCAAATAACACAGAAGCAAGAGTTGGTTTACTAGAAACATACTGACATAACATCAGGGTCCGTCGTAGCCTCCTCCTGGGTCATCGTGAAGGCTTTGGCGCTCACCTTCTGCCCTTCGGTCTCCATTGCCTTCTTCGCTCCGAAACTCTCTACCCTCGGCCTCTTGCAATCCCTGCTCATGTGACCCTCTCTACCACAGTCGAAACACTTTGCCACCTTGCACTTTCTCACCATATAACCAGGCATCCCACACTTGAAGCATAGATACAATCCCTACCTACATTCTCTGATGTGGCTTTTTCCGCACTTGTCAAACATGCTCAACCTCGCACCGGGTGTGACCACACGCTAGTTATCCACCTTTGCAACCTTGTTGTTTGGAGTGGCCCTGCCACTTCCAAACCTCTTGCCATTCCAATTCCGATCAACACCACCTTTCTTGCTCACCTCAGCCACCACCACCTCTCGCTCATCGTATAGCTTTCCCGCCAGATCAACCACCGACCTAAACATACTCGGCCAGGCAATGATCATGTGTCTGCGAATATCCACTAGTAAGCCCTAGATATACCTCTTAATTTTTGGTGACAGAGGGATCACTTGATCTGGAACCATCCTTACCATATCATTAACTTGGTGGTATACTACTGGTGTGTCATGGTTCCTACTTCCAGCTGCAGGAACTCCCTCTCAACCCTATCCAACTCTCTGTGAGAACACAACTCCTTAATCACCAACTTCTTCAACTCTAGCCATTTCAGCCTTCCGATAGCGCTGCTGCCTTTAGCCTGGACAATATTGTCTTACGAGCACAAGGCTGAGTCCATGAGTGAGTAAATGGCAAACTTCACCTGTTGGTTCTCCATGCACTTGCTGATATCAATTACAACATCCATCTCTCTCACCCATCTATGAGCAACAATAACAATGCCATTACCATCAAAAGTAAGGGGTTGGGATCTATGGAATACCCTATAGTTATAGCCTCCTGCTCTCTCTTACACAGGCTTCTCCTTCTCCATGTACTCGCTGTTATCAAGTACAACCTCCATCTCAATCTCCGGTTGATCTCTCTCCCCTATTGGCTTGTTCTTCTCCATCCTCTTACCTTCCTTTACAACCTTAATCACTTCAGTCACCACATGTGGTAGGATCATCTGCATGACCCGGTGAACCTCCTCCACTATAGCCTCCTTCTCGAAGGCTCTTAAGTTACAACTCTCATCACCGCCTTCCTCGTGATGAATCTTCGGCTTTTCATGAGCCATCTCCCCAACCTTAGCCTTTCCTCTCGTGACACGTGGTCTAGCACCACGTCCACCACAACCTCCACCTCGAGAATCCTTTGAAGTTCTAACTCCAGCCATCCTCTAAACACGCTATAAGATCCAAACACCAACACACTCATTCAAGGTAATAGCTTAGTTTATGTCAAGTATTTTAAGTCCTTAATTTTAGTGGATAGTTGTGATTAGCCACTTAGTTTACTCTTCATACCCTAAGCATTTCCTATCCTGGCTGCATCAGTATCTAAATCTACTAAAAGTACATGAATTGAATAACATGCGCACATAATACCGGTTAACAATAAAGAAAATACGTGATGGAATGTCGCTACTCAGACTGGCATCATTCCATTTTGTCCCATTCTCAATTTAAGTTTAGGTTTTTGAAAATATTTACCTATTTCTCTGAAACTTAGGCTATGATACCAACTTGTAAGGCCCTGTTTCCACAACACTCACAGTTGGAAAATCATCTCACATAAAATATAAAACATACATTTACATTTAATATAATACTGTAGCAAATCAATTAACTAAAAACCATTTCATATATTATAATCACTTTTGCAAAATAATACATCCTTGTTGAGTTACAAAATATCATTGGTTGCATTACATCATAAAAACGTCATTGTTATATAAAACGGATGCCATACAAAGTAGCCAAGTAGCTGCCCCATGCCATCCTCAACAACTCTTACCTTCCAACTGGAATAGACATAAAAGTCAGAGTTGTGAGTGATTTCTACTTTTATAAGAATATAAAACTTTACTTGTGTTAAAAACCGTTCTTTACTTTCATATGCGATCATGCATCATACATACAAATAGATAGTCTTATTATTATCATTCGTTCTCATTCATAATCATCCTTACCGTACATTTCACACATTCTTTATCATTGTTACTTACATTCCGGGCCAATGCCATGTGCTATACCCCAAACATTGTACACGAAGCTGGTTATTGGGCCTGAGGTCTATCAATAGACCCTGAACATTGTTCACGAAGCTGACTCTAGTACCTAGGGGAAGTGACAAGGGTCCGATACGTATGGTCAATCACAAAGAGTAGACCCCTGTATGCATCCTTCTAGGTTAGCTAAACCACACACAGTTGATAACACCCTCACTAGTGTGAACCTCCTTACATTTGTTCGCAAGACTTTTCATACATTCATTCTGTTGGATCTAGAAAGGCTGCAACCAAAACCAAACACTTAGACTATTTTGGTACAACTAATAAAGGACTTCTGAAGCTAAGAATGGAAGTTTTGAAGATAAATTGAGTTCTTCCGAAGTCAAGTGCAAGATCAACTTGCGAAGGAAAACTCCAACTTCTAAAGACAATGTCTCTGCTCTTTTGAAGCTTCAACACTTAGAAGAAAGACTACAACTTCCAAAGTATGAAGTCCCTAGGAAGCCTCGAAAGAAGTAGCCAATTCAAAGTATTAGTGGCTTCGAAAGAACAAGTTCTTCCAAAGCCAGTTATCCTTTGGAAGTAGCTACAATGAACTAGTGGACATAAGTATGGTCCCTCTGACACTCCGCTACAGACCTCTGACATGTTGCATTACATTTTCTATAAAACCCATGTAGTTGACCATAGTTTATTCCACTGTTCACCTTTTTTAGTTAGTACAATTCCCAACTTTAGTTGGTGACAAAAGGTAAGTCTTGACATGTCATGAATATTGTATCTTAGATAATACTTTACCTAAGATACCTTAACTTTAGCTTTGTAGTATTTACTTTAGTATAAGTTTTCCAGCTGGTATCAAAGTATATTTGACTGTAGTAGTAGTATATATAGTTTCTTATTGTAACTCATGTAAGATGTTTTGAGTTGAGAAATAATATATACAAGTATCTTGAAACATTATTCTCATGTGTTTGCCTTGATTTACTTAGTATATTATCATCAACTCTTAGAAGGACTCTGCTCCATCACTACCCGAGTGTTACTTAGTAAGTTTGAGAGAAAAATACTTGTGTTGAGTACTAAAACCGATCCTACAATTTGTATAAGAGCTTTTTAGGCTCTTGATTGTGTGATCTTACCGTCCTAATCAACCTCTTTCTCACTCACTTTCTCACTACACTCAAAATTGCCCTTAAGCAGAAATCTGAATGTGAAATGGCGGCCATGACTAAAGCACCTATCATCACCCCTGAAAACTTCAAACAATGGAGCAGATGTATTGAAGGGTTCATCAAATATCAAGATAGTCGAATGTGGAGATCTATCACCAGGCCCTTACAATCCGAAGGTTGCAACACCTGCTGGAGGTGGTGCAATGAGAGAGGAGGAGGTGGAAGATTACTCTAAAGAAGACCACAAATGACTTGATATTAATAACAAGGCATGATTGTTCTGATGACTGCTATACCCAACTCTATCATGGTAGGGTTTGAGCATTGCCAGTCAGCTAAAGAACTGTTTGATGCCTTAACCAACATGTACACAAACTCGAACAAATTAAATAAAGATGCAGTGAAGCAATAGTTTAAGAACTTTACTCACATTAGTTACATGGATCTTATCTCCTCCCTTCAGTCTGTGGGAGTAACTACTGAATTTAGAGATCTCTCAAGGAATTCCCGAGTGCACTTCCTAATGAGTGGACGTTCTATTGTGACTCCATGTAGAGATGGATACCATGTAGAGATGGAAAACAAGAGTGGCCACCAAGTGAGTAGACCTTCAAGCCTTCATGCTTGCAACACACTCATGGTTACAGAAGGCTCAAGACCCCCACAACCTTAGCAGTAACTGACACATCCTCAACAACCATAATGTTTTTTTGGGCCTTATATTTCATTTCCTGAGACTCCAAGGTCTCAACAGGCTCACCCGAGTCCTTTTTAGGACAACTGCGCTTTTGTCTCAAGAAGCAGACACTCTGGTGATTTTTAGTTTTGCCTTGAAGATATGGAGTGTTTTAGCCTAGATGATGTGGAATATATGGACATAGTCCAACATATGGCTCTGTTAACCTACAGGGTGAAGAAGTTCTTCAAAAGAACTAGAAGACAATTCCCTCATAACCCAACTAGCAGCAAGTTTGGGTTAGACAAAACAAAGGCCAAGTGTTCCAATTGTAACCAGCTGGGTCATTTTGCTAGGAATGCAAAGCCCCCAAATCAAATCTGGGATCCAGTCATGCCTCCACACATTCTACAACCCCTAAAGCTACTAGAAAGTCAACTAAGAAACCTATTGTGGCTGGAACATACAACTCAATATATATGAACATCTCTGTGCTCCAGCCTGTATTGCTATGGTTAAAATGTACCAAGACTATAATATGGAAATTAAATATGATATTGAGTCCTTGAATATCTTGAAAACTGATTTTAAAATGGCCGAATCTAACTATCAAAATAAAATTGAGAAGTTAGAAAAAACAATATCCTCTTTAAAACATGAGCACACTAATTATAGGACTCAAATCAAATATTTAATATGTGGTCTGCATAATGTGTGGTCTGGAAAACCACATAGCTAAAGATTGTTACCATAATCCTACTAGCACACATTATGCAAACAATGTTAAAAAGGAAGGAGTTAGGGAAGGTTTCTCATGTGGACCATAACAAATGGTTCAAGTGATGAAAAGGGAAAGCTTGTTTCCGAAACAAGGTTGCTTTTCTTCTGAAGGGAAAATGGCTTTGGAAGTTAAAGCTATCAAGAATTAAAGAAACAAGAGAGTCCCCTTGAAACCATCCTAGAAGAAGACTGCTTAGAAAGAAAAGGTGGTGAAGAATTCTTCTGAAAAGAAAGAAGTTTCGGACGAATGTCATGTTGCTCAAGCTTCATCAAGCTCATCCTTCATTAAGGATGGAATGGAAGATCAAAGAAGATGTAGCAACCCGAGCCTCTTATTCATAAACATCCATTGAACCCTGTGCATAAGTTTTAGTTCAACATCATCCTTATCAATGGAAAAGCCCAAGACCAACAAGGCTTGGGTTTCCAATCAAAACTAATCATTTTATCTTATGTGCAGGGACATCCACATGAGAAGAATAACAATGTATGGATTGTGGATAGTGGATGCTCCAGGCACATGACAAGGAACAGATCTCTCCTTCAACAATTTCAACATTTTGATGGAGGTCCTATCTAGTTTTGAGGTGAGCCCGGAGGATATATTTCTGGCAGAGGGAATATATCCAATTTTTATTTTAAAAGTTGAGAAAGTAAACTTTGTCAAACACCTTGAACACAATCCGTTAAGTGTTTCTCAGTTTTGTGATCAAAAGCATCAAATGCTATTCATAGAACATTAGTGCATTATACTTAAACCCAGGATGACAATTCCTTAGGAATTGGTGCTTCTTAGATCTCCGAGGAGAGGGGATATATACAAGCTTGATATGAACAATGCTTCCCTACTGGGTGAAGTATCTGTTGGGTTTGTTGGACAAAATTAATGTAGTTTAACCATTTAAACCATGAAAGCGTAGCGGAATAAAACCTAAGTATGTTCATTTGTAAACTGAAAATTGAGGTTCATATCATAACAACAACAAACCCTAGAACATAAGGATCATTTATATGTGTATGAACTAGCTATCAAGAAAGGGAAACAACGAAAATATAACATACAAACTACCATTTGTGGTGGTGCAGAAAAATGTTTTTCAGTGAAAATTATGAGGTTCTTGAATGACCAAAACACCAAGGGAAGGTGTCCTCAAGCATCCATACCCACAAGCATCAAGCAAGCACCTTTGTTGCTAGGATTTCACCACCAAAACGAACCTTCAAAGGCTGCTGAAAACCCTTATTGCCGAGATCCAAAGGCTGCTGAAACCCTTTTCAGCCGAGATCCACTTCAAGATTAGAGAGTGTTTTGCCTTGAGGTTCGTGCACATGTGAGAGAGAGTGTTAGAGGTTGAGTGTGTGGCTTGTTATTGGAGTATGGTACATCAAAACAATTAAGACAAACACCCATAAAGGGGATGACCGAAAACGTTAAGAAATGGGGTTTTCCCCCCAAAACAATCTCCAATATTTTAAAAACTAATTAATTGTGAGTTATGTAATTAACCTATTAATTATATAACTCTCACACTCTCTTATTACTTGATGTCATTTGATCAAAACAAATAACATTACAAATAATACTTATGGACAAAATATCCTAATAAGTTATCCCATCTCATATGCAATTTATTTAGAAAACCCATTTTCTAAATTGGTGTAATTATTTAATTGCATGATCATATCATCAATTAAATATCAATTGGTGTTTGCTAAACTCGTTATTGGGTATGACCCGACTTGGATTATAATGTACTAAACACATCAATGTTCCATGTGTCTTGGGCATAAAGAAACCAGCAATCTCCCACTTGCACAAGATTCATAGAAGATTGATGCACGCAATAAATACTTCCTAACAACGGTTTACTACCCTTAATACGCATGACTGAAAGGCACTCAATAACATCATCCCCTTCAAGTATCCAACTTGAAATGATTAAGGTGAATCAATCATCTATCCTTTTGTTACAGATGTCATGTTAAATCCAAGGACATAGAATGATCATTCCTTGTTGATTTAATTTAATATGGCCTTAGACATCTTGCTCTCAACAAATTAGAGGAACAAATTCCATATTGACTATATACGTTTTTCACAATCACCTCATGTCACACCTAAACATATCCTTATGTACTGCCCATTATTTCAGAGCAGTGAAGAACTAGCTTAAGGTATAACATTTGGTGAATATCAAAACCCAATATGTATCTCAGGTTGGAGGATACCAAATGATATTCGCCTTTACTCAAATTTACTGATGATCTATCTAGAAGATTCCATGTAGTAAATTTGTGATACGGGTCAGTCCAATATTTGTATCCCACAAATATCTATGAACTTTGGCAGCAACCAATTGCTCTATATTCATTGCTTATGAATGACCACCATCCATGTTCATAATAGTCTTATGTTCACATTTGTTCCCACAAACATGACGACTACGAACATTTAGAATAATAAACATATTCATGGATGTATACATGCTAAAACGAATATAACTCAAAATATCACAAGTATATAAAGAGTTAAATATTACATTGTTTCAATCTTGTAATACTAAAGAGATCAATTCCAGTCACTAGAATATCGAAGTCCAAAGGCACAAGTATGACTTTCATGCTTTTCCCTCTTAAGGAGTTTCGGAGTGGATCCGCAATGTTTTGACCTGTGTGAACATTACAAAACATATTTTTTCCTTTTCAACTTCATCCCTTATGTAGTTAAATTTCCGCTCAATGTGCCTAGCCTTTTGAAGTGCACAGGGTACCCAGATTTATGCAATCGTACCCTCATTATCACAAAAGGATTTCTAGGGATCTTGAATGGTGGAGACCACCCTAGGTCGGCGATAAATTTCTTTATCCATGCAGCTTCCTGAGCTGCTAATGATGCGGCTATGTGTTTAGATTTTGTAGTGGATAATGCTACTCCATTCATAATGAAGACATACCCTGATTGAGATCGAGAATCATCTCGAACGGTTTGGAACTCGCATCCATGTAACCTTTACAACGAGTTCCTCTTCATCAAATCTATATATTAGAAACATTTCCTTAGTCCTCCTAAGGTATTTCATATACTTTTAATAGCCATCCAATGGCTATTACCTGGATTCTACGAATATCTACTTGTCATGCTTAATGTGGATGACACGTTCAGTCTAGTGCATATCATCGCATACATGATGGATCCTATAGCTGACGCATATGGGATGTCCTTTATTCGATCTTGCTCATCCTCTGAGCTTGAACATTGAGATGTACTCAATATTGTCCCTCTTTGAATAGGTACCATACCTTTCTTAGAGTTTTCCATCTCGAACCTCCTCAAGACTTTATCAATATATGCACTTTGGTTTAAACCTATCAACCGCCTCGATCTATCCCTATAGATCTTTATTCCAAAATATAGGCGGCTTCACCGAGATGTTTTATGCAAAAACAACTTCCAAGCCAGGTTTTAATACCTTCCATGGTTGGAATATCATTTCCAAAAGGTAGTATGTCATCAACATACAATACTAAGAATGTTTTATGCTCCCACTAGCCTTCTATATACACAAGCCTTGTTAGTGTTCTTGATGAAACCAAATTTCTTGATCTCTTCATAAAAACATTGATTCCAACTTCTCGATGCTAGTTTCAATCCATAGATTGACCTCTTTAACTTGCATACTTTATTACCATGTTGTGGAGCAACAAAACCACCAAGCTGAACCATATGGATAGTCTCTTCGGGATGTCCATTAAGAAAAGTTGTTTTGACATCCATTTGCCATATCTCATAGTCATAATATGTAGCTATGGCAAATAATATCCTAATTGACTTTAGCATTGCCACAGGCGAGAAGATTTGACAGGATCAGTGATCACAAGTTTGATGTTATCAGAATATAAAGCAGCGGAATACACAAACGAATTAGACAAATTGTAGCAAGCAAACAATATATGTAAGCGTTAAGATCGCATACGGTTATAGGGAGAGAATATGAATTTCTGATTTCTAGGAATGTTTATAGATGGAGAATATTTCTAATCAAATCAATCAAACATTCCATTCAATTGCTCATATCGCTCAATGATTACAATGGGTTGTCACTCCTTATATAGAGTGCAACAGTCACTGCTGTTATCACGGAAAGTGACAACTGGCAGATCCAATACAGAAATAACTAAATCTTAACAAACTACTGAAATGTTCACAACTACTGAGAACATATCAGCAGGTTAAGTACAAAATATAAAACTACTGAAACTACAACGACTGAAGAACAAGCTCTTCAGTCGTTTTACAAAACTACTGAAACATAAAACATAAAACTACTGATATCACAACTACTGAAGAAGTACTCTTCAGCAGTTGTGACAAACTACTGAGGCTTCAGTACTTGGTCTTCAGACTTTGACCTTCAGGCGTTTCATCAGCTGATGACTTCAGTAGATATCATCAGCTGATGTCTTCAGTCTTTGTCTTCAGACTTTGTACATCAGTTGTTGATCTTCAGTACTTGTGAACTCTTCAGCTGTTGTACTTCAGTACTTTGGTCTTTCAGCTTCAGCACTTGTGTTCTTCAGCTGTTGTACTTCAGCACTTTGGTTCTTCAGCTGTTAAGGTCTTCAGCACTTGATCTTCAGCTGTTGAAGTCTTCAGTACTTGTCAAACTACTGATGAGGCTTTCAGCAGTTGTTGTGATACCGTGTGGGACTTAGAGATTTTCTGATCTTGGCTCATTGGTTCTTTTGGTCCAACAAACTCCCCCTGAACCAATGCAGCCAAAACCTCTAACTTATTTAAACTCCCACTTATTGATGGCAAAAATGTTGGTCTTTTTCCTTCTTGATCAGTAGAGAAGATGACCCATGTACGCTCCGGCCTGGGAAGAACCTCAAATATTTGTTTGGCAGAGTATGAATGGGAACTCTGTTTTGGGGAACTGGACACAGAGTTGTTATCCCATTCATGAGATTCACTTCCCCATAATGAGTCTGTATGACTCACGGACATAGGCCTCAAGGAGAACAATTTGTTCCTCTTGAGAGAGTTCTTCAGCTCCTCCTTCGAAGAAGAACTCTGGACCATAGTACTCTGATAAGTACTTCATGGTCCTGCCATTTTTCAGCTCCACCGTAGTTACCTCCCTGTATACAAATTCATCCGGATGGTTGCCTTCAAGGAGTAACTGGAGCTCATTCTTTTGGATGTCTTCAAGCTTTTTGTATAACAACCCCTTCTTAATCATCTTGTTTTCTAGTAAGGCTTGAGGTGTCTTCTTTGCTTGGTGAGCTTTCTTGAATTCATCAATGATTTCCCAGGGTGAGACTACAACGGCCAACATGATGGTAGATTCTATTGTTTTTCGTACTTGGCCGTTGTATCTGTGTGGGATAGTTCTTTTATGGATTCTAGAACTCACCCTGGGGTCTGGCCATACTCTCACTCTCTCCCTCTGATACTGAAAGGTGTGTCTGAGAGTGTACAGCCTTTGAGCATGCCCTTTCATGGCTTGAATAGATGATGACTGAGGAAATTCCTTGTCAACCATCTTCAACAGTTGCTCATCGTGCTGTTTCTGCTGTTCTTCTTCTTCTATTTTGACTCTGACCATTTCCCTTTGAGAGTCGGGTGTGATCATGGATTGACTCTGGGGCTTTGGTAGCTTCAGAACAGCAGAGAGTGGCAGACTATCATCTTCATCCTCTTCTTCTACTTCTTCTAGCCTCAACACCCTTCTCTTCTTCTTCTTGGGTGCATCATCGGCTGTTGGTTTAGAGGGTGAGGGAATTGGTTTTGTGGGTTGTGGTTTTGGTAGTTTTGATGTGGGAATGTTGACAGGCTGTTCTAGCATTTTGGATGTGAGTTTGGCTTTTGACTGTTTGGCTAGTTCAGTCCTGCTCCCAGCACCAGCTTCATTTAAAACTTCAACAATTAAACCTTTTGTATATTCTTCAGACGAACAGATCTTGGTGGTTATTGCCAAGATACTGTCCCTGGACCAAGCTTTGATCTCGATCAATGATCTTCCAAGATGTTTTGCTATAAATCTGATCATGATCTCCAGCCTTTCTCTTTCTGACACATCATAACTTGACCATCTTGATTGGATTTCTTCAATCTCTAGTCTTCTGATCTCAGAATCAAGTTTTTCAGTGTCATGGCCTTGCCTAAACAACTGATCAATGATGTTATCCATTGATCTGCTGTGTTCGGCATCAGCCTCTTTCACCATCAGCTCCAAGGCTTTCTCTTTTTCATCCTTCTTCTTTTTCTTGTATGTGACATGAAAGTCTTTTGAACTTTCAGTCACTTTCTCCATGGTAGCCTCCTCCTTCTCTTTTTCCTTCTCTTTCTCAGTCTCCTCAACCAACTCCTCAGTTTCCACTACTGTCTCTTCTGTTTCTTTCTCCTTCTCTTTCCTCTTTCTTTTACCTTTCACTGCTGAACTCTCCCCCTTTTTGGGTGCATTGGTTGCAGGGAATTGAGTAGCAGAAAGTTGTTTGCTCAGAACATTCTCCACCATGGTTGTAAGACAGAAGAAAGTCTCTCATCAACAGTTTTGATCACCAATTCAGTTAGCTGTGGGGTGATGAGAGATAGGGGATTTTGAAGGATAGCAGCCAGTTGCTCAGGGGGGTTCTGTCCCTGAGGAATGGTGCCAGAAACAGAGGCAGGTGGCTGAGATTTTGTGAGTGGTTGTGTGTTTAGGAGACCTTCAGAGGAAGGTGCCATCTGTTGGTTGATGTGGTGGCAGATGGTCTTACTCCTTGAGAGAGTTGGTCAAGTAGGTTTTGCAGTCTACTGACTTCCTCCTCTAGGATCGTGTTCTGGGCAAGAACATCATAGAAGAAGCCCAGGTCATCATCAGCATATGCTGAATCACCTGACCTCCTGCTTGTAGCAGGATATACATGCTCTGGGTGTAGACCAGATGTAGCATGTGCCCCTTTGTCCTGGAACTGGGGACTTCCAGCCTCAGGACGTTGTCCTTCATCGGCTGTTGCCTCTGTGAGGTCTTAGTTATGTTACCAACTCAGTCTGATCATTTGCTGATTCAGAAGAGTTGGCAGCCTCACCAGAAGTTCTTATCTCCATATCAACACCAGGAGATAGAACAGTTAAACCCCTGTGCTGTGGGTTCTCAGGTGCACTGTATTCCTCCCCCTCAATTGTAGAGGTATTCCCAGTGGTAAGTGGTTTCTGGGGAGGGGGTGAGGAGTGCAATTGAGTCAGCACTTGTGCAACTATTAAAGTTGGGCTGTGAGGGCGGTTGGTTGGGGTACAGGGGAAGAAGCAGTGTGCACCTGGGGTGGATGGTGCTCTTCAATGGCAATCTCCTCAAGTGAGGAAGATCCCAGATAAGTAGGTGCCCCTTGGGTTGCTGCAGGTTCCTGTTGAGAGGAAGCCTGAGCGGCTGTGGCTGGAGGAGTCATTGTATCCACTAGGGGGTTTGGACTAGTGGATATATCCTGCGTTTGTTGTGCAGGAGCATCCTCAGGGGACTCAATTCCCTGAGTAGCCTTTTTGGGTTTCTTTGTGGTGGGTTTGGTGGGGACATTGGATTTGGAGGTGGTGGCTGTGGGTTCCAGCTGCGTGGGTTTTCGCAGCTTGGCAGCCAGTTTGAGTGTCCGGTCGGAGTTGTGCCGGGAGTATACTTCTGGCAAAACAGCCGTAGCAGGGACTCCCAAGCCAACAAGTCCCTCAGCATTAAGCTGGTCTATTATAATGGCCATGATGAACCGTGGATAGAGTATCCAACGGTTGGCAGTTAGTTTTGAGCCATATCTTTGAGCTCTGAAAATATTAATTCTGAAAAGTTCAGTGGTTGTTGCTCAAGGATAGAATACAATACCTGCTGCCATTTGGTGGACATTTGATCCCAAGACGATGTCTTAGGGGCCAAACATACATTGACCATGTGAAAGATCAGGCGCTCAGCGTCATTAAGTGTTTCTTCATGATGGTTGTGGCACTGAGATCACCTTGATATCCATGCTGAGCAAATGATAGATCTATGGTGCCCTTCGGATATCCAGCAGGAGAGGTAGCATCACTCAGGTGAAGAATTTTTCGGATTGTTGCAGGAGTAATCACTACTTCTTTGTTGTTGACTACAGACCGGAGGGATTGTGTGTTGCTCTCCTCAGTTGTAACCGTAATGTTCATCCAAAATTGGTTCAAGGATTCGGCATGTAAAACAGGGTTCAGAAGGAATGCCTTGTTGTATGGGGACTGAACCATAAGATCGATAGCATTATCGAACTTAGTCCAGATCGGCGATTTTGTGAGGTAGGCAACACAGTTGTGTCGCGGTTTAATTTGCAAAGACGCCATGGAAATTTGTTGGAGAGGAACGTTAGGTTTGAAGAAGATGAAGTATGGAGAGCTCAGGTTAAGGGTATATATAGGGTACGGGTGAGGAAATGACTGAAGGATGTGGTGTTAGTCATCAGTAGTTTTAAACGACCGTTGACATGGTATTATCCTTTCAGACGTTGAAACAGCTGAAGTCGCGGTGTTAGGCATC
Source organism: Flaveria trinervia (assembly GCA_025506515.1). NCBI lineage: Eukaryota > Viridiplantae > Streptophyta > Magnoliopsida > Asterales > Asteraceae > Flaveria > Flaveria trinervia. Next base: position 34,313,694 of record CM046447.1, read on the forward strand.
AGTAGTTTAGAAAACTACTGAAGACCGTGGTTTTGACTTCAGGTGATTGAAACAACTGAGGACATGGTGTTTGTCATCAGTAGTTATGAAACTACTGAAGACAGTGGTTTTAGTCATCAGCTGTTGTAAACAACTGAAGACTTGGTATTAGTCATCAGTAGTTATAAAAACTACTGAAGACGTGGTTTTGCTTCAGTTGTTTAAAATGAAACAGCAGTGGTACAAACGACTGAGGAGAAAGTTCTCGTCAGCTGTTTTCGTCAATTCTTAGCTTTTCAGCTGTTTCAAACTGTCCTCAACACATTCATCAGTCTTTATGGCTGATTTCAGTTGTTTCATAGGACATCAGTACTTATCTGTTTTTACTGATTTCAGTAGTTATGACTGCATCAGTAGTTGTAACTACTTCAGTAGTTTAGAACAGATGAAGTACTTCAGTACTTGTGAGAACTTTTAGCCTTCAGTAGTTATAAAAACTACTGAGGTTAAAAGAGCTCATCAGTACTTATATGTGACAGGCACTCATGATCATCAATATGAATTACTGAGATCATCAGTAGTTGTCACCTATTCTAGCTGCAGCATACCAAGCCTTAACACCAGGTTTTGGAAAGTTGAACTATCCAAAGGCTTAGTAAAATGTCTGCAAGCTCATCAGCACTGGGCACAAACTTAGGATCAATCAGACCTTTTTCAAAACAGTCTCTTATAAAATGGTGTCTGATCTCTATATGTTTGGTCCTAGAGTGCTGGACTGGATTTTTGACAATGCAAAGAGCTGAAGCACTATCCATTAACAATGGAGTCTTAGTCTCTGTAATGCCATAATCCAAAAGTTGGTTTTGAAGCCAGAGTACCTGAGATGTACAGCTTGCAGCAGCAATGTACTCTGCTTCCGCAGTGGATGTAGCAACTGAGGTCTGTTTCTTGCTCTGCCAAGAAATCAAGCAGTTGCCTAGGAATTGGCATCCACCAGAAGTTGATTTCCTGGTCAACTTACACCCTGCATAGTCACTGTCAGAAAAAGCAACTAATTTACCAGAATGGTTGGTAGAATACCATAAACCTAGAGATGGAGTGCCTTGCAGATATCTAAAGATCCTCTTGACTGCAATCAGATGAGACTCTTTAGGTGCAGCCTGAAATCTAGCACAAACACATGTAGCAAACATAATATCTGGTCTAGAAGCTGTTAAATACATCAAGGACCCAATCATACATCTGTAAAGTGTTTCATCAACCACTTTACCTTTCTGATCTGAGTCCAGTTGTGTGGTGCTGCTCATGGGAGTAGAACAGGGCTTACAGTTTTGTAAATCAAACTTTTGCAAAAGATCTTTTGTATATTTGGATTGATGAATAAAAATTCCATCAGCCTTTTGTTTGATTTGCAACCCCAGAAAGAACTGTAATTCTCCCATGGCACTCATTTCAAACTTCTGTTGCATCAACTTTGTAAAGGCATCACACAACTTTGGATCAGAGGATGCAAAAATGATATCATCTACATAAATTGAACAAGTAGATTATGCTGCCCAGCTTTCTTAATAAATAAAGTCTTGTCTATGGAGCCTCTAGTGAAATTGTTTTCCAGAAGAAAGTTTGATAATGTCTCATACCAGGCTCTGGGAGCTTGTTTTAACCCATAAAGAGCTTTATCAAGCTTATACACCCAATTAGGATGTTTGTTGTCCTCAAAGCCTGGAGGTTGACATACATAAACCTCTTCTTTAACTTTTCCATACAAAAATGCACTTTTGACATCCATTTGAAAGACTTTAAGTTTTTGATAAGCAGCATAAGCTAAAAACAATCGAATTGCTTCCAGTCTGGCTACAGGGGCAAAGGTTTCATCATAATCAATACCTTCTTCTTGTGCAAACCCCTGAACAACCAGTCTGGCCTTGTTCTTAACAATAAGCCCATTTTCATCAGTTTTGTTCCTAAACACCCATTTAGTGCCTATTGCACACTTACCTGGAGGTAGAGGAACCAGTTCCCACACTTGCTGTTTCTTGAACTGAAGAAGCTCAAGCTGCATGGCATCAACCCATCCATTGTCCTTTAAGCAATGTGATAATTCTTTGGCTCTTGCTGACTGATGAAGAGAGCATAGAAGCAGAAATTTGACAATTGACTTCTTGTTGATACACCAGCAGTGATATCACCAATGATTTGAGACATGGGGTGATTCTTCAGATCTTGATACACAATGAGATCTGTGCAAGTGTTTGTAGCCGGTTCAGCAGCAACAGATGGTGATGGTGAATCATTTCCTTGAAACCAATCAGTGGATGGTAATTCAAAGGAAGTTGAATTCGAAGAAATCTCATCAGCATTTGTTGTGGATGGTGCTACTGGCGCTACAGGAACATCAGGTCTAGTTGACTCAGGCAGCTGATCACTAAACCTGAAGAGGTGAGTACTGCAATCATCATCATCAGCAGTACCACCAGGTGGTGAACTGTTGACAGGAGCAACAGCAGGAGTTTGATAAGGAACATATTGCAGTATGTCCAGATCAAATAACTCCACAGGACTTTGTGGAATCTTGTCCTTTGGAGATTCATTAAACTTAACATGTAGAGTTTCTTCAACCATCTTTGTTCTGCAGTTGAAGACTCTGTATGCTTTGCAAGTAGATGAATAACCAACAAAGTATCCTGCATCCACCTTAGGATCAAATTTGTGGAGTTGATCCTTTGTGTTGAGAATAAAACAGGGACACCCAAATGCTTTGAAAAATGAAATCAGTGGAGCCAAATGATGGAGAACTTCATATGGAGTCTTCATCAACCTCTGATTTACTAAAACTCTATTTTGCACATAACAAGCTGTGTTGACAGCTTCGGCCCAAAAGGTCAATGGCAAACCTGAGTCAGCCAGCATGGACCTTGCAGCTTCAATGAGGGTCCTGTTCTTTCTCTCCACTACTCCATTTTGTTCCGGAGTCCTTGGAATGCTGAACTGCCTTTTGATTCCCTTTGAGAGATAGAAGTCATCAAGTGTATGATTTCTGAACTCAGTTCCATTATCACTCCTAATACACTTGACTGGAAGGGAATACTGCTTCTCAATGTACAGCACAAAGTGGATAATCTTCTGAGCAGCCTCATCCTTTGAATGTAGAAAGAAAGTCCATACAAATCTGGAGTAATCATCCACAATTACCAGACAGTATTTCTTCTTTGCCATGCTCATTACTCTCACAGGACCAAATAGATCCATATGCAGTAATTGCAAGCAGGCAGTGGACTTGGACACTTCAATAGGAGGAAATGAGACCTTGTGCTGTTTTCCTTTTAAACAAGCAGTGCAAGTTTCATCACAGTGGAACTCCTTTATTGGTAAGCCTCTGACTAAACTATTGTGGCTAAGCTGATTCATGTTTTTGAGATTAACATGACCAAGCCTCCTGTGCCATAGTTTAGATTCTTGAAAAGAGGCTTTGGAAAATAGGCAAGGATTACCTTTGAGATCTATCTTCTTAGAGAGATCTAAGGCATACACTCTTCCTGTCCTGTTGGCTTTCAGGAGAGTGTGATCATCCAACACCTTGTCAATCAAGGGCAAAACTTTGGATGACAGAATCCTACAGTTTTGACTTGTGAAAAGGGCAACATGGCCTTTATCACACATTTGACTGACACTCAAGAGGTTGTACTTGAGATTTTCCACATGATTAACATCATCAAATTTGATTTCTCCATTGGAGACAAAGCCCTTACCGATGATGTAACCCCTAGCATCATTGCCAAAAGAAACAAATCCCTTCTTTCCTTGAGAGTAGTCATGAAGAAGAGAGATGTTCCCAGTCATGTGCATGGATCCCCCACTGTCTACATACCAGATGCTATTTTGGCATGTTGAAGAACCCTGCAAAAATAAACAATCAGTTAGTTTTAGAGACCCAAACCTTTTTGGTTTTGGGCCTGGTCTCATCAATAGATGGTAAACTAGCATGTTTATTTGTAACAACAGCCTGAGAGGAAGAAGATGGTGCAGAAGAGGAGTCCTTTGGCTTAGACCTCCTTTTCTGTGGTTTCAACATAGGAGAATCTAGTTGGTTAACTCTACCCAACAGATGTTGTACCATCATCACCAGCTGTGTCTGATTTTGTGATAAAGCTTTCAGCTCATCAGACACATTGCTAGTGGAGTTAGATAAGGTCCTATGTTGCACCTTCTTCTTTTGAGCACCCTCAGCTGTCACCTGTTTAACACCTTCCTTTTTGAATTGCTTTAAGGACTTAAGGGTTACAGGATTTGATGTTGCTGATACAAATGTGGTCTCAAACTCATTTTTCATTTTTACCATTTTCTCATTAATTTCTTCCTTTTGTTTGAGTTTGGAACCTCTTTTGTACCAGCAATCATCTGTAAGATGATTGAACAAACCACATACTTCACATGGTTTCTTCTTCATCTTAGGTTGATCATCAACTAAAGATGGTGAAGACTTGTTCTTCAATGCTTTGGAAGCATTGGTTGCTTTCTTGACAGCATCTTTAGTAGTCTTCAAACTTTTTCTACTGCCAGTTTTCTTCTCTTCAGTACTGACAGCAGTTGAAGTTTGAACTTCAGGAGTTGAATCCTGCTCTCCAGTCCTTTCAGGACCTTCAGGATTGACTCCTGAGTTGATCAACTTATTGATCATGTGAATGTCAGCATTTGGACCATCAACATCAGCTGATAGGTTCAAAGAGGACTTGATACTGACTGCTACTTCTGATTGTGCTGTATCAGAAGGTAGATCACATGACTTGATGGATTGGTTATCACTCTCACCATCAATTCTACCTCTGCTCTTGGGGTAAAATCTGTAGGTGGAGCAGTGTGATTGTAACCAATTCCAAACTTCACATTTGAAGCAGATTGCTTACTAAGAAGCATTTCAAAACCTTTGCATGATTGTACCCATCTATCACACTCGACCTGGGTAACTGCAAGGGTTTCTTTGAGATCTTTGTACTTCTCTAAAAGTACATCTTCTCTAGCCTTATCATCAATTATTTTGCAATTCAGTTTATAAACCTCATCATTTTTATCTTTGAGCACAAACTCAAACTCAGCTTTGTTTTTGGAAATTACTTGTTCTAGCTCAATGTTCTTATTAATTAAAGCTACATTTGCTTCTCTAATGGAAGCAAATGCTGCTATGCATTGTTCAGAACATAATTTGGCTTTTGCCTCAGAGGATACCTGTGATACCTGAGGTGTAGAGGCATTGGAAGATGAAGTATCAGCAGACTCCAAAGCCATAAGAGCTAGATTCCCAAAGGGACTGTCACCACCATGTTGACCAGCACCTGAGAACAGTTGATCATGACCAGACAAGTCATCTGGTAAACTGCTCCAGTCAACAACTCCTGGGGTGAAGAAGCTGTGTTGTTGAGATGAAGGTTGTTGATGAGATGGGGAAGGCTGAGGTTCTGGTAATGCATGAGGTTGTGGTGTCATAGGAACTTGAACTTGACTTGACTGTGGCATGTAATAACAAGGGTACTGATAAGGCATTTGACCCTGAGGAACAAAATATGCCGGAGATTGTTGTTGAGGATGATGGCTAGATGTGACAGGATGTTGCCCTCTGTTTTGTTGACTGTTGCCAGGAAAAGTCACAAAGGGTGCAGTAGAGTTTGATCCAGTTGATCTACACTCTCTTGCAAAGTGTCCAAGCCGTTGGCATTTGTGACACCTCAACTTGCTCTTGTCAAAACCAACTTTGGTTTTGCCAGAGAGTCCTGGGAATTTTCTTCCAGTTCTTTTGTAGAACTTCTGAGATCTGATATTTATCAAGGCCATTTGGCTCAAAATATCCATCTCTTCTAAGTCATCATCAGCAATCCCCTTGAGATCATCCATAATGAAACATAAGTTGTCATTATACATCCAGTGAACTGACCATCAACACTTACAAATGCAGAATTAGAAGTGCTCGAAGAGAAATTAATATGCTCATCATACTGGCATTCAGATGCAGCATATTCTGACTCATGACCCACCAAGGCAGTGTTGCCTTGAATAAAGTCTTCAGTGAGCTTTCCAGATGAAGACAGTTTTCTCTTCTGTTCTATCTCTCTCTCAAAAGTGAGCAGTTTCCCATGGAGTTGGGTGAGAGATAGTTTGTCCAAACTTGCACTGGAGCGTAGGACAATAGTATATGTGTCCCATCTCTCAGGCAGTGATCTGAGAAATCTGTTATTCATCTGAATATTGGAGTATTCAAGTTCGACCATTTTTAGTTCAGAGATCAAACAAGAAAACCGCTCATATTGTTGAGTCAGTGTCTCACCCTTTCTATGAGAGAATGTCTCATATTGTTGGGCAAGAATTTCTCTATTATTTGCCAAGACCTCATCTGTTCCTCCAAATTGTTCTTTCAAAGCAATCCAGAGGTCATGGGCAGTTTCATGATGCATTAGCCCAGAATAGATTTCATTGGGCAAAGCCATGGCCAGAATTCCATGGGCTTTTGCATCAATCTCAAGCAACTTTTTATCCTCATCTGAATATTGCTCCCTCCTCTTCGGAACCATTTGATTGGTTTCCGGGTTATTCACCATAGGCTTGTGTGGACCATGTACCACTGATGTCCAACACCCTGCGCTGTTAACAGACAGGTGATGGAGCATACGTCTTTGCCATATGTTATACTCATTCCTAACCAGCATAGGAGGCTTGGTTGAGGAACCAGTATTGTGAGGATCATTGGAGGGAGTGGTCATTTTCAGTTCAAAAACAGTTTAGTTCAAGTTTTTAAAAAGTTTTAGACAAACCACAACAAACTCAATGAGAACCAAGAATAAGATCTCAGGATGAATGAGCAGAAATACAGAAAATTCAATCTCTATAACCGTTTCTTGCAAAAACAAAAGCTAATTCAATCAAACTTGGATCTAGAATAGCAGTTTCAATGATCAATTATTAGATCGATCAATGATTAACCTGCTCTGATACCATTTGACAGGATCAGTGATCACAAGTTTGATGTTTATCAGAATATAAAGCAGCGGAATACACAAACGAATTAGACAAATTGTAGCAAGCAAACAATATATGTAAGCGTTAAGATCGCATACGGTTATAGGGAGAGAATATGAATTTCTGATTTCTAGGAATGTTTATAGATGGAGAATATTTCTAATCAAATCAATCAAACATTCCATTCAATTGCTCATATCGCTCATGATTACAATGGGTTGTCACTCCTTATATAGAGTGCAACAGTCACTGCTGTTATCACGGAAAGTGACAACTGGCAGATCCAATACAGAAATAACTAAATCTTAACAAACTACTGAAATGTTCACAACTACTGAGAACATATCAGCAGGTTAAGTACAAAATATAAAACTACTGAAACTACAACGACTGAAGAACAAGCTCTTCAGTCGTTTTACAAAACTACTGAAACATAAAACATAAAACTACTGATATCACAACTACTGAAGAAGTACTCTTCAGCAGTTGTGACAAACTACTGAGGCTTCAGTACTTGGTCTTCAGACTTTGACCTTCAGGCGTTTCATCAGCTGATGACTTCAGTAGATATCATCAGCTGATGTCTTCAGTCTTTGTCTTCAGACTTTGTACATCAGTTGTTGATCTTCAGTACTTGTGAACTCTTCAGCTGTTGTACTTCAGTACTTTGGTCTTTCAGCTTCAGCACTTGTGTTCTTCAGCTGTTGTACTTCAGCACTTTGGTTCTTCAGCTGTTAAGGTCTTCAGCACTTGATCTTCAGCTGTTGAAGTCTTCAGTACTTGTCAAACTACTGATGAGGCTTTCAGCAGTTGTTGTGATACCGTGTGGGACTTAGAGATTTTCTGATCTTGGCTCATTGGTTCTTTTGGTCCAACAAACTCCCCCTGAACCAATGCAGCCAAAACCTCTAACTTATTTAACTCCCACTTATTGATGGCAAAAATGTTGGTCTTTTTCCTTCTTGATCAGTAGAGAAGATGACCCATGTACGCTCTGGCCTGGGAAGAACCTCAAATATTTGTTTGGCAGAGTATGAATGGGAACTCTGTTTTGGGGAACTGGACACAGAGTTGTTATCCCATTCATGAGATTCACTTCCCCATAATGAGTCTGTATGACTCACGACATAGGCCTCAAGGAGAACAATTTGTTCCTCTTGAGAGAGTTCTTCAGCTCCTCCTTCGAAGAAGAACTCTGGACCATAGTACTCTGATAAGTACTTCATGGTCCTGCCATTTTTCAACTCCACCGTAGTTACCTCCCTGTATACAAATTCATCAGGATGGTTGCCTTCAAGGAGTAACTGGAGCTCATTCTTTTGGATGTCTTCAAGTTTTGATCCAAGTTAGGGCATACCCATAACAAGCTTAGCAAACACCAAATATTATTTAATTGATGATATGATCATGCAATTAAATAAATACACCAATTTAGAAAATGGGTTTTCTAAATAAGTTGCATATGAGATTGAACAACTTATATGGATATTTTGTTCATAGATATTATTTGTAATGTTGATTAATTTAGTTAAATAACATCAAATAATAAAAGTGTGTGTATGTTATATAATTAAAAGGTTAATTATATAACTATTTTAACATTTGTTTAACAATATTAAAAGAGACTTTTTGGGGGGAAACCCAAAACCCAAATTGGGTTCGGCCGCCCCTTAAGGGTTCTCCCCTTTGGTTTTCTTTTGTGGTCTTAAACACAAAGAAACTCCTTGAACACACACACACACACTCCATCCAGCTCTCTCTCTCTCATATGCAAAAGGTCACAAGAACATCAACTCTTCATATGGAAGAAAGAGTTCAAGGCTGAAAAGGGTCCAGCACCCTTCTTGATTATTCACGGCTGGAACAAGGCTCCAGCAGCCTTCTTGATCCGATTTTGGTGCACAAATCCTAGCAAGAGTGGTCTTTATTTGATGCTTGTGGGTATGGATGCTTGAGGACACCTCTCCTTGGTGTCTTGGTCATTCAAGAACCTCATATTCTTCCTCCTTCATCATGTTTTCAGCAGCATACAAAAGGTAGTTTGTATGTTATATTATGGTTGTTATTTGTAGTTGATAGCTAGTTCAAACACATATAAATGATCCAATGTTCTTGGGTTTGTTGATGATATGTTATATGCCTTAATTTTTCAGATTACTAATGATAATGTTAAGGTATTAATCCGTTGCGTTTTCATAGTTTAAAATGGTTAACTACTTTGATATGGTCCAACAAACCAAACAAAAATAATTTGGTACATGGTTTTCCTAAAAAGAAATTTTTCTACAAAGATAATTATGTTGCATGCCTGAAAGGGAAATGACATTGGGTATCTCATAAATCCAAGGTTGTTAACTCTATCACTACTCTATTACATTTATTGCACATGGATCTTTTTGGCCCCACAAGTATAATGAGCATTGGAAGTAAATCATATTGCCTTACGATTATTGATGATTTTACAAGATTTACATGTGTAATCTTTTTAAGAACTAAGGATGAAACTGCTGAAAAGTTAAAATATTTTATTCTTAAAATTGAAAATCAAATTGATCACAAGGTTAAAATAATTAGAAGTAATCAAGGGACTGAGTTTAAGAATCAAGTTCTTGACTCATTCTGTAACTCAAAAGGGATTGCCAGACAATATAGTGCTCCAAGAACTCCTCAACAAAATAGTGTTGCTGAGATAAGGAATAGGACACTTATTAAGGTTGCTCAGACCATGTTAGCTCATTCAAAGCTGCCTCTAACATTCTAGGTAGATACAGTCAGCATTGCATGTGTGTGTATAAAAGGGTTCTTGTAGTTTTGCCATATGGAAAAATCCCTTATGAGCTATGGAACAAGAGGCCACCATTCATTGACTTTCAAAGGTCCTTTGACAGTAGGTGTACCATGCTTAATGCAAAAGACAATTTGGCAAAATTTGCTGAAAAGTCGGATGATGCTATCTTTATTGGATATTCCTCCATGTAACACCCGGATATTTATAAAGAGAGAATAAAAGAAAGAAACACAAATTAACCCAAGTTGAGGGATTAAAAGTGTCAAAAAGGACAAAAGTTTCAAAAGTTGGTGTAAAAGTGGGCATGGCCACCCATGTTGTCTACACACATCATTTCTTTTGGGTTTTTAGAGAGAGAAAGCAAAGAAGCTCTATTTGAAGAAGAACAAGAAGAAGACCATATTAAAGTTAAGATTTGGTATTTTTAAGAAGTTCTTGACCGTCCTATGCCTAAGTTATTTGAATGTGTGTGTTCGGTTATGTGTTTTTAGTGGGTTTCTAGGTATTGAACTCATTTGAAAACGAGTTTGAAGAAGTCATACCATGTCAAAGGTGAGTTCTAGAACCCCTTTTTTACATGTTTTATACAATTTTGGGGCTGGATATGCATGTGTGAATGTTTTTATTTAAGTGGGTGTTACACCTGTATGTACATGTTTGTGTGTATGCTGATGGGTGATGATTTGAGTGATTTATATTGTTAAGATGGTGCTATGTTCTTGTTTTGGTGCTTAGAATGCTAGAACTAAGCTTAGAGCATGCTAGTATGATGATTGGGACTAAATTAGAATGATTATAGTGTATGTTGGTCGCCCCTGCGCCTGGAAGGCCATGTGTCGGCATAGTGCCTATGCACCTAAGACTTAAAATATTTTCTAAATTTTTAGGGAAAATGTAAAGTGTAGGCTTTGACTTAAGGAGGTTCCCAGGGGGTAATGTAAGTTGACCTTATGATGCCCTTTGTGTGATGATGGTATGTTATGTATGATATGTTTCCTTATGTTCCTTATTACGTATTATGACTTGACTTTATGTGGTGTGATTACGATAGTGAAGGCAAAGTATTATCTTAACGAAGTGAAAGATTTAAGATAATGAATATGGAACATAATGAATGAATGAATGAAAGTCTTGCAACCAAATGAAAGGAGGTTCACAACTTATTGAGAGTTGTTAGCTCAACTATGTGTTTACAACATACGATCTTGGCTTACCCTTAAGTGTTCACACACAAGGAGAGTTAGTCTATGTGACTAGTCCATACATGTGATATGGGATCCTTGTCGCTTAACCCTAGATGATATGGCTTTGTGCTTAAAAGGGAGGTTAAGCATACGACATGTTCTAGATACAAGTGAAAAGATAATAATGTGTGAAAAGTGCGCCAAGTAGGAATGTGTGATATGTAAGACTTAAACGATGATGGAAGATCATAATTATTACCTTCATGTACCTATGATGTGTGATCATGTGTGATAGTAAATAAAATGTTTTAACGAATGAAAGGTAATATAAGGTTTGTGTAAAAGTAGAACTCACTTATCAATGCTAACTTTTTTATGCATTTTCCAGTTGCCAGGTAGATGTTGCTACTTGTCTTATTTTGGATGGCATCCATTTTATGTTGCGATAATGTTTTTGCATTGTAATGCGAACAAACGATATTTTCTAACGATTATGAATGTTGTATTATTTTGCAAAAGTGATTATTTATATGATATGAAATGGCTTAAATTAATTCTGCTACAATGTTTTAATAATGTTAATATGTTTTATGTTCGATGATGGCTAGTTATGAGCATCCTGGGAACGGGGGCTTACAAGATGGTATCAAAGCCAAAGTTTAAGTGAAACGGTAAATTTTCAAAAGAAACCTAAAATTAAAGTGAGAATGGGACAAAGGGAAGGAATGCTAGTCTGAGTATCTGCGTGCCATCGGGTATTTTATTTAATTTTAACTGGTATTATGTGTGCACATTGTGTGGTTTATGTGCTTTTAGTAAACTTAGATATGTAGTCAGGATGCTTGGGATATGAAGAGTAAAGTAAACGGCTAATCACAACTGACTATTGTAATTAGGGACTTACTATGCTTGACATAAACGGAGCTATTACCTTGAATGACCGTGTTGGTGTTTGGATCTTATAGCGTGTTAGAGGATGGCCGGTGATAGATTGTCTTGGGCTTCACGTGGTGGAGGTCGTGGTGGACGTGGTGCTGGACCACAGGTCACGCGAGGAAGGCCTTGAGCTGAAGAGGTGGCTCATGAAGAGCCTGAGACCCCTCATTTGGAGGCTGGGGATGAGAGTGCTAACTTGAGAGTGTCAATGAAAGAGGTTTTGTAGAGGAGGTTAATTAGGTCATCAGGATGATCCTATCGTCTGTGGTGACTGAAGTGATAAAGGCTGTGAGAGAAGGAGATAGGAAGGAGAGGAACAGGTCCTCGGGAGGAAGGAAGCAACCAAAGACGAAGATGGTTGTCTCTACTAATGAGGAGGAGGAAGAAGAGCTTGTGCTTGAGGTAGCATGAGGCTGTAACTACGGAGCATTTCAAAGATGCAAGCCCCCGAATTTCTATGGCAACAACACTGCTACTGCTGCCCATCGGTGGGTACGAGAGATAGAAGCTGTGCTCGACATAAGTGAGTTCAGAAAGAACCAGAACGTGAAGTTTTCCACCCACTCATTTGTGGACTAAGCCTTATGTTGGTGAGACAACAATGTCCAAGCCGAGGGTCGTCGGGCAATTGGAAGAATGAGGTGGCCAGAGCTGAAGAAGTTGGTGATTGAGGAGTTTTGTCCTCACTGAGAGCTGAACAAGGTTGAGAGAATTCTTGTAGCTCCAGGTAGGAACCATGACCCCTTAAGTTAAACGAGATGGCACAACTAGTTCCAGATCAGGTGACACCTATGTCACGAAAGATTAAGAGATACATCCAAGGGTTTCCGACAGATATCCGTAGGCACATGATCGCCGCCTGGCCATGCACATTCAGGTCGGTGGTTGATCTGGCTGGAAGGTTGAACGATGAGTGGAAGTGGTGGTCGCTGAGGTGAGCAAGAAGGGTGGTGGTGACCGGAACTTGGATGGGAGACAATTTGGATGTGGCGGAGCCACGACAAACAATAAGGTGGTGAAGGTGGGTGACCGGTGTGTGGTCACGTCTGGTACAAGGTCCAAGAGATGTAGTAAATGGGGGAAGGATAATTCGGGAGAATGCAAATAGGGATTAAACATCTGCTTCAAGTGTGGAAAGCCTGGTCATATGGCGAGAGATTATGTGGTTATAAGGTGTTATAACTGTGGAGAAAACGACCGCCTGAGCAGGGATTGCAAGAAGCCAAAAGCAGAGAGTTCCGGGGAAGGAAAGAAGACCGAGACCGAGGGGCAGAGGGTGAGAACCAGGGAGTTCACGATGACACATGAGGTGGCTAGGACTGACCCTGATGTTGTGTCAGGTACGTTTCTAGTAAACCAAACTCTAGATTCAGTGTTTTTTGATTTTGGTGTTAGTAAGAGTTTTATTTTTGCTATTTTCTATGCTAATTTATCGGTTAGTGGTAGGAGTATAGATAAGCCCTTCGACGTAGAAAATGCCATAGGTAAGTCTACCCGGATTTCTAAGATGTTAGAAGGCTGCCACATAGAATTAGAAAGTCATAGGTTTATTGTTAGACCATTCGCGATGATCTTAGGCGGGTTCAATGTAGTCCTAGGAATGGATTGGTTGGCAGACTACAAGGCGAACATTGTGGCTACAAAAAGATGATTCAGTTTACAGCGCCTAACGGGAGTTCGGTGACGGTTTACGATGATCGAGTCACTAAGATCCCGAAAGTGATTTTGTTGCACCCTGAAAGGATCATACATGCCAACTTAATGGGTGAATTGATGATTGCTCAGCTGGAATCCCACAAGTCCAAGAAGAAATGCGGATGAAGATCTGCAAGGAAAATAACAAGTGTTATCTTCCGCATTAGTTAATGCGGAAGACAAAACTCTGATGTGGACAAGTGTTTACTCTTCCGCATTGACTAATGCGGAAGACATAATACTAATGCTTAACAAGTTACTCTTCCGCATTGACTAATGCGGAAGAACAAAAGAAGATGCGGACAAGACTGTGTTCATCCGCGTTGACAAATGCGAATGATCAACCAATGCGCATGAGTATTTGTTCATCCGCATTAACCAATGCGGATGACCAACTTATTAATGCGGATGATCAAGTGGAGATGCTGATCAAGATTATCTCGTCTGCATTTGTCAATGTGGATGAACAAGTAGAGATGCGGATCAAGACTTAGACTAGTTTCTGATGTAATAGCTCAGGGGTAGTTAGTCATTTTGTAAGGCATCTTGTCTGCCTATAAATAGAATACTTAACCTCGTACTGAGGTGACGACTGATAGGTAGAGAATTTTTGTTGTAATCATTCTCTGTAATTTATCAACTTTCATATATCAATACAAACAACATTATGAGTATTTTTCTTGCTTTGAATGTTCTTTGATTGTTTGTTTCTGCCACTCAATCATTGACTTGATATCATATTCGATTCACAGTAAGAATATCACTCTTACTCAACCCCAGTCAATTGGTATCAGAGCTTTGGCTATCGATTCTCTTTCAATTCTGCGCACAGACTGAATAGAATTCGATTGATCTGATAATCAAGTAACTAGTAGTGGATATCATCATCTTTACTTAGTAAACAACAAGAATACTCCTGTCAAACAGCAAGAAAATCATTACAAGAACCCATTCTGAACCTCGAAAGAACTGCTTGAACAAGTCGGACTCATCAAACATAATCAATCTTAAAATCAACTAAATCTGTACTTACACAAATCAGCATGGATTCTAACAGTTACTCTGAACTTGGTCATACACCTAAACCACCCATGCTTAAACACAAATGTGAGTTTAAACAGTGGAGAATAAGGTTTAGAAATTATATCACAGGTGTAGATCCTGATTTTTGGATCTCAATATGTAAGGGTCCACATATCCTTGTTACTCTATCAACAGCTCAAGCTGCACTTTACAAGACTGCTAGAATACCAATTGAAGACTTAACTTTGGATGAATAGGACTATAAGAAAATCAAAATTGACCTCAAAGCATACTTAATTTTGACTCAAGCACTCAAGATGGATGTGCTGAAAAGATTGGAAAAGTATGGAACTACTAAAGCTGTTGGGATGCACTGAAGATTATGTGTGAAGGAAGCAGTGAGGTGGCGAAATTAAGAAAGACAAGCTGGTCAATCAGTATGAAACCTTCCACCACACCAAAGGAGAATCCATATCAAAACAACTGCACAGATTTGTACAGTTGATAAATGATTTGGAAATCATGGGAGTTTCTTAAAATATTAAAGAACTTAATAAGAAAATGCTTCACAGTCTCCCTAAAAGCTGGAAGCAAAATGTCACCATGCTGAAAAATACTCTTGATCTTGATAGTACCAATCTAGACATTATGATAGCCAAGATTGATGCTTTGGAACTTGATGAACAAAGCAGAAACCTGAGTGGACCAAGAGTGTTTGAGGCTTACAAATTTCCTTCAGATTCTCATTCTGTTGAAAATGCTTTCATCACTGAAGAAGATGATTTCATCTTATCAAGAGATCAAATGAACAATACTAGGTTCATTGCAACTCCATTCAATCATCCATCAACTTCATCACAAGCACCTAAAGTCGCCATACTCTCAAACCTCTCCTGAAGACTCAAGATCAGAGGAGCAAAAGGCAACTTACAATGCCTTTGTTGCAAGCTTTGAAGACTACCTGGGAGGAAGACTCAGTTCTGCGCACCTAATTCAGGAAGATTTGGAAGAAATGGATCCTGATGATGTTGAGGAAATGGATCTACAGTGGCAAATGGCAATGATTGCCATTACAACCAAGAAATTCTTCAGAAAAAGAAGAAAGCCGAGTCTGAATGAGAACACAAAACTTGGATATGATAAATCCAAGGTGAAATGCTTCAACTGTGGCATGACTGGCCATTTCTCAAGAGAGTGCAATGTCCCCAAAAGGAACAACTATCAAAGAAGCTCTCCAGGCCAATCACCATCACAGCCCAACTCAAGCTATCACTCCAACAATCAACAACAACAATATCATCATTCTTATCATCAACAAACATACCAGAATCAACCACAGCTGACAAATCAAGCCCATGCAAGCACTCAGCCTTCTGCCAGTGCCCTTATGATTAAATAAGATGGGATATGTGACTGGAGTGTGTATGCTGAGGAAGTCAAGCCCCAATTCCAGAATCATGCTCTTATGGCTCACATCAATGATGGACCATCTTCAATGCCTACTGAGGTAAAAACTAACCTTTGTAGTGAAAAATGCGTTAATGAATTACAAGAGTATAGGGAACACAACCATAAACTGACAGATAAAATTAAAGAAGAAAAAGTGAAGTCAGAAATGATGAAGAGAGAACTAAAAAGTTTTGAAATCAAAATCAAATCTCTCATTTCTGACATAGAAAAATGCATGGTGAGAAATACACTCTTGCAGCTGAAAATGAGCTACTTATGGAAAAGTTAGCTCAAGCTAAAGCTCAACAATCTATAACTGAAGTAAAACTTGAAAAGTTTCAAATGTCTTCAGTCAAGCTGCAAGAGATGCCGGATTCGCAAAAGGATCCAAAGGACATATGAGGGATTTGGTATAATTCATGTCCTCCACCATACAATGGCAGTTACACTGTCATGCCTGACTCTGTGTCACTCTCTGAATCAATTGAACCTAAAACTGTGGAACTTAAATCAGTAGTGAAACAAGTGACCAATCCTCAAAAGAAACCTGATGTTTATTTTTAAACCAATGAGGATAAAATCAAGTTAGGTCACCAAATCAAAATCAAAGAGTGTTCTGACAAGACAGTGAGTGTCATGAAACCATCAAGCCCTGTAAAAGCAATTGTACCTTTTATAAAATTCATACCATCTTTTTTACAAGGAAAAAGAAATATGTCAAGATAGTGAAACCCACTACTAAGAGTAGTTCTGATAATGAGATTATATCTCCACAAAATTCAACCAAATGAGAAAAGGTTTCACTGAAAAAGAAACAAACTGTAAAACTAAATTCAACACATAAAACATCATCAGATCCTCAGACATCAAGGTTAAGGTAGAGAGTTGGTTTTGATATGTGTAACAAGCAACATGTTGAGCAGTTTGAGAAAGAAGTAAGAAATAGGCTGAAGAAGCAGAAACAACCCAAACAATTGAACAAAAGTAGTGTTGTGAAGCAAACTACTAAAAGGGTTGATTCTGATTTGTTGCCTAAAGAAAAGAAAGTGACTCATCAAAAGAAAATATCAGTTGAGTCACAAAAGGAAAATTTTGATTCAAGAAACAAACAAATGTATTGTGATATTTGTGACATGTTCAATCAGAAGACAGATAAGTGTTTCTTCAATCAATATTGTTCTATTTGCGATATGAATAATCACTCCACCAAAAAGCTATTTCAACAAATATTGTTCAATTTGAGACATGAACGATCACAATACATCTGATTGTTAGTTAATCAGAAGGGGTTGAGAATTCCCTAACACAAGCCCATCTCAAAAACATCTACTGTGATGCACTCTGTCAGACTTCATCTTCATAATACTCAATCAAGGACACCTAGATCAACAAATGACAAAAATAATTTGAAGGATTTAAGGAAGGGTCAAAGAAATCATCTTACAATGAAACACAAACTTGACTTTCCTAAGGAAAAACCAACTTTTGATAATGAAAATCGGGCTAATTTTTACAAAGATAAAGACCAATGATTTCATTATTCATCTGAATCCTCAGTAGATGTTAATGAGATGACTCGACCAATTCATCCTCAAAAATCTCCTAAACACCTCCATCCAAATCACAATTCAGAGGGAAATACCAGGAGGTGACTATCATGAATAGAAACGGGAAACCCAAGACCATCATGGCTTGGGTTCCTTGTTCTAATTAGTTCTTTTTGCATGTAAGTTCATCCACACAGGTCTAATAGCCTATGGTACGTAGATAGTGGATGCCCTCGACACATGACTAGAGATCGTTCCTTCCTTCATGATTTCAAGTACATACAAGGAACTACTGTGGCATTCGGTGGAGATTTAGAAGGTGGTAGAATTCCAAGAGAATGATCTGTGACAAACGGGATGCTGAGCTTTGACAGAGTGAATTACTGTGAACAACTGAACTTCAATATGCTAAGCGTGTCTCAGATCCGCGACAGAAAATATTCCACTCACTTTACAGACACTCACTGCTACATTTTGAAACCTGGATTTCAGATCCCTAAAGATTGGGTTGTCTTAAAGACTCTGAGGAAGAATAATACATATGTCTTAAACCTGTGTTCTGCATCACCTAAGGAAGAAACATATCTTTTGTCTAAAGCATCATTTGATGAGTCACAACTCTGGCATAGATGTTTGGGGCACACTAACTTTAAAAATATGAACATGTTAGTCAAAGGAAACCATGTCATTGGTCTTCCTCAAAAAGAATTCAATTTTATGATCAATGTTCAGCATGCCTCAAAGGAAAACAACACAAATCGTCTCACAAAACCAAGCTGGTGAACACTAACAATACTCCATTGAAGTTACTTCACATGGATCTTTTGGATCTTTTTGGACCAACTCATGTAATGAGTATGAGAAAGAAACAGTATGTTTAGTGATCATTGATGACTTTTCTCGATTCACATGGGTGTTCTTCCTACTTCACAAAAAAGAAGCATCCCAAATCAATCAAGAATTTATCACTAAATTGAAAATCAACTTGATCTTAAGGTCAAAATAATACGAAGTGCTAATGGTACACAGTTCATTGAAAATATGACTTCCTTTTGTGCAACCAAAGGCATTGCTCATCAATTCAGTGAAGCTAGAACTCCTCAAAAAACAGGGTAGTTGAAAGGCGAAATAGAACACCGATTGAAGCAGCAAGAACGATGCTAGCCGATGCTAAACTGCCAATCACCTTCTGGGCAGAAGCAGTTAACACATCGTGCTTTGTGCAAAATCAAACTCTGATTGTTAAAGAAAGTAACATGACACCTTATGAACTGATCTTTCATAGGAAACCTTTTATTGGATTTCTTAAATCATTTGGTTGTCCAGTCTCAATATTAAACATCCATGATCATTTGGGAAAATTTTCATCCAAGTCTGATGAAGAATTCTTTGTAGGTTATTCTTTAGTCTCAAAGGCTTATAGAGTGTTCAATCCTAGACTGAACAATATTGATGAATCTACAAATGTTCAATTCAAAGAACATTCGTTTCCTAAATCTACAAATGGTCCTGACTGGTTGTTTAATATTGACATATTTACCAAATCATTTGACTAATTCACTTGTGTGATGCAGGAAATATACATTCAGGTGATACTTCATCAACTGTAGAAAGAAGAGATAATTATCCATTGATTCGACCTACATCTAATGGACATAGAATGAAGATCTTCCTCTTCAAGCTGATCCCATAAGACAACTGTCATAAAACTTAGTGTTTCTTCTGAAGAAGGTCCTAGTCTGGTACCATCTCACTCAGATGACTTGTCAAATGATATCAGAAATCAAAAACAGGCTTCTCATCCAGTAGAAACACAAGGTACATCAAATGATGCAAGCAACCTCAATGCTGCTGAAGATGTAGCAGTTACTGAAATAGAAGTTGACAATGTTCATAATTCAGTAACAATACAGAAGTTGACCATAATAAACTGAATGTCTCCTCTCTTGATGTAACTATTGATGGTGACACCATTCCAACCACAAGAATACACAAGAATCATCCAGTAGAAACCATTATTGGTGATCTTAATGAGAGGGTTACTAGAAGCAAGTCTAGTATTGCAAACATCTGTTTGTTCTTTTACTTTCTATGTCAAACAGTACCCAAAAACATCAAAGAGGCACTTCAAGACAATAGTTGGGTTGAAGCAATGCCGGAAGAATTGCTCCAATTCAAGAAGCAAGAAGTATGGCAGCTGGTAGATCTTCCCGAAGGACAATACCCTGTCGGTACCAGATGGCTATACAGGAACAAGACTGATGATAGAGAGATAGTCATTAGAAATAAAGGAAGACTAGTGGCACAGGGATACACTCAGGAAGAAGGAATAGACTACGATGAAGTGTTTGCTCCCGTTGCCAGATTAGAAGCAATGAGAATCTTTCTTGCATATTTTGCGTCCATGAAATTTACTATTTATCAAATGGATGTAAAGTGTGCCTTACTGTATGGAAAGATTGCTGAAGAAGTCTATGTGAGTCAAGCACCTAGCTTTGAAGATCCAGATTTCCCTCACAGAGTTTACAAGCTTGACAAAGCTCTGTATGGTCTTCATCAAGCACCAAGAAAGTGGTATGAGACTCTATCATCCTTTCTTCTTGAACATGGGTATGAAAGAGGAAAAATTGATCAGACTCTCTTGAGAAGAATAAGAGGAAAAGACATGCGGTTAGTCCAGATCTACGTGGATGACATTATATTTAGCTCGACAAACAAGCAACTCTATAAAGAATTTGAAGACCTAATGCATTTAAAGTTCCAAATGAGTGCTATGTGAGAACTCACCTTCTTTCTAGGAGTGCAAGTTCAACAAACAGCAGATGGAATCTTCATCAACCAACCAAAATATGTGGAAACCAAGTTAAAGAAATTTCACTTTACTGACTGTCAGTCTATCAGAACTCTTGTGGATACTAAAGTGAAGATTGGGCCTGACCCTGAAGGCAAATCAGTGGATTAGACTAACTATAGATCAATGATAGGTTCAATTATGTATCTAACAGCCAGTAGGCCTGACATTATGTTTGGTGTTTGTGTGTGTGCCAGATATCAAGCAGATCCAAAAGAGTCACATGTGAACGCAGTGAAGAGGATATTCAGATTTCTAAAGGGCAAGCCAGCTCTTGGATTATGCTATCCAAAGGAAGGAGAATTTCATCTCTATGCATACACAGACAGTGATTATGGAGGATGCAACTTCAACAGAAAATCCACTTCTGGCGGTTGTCAATTTCTTGGTCCCAGATTAGTATCCTGGCAATGCAAGAAGCAGACAAATGTGCCTGTGTCCACAGCAGAAGCTGAGTATATTGCTGCATCAGCATGTTGCTCTTAAGTTCTCTCGATTCAAAACTAAATGCTTGATTATGGTTTTAACTTCTTGCACACCAATTTCTATTGACAACACAACTGTTGTCTTTATAACTAATAATCCAGTTCAACACTCAAAAACAAAACATATTGAGATTAGATATCATTTTTGAGAGATTGTGCTCAAAAGGGTTAATCAAGTTGATTCAAGTACCAACTGAAAATCAATTAGCTGATTTGTTTACCAAGGCATTTGAACGTAGTACGTTTGAATTTTTGGTTTAGTCAATTGGCATGATTAACCTTGAGTAAAAACTATGAAAAACATCAAAAACAATTTAAAGCATGAGAAAAACCACAAAAAGAAATCAAGTTTGATTAAGAAAAGAATTCTTTGGGAAATGACATAATTACAGTCGTTATATCATTCACTGTGCTTAATTTCAAAATGTAAAAGACTGAAATGACTTACCAGATATGTTGGTAGGCTCAACTTGGAAGAAAAGATACATGTAGTGATGGATTAAAGACATATTCAATTGTGAAACACTCATCACAAAGTACAGGTATGTATTGGCTTATCTGAATGCATGTGTGTGTAGTAACCTAAACACACCAGGTAATGATACTTTATGAATATCTTTCACCACATCATGTTTCATCTTTGTTTTGCAGAGCAAAGACCTGATGAAACTTGCACATAGTGCAGATGTCATGATCCAAAAGATTCCCAATATGGAACACATCCAAAATTGGATGAATCACAACAAAGTAATACATTCTAAGTGAATGAACAAAAGAATCCTATCATGGATCACCTTCCAAAGTGAAGTTAAAAGAATCCCAATGTGGATCAACATGAAAAAGGATAAAATTAAAAGAATCCCAATAAGGATCAGTGAAAATTGGATGAATCAACAAAGTAATACATTCTAAGTGAATGAACAAAAGAATCCTATCATGGATCACCTTCCAAAGTGAAGTTAAAAGAATCCTAATGTGGATCAACATGAAAAAGGATCAAATTAAAAGAATCCTAATAAGGATCAGTGAAAATGAGATTTCATGACTTAAGTAACCTGGTAAGAAAAGTTGTGAAAAAGTTCTACCATGCATTGTATAAGGAGGGTTGATCTTTTCATGTTTATGTGTGTGAGGTACACATTGAATAATAAATCATACAAAACATGATAAAAGTCATTTTCATCACAATATCAACGAGGTATGGGTTTAAGAGGACAAACATACCTTCAATCTTCAAGTTCATAATCATGTTCATTTAATCTTAAAGGATGCACAAGTGTAATGTAAGACTGATATGATCCCAACAAAGAGATTTTTTCTCTTCATTATTAATATTAATCAAAATAAAATTCAAATAAGTTTTAAATCTTAAAAGTTTCTCTCCAAATGTGGACATAAACTTTAGGGGGAGTAATTTAAAATTTTTGAGTAAGTCCAAATTTTTGTTTATTAACTTAATTTTGAAAAAAACAAAACAAAAAGAATATTAGTTGGTGTTGTTGCAATAAGTCATACCATTATATCTCAGCTTATGCAGATTCAAGTCAATCCAAGAAAGAATTGGGAAACTTGTATTAATTGTGACATACAAGTCAATCCAAGAAAGAATTGACAACTTCAACAGCCAACTTTATAAGAAAAATCAATCAAGGACTTCTTCATAAGATGAATAATCAATTCAATCACATTAACTTTTGATTAAATTCAAAAGCTAATGTAGGTAAGTGCATTAGTTAATACGGGTGAAGGTAACCCATGCATGTAAGTAACGCGGGTAACAATAGTTATTTTCAAGTGCAACTAATGCGGACAATGATTTTACTCTACCGCATTAGTGTGTGAAGTAAATGTGGAATTTACTCTACCGTATTTGATACAGTTAACAAATGCGGATGAACAGGTCTCTATCGCATTTGCTATAGTGCGTTGATTGTTGTCAACTGTGTTTGATATAGTTGCACAAATGCTGATCGACTTTGTTCTATCGCATTTGCTACTGTGTACAAATACGAATAGGATAAAACATGCAACTCTACCGCATTTGTTACAGTGCTGAAGAACACACAAATTATTCTTCCGCGTTTACTACAACACAAATGTGGATAACCAAAGGTTTCAAGTTTAACATCCGTATTCGCAACAGTACACATGCGGAAAGAATAATAAATTAACAAAACTTTTGCATTTGCAACAGTAGCGAAATGCGGACAGTCAGTCCAAAATTTGTCCTCCGCATTTGCTACAGTCAACAAATACGGATGACCAAAAGTAGCCAAATGCGGACTATCAATGTCAAAAGTTTGTCTTCCACATTTGCTACAGTTAACAAATGCGGATGACCCAAAGTCAAACTGATTAACCTTCCGCATTTGCTATAGCCAACAAATGCGGATGACCAAAAGTCCAACAAATTAACCATCAGCATTTGCTATAGTGGTGACTGAATCTGCTTTTAAACTTGTAACATTTTTCAAATTGAATTATTTAACTATTTAAAGGGATTCAAACGGGTCATTTAATACCTTTCAAATTTGAGAGACTTTATAGTGAGACGAGCGCAAACATACAATACACCAGCTTCAATCATCATCATCATAAAAACATTCAAAGATTTTCATGTGAATCTTATCAATCGACTTTTGATATCGATTCTGAAACAACATTCTCATCAGAAATAAGGTAAAATTTTCATAAGAAGTTTAATCAAAACCTAAGTTCAGAATGATAAACCTAAATCCATGAAGAAGGAAATGATAATGAAGAACACAAAAACATGTTTCATTGATATAACATAATACACCTCTCTAATGGTTCAAACATTGACACTGTGATGGTTAAATGACAAATTCACCATTTGCCATTAGAGCAATGCAACAGAAATAATAAGCAGTTTTCCTTGTTAATTTAAAGTCAAAACTAATAACTAACACACATGTCTCTTGTGCAGATTACATGGCAAATCTTACATGGAGCAAGCTCCATAACGTCAGCGGTTATTTAAACCCTGATGCCCTATAAGCAGAAGGACTGAGAAACATCATCAGATTCATCAATACCACAAGGATAACATATGCCATCACAGTCAGACCAACTATCTATGAGAATCTCATAAGGTCTTTCTCGAACACACTGAGGTTGTTGAAGCTGATGGCATTAGAACACTTACTGTGAGAATTAACAGTGAGCACACATTGATCATCAATGAAGAGTTAGTTAGAATATGTCTAAGGTTTGGTGATGATGCAAATGCTCCTTTGGAACTGAGTGATGAAGACATAACCACATTTTTTACTGAAATTGGTTATGAAGGAGGTTATGAAGCTAAGCAGATTGTTAAGGGATTGGTTTATCTACCATGGAGATTCCTTATCCATATGTTTTAGCACTGCTTGTCAAAGAGAAAAATAGGATGGAATGACATTCTAGTTCTCACATCATGAGCTATCTGTGCTCTATGCACCAACAGGCCATTCAATATGTCTGCATATGTTTTCAATGGCCTAGTTTCTAACATTCAAGAAGGATTAAGATACAAGTTTCTGATGTATCCCAGATTCATTCAATGTCTAATCAATGAATCATTTCCTGACATTACAACTGAAGGACAAGTGCTTGACATTCCACACTATGATGCAAGATCATATAAGTATATAAAGAAAAGAGACCCTAGAAACTTTTATAGTTGGGCTCACACTCCTCTTCTGCCTTGGATGTTGCTACAGATAAATCAAGAAGCATAACCATCTCCATAACAATCACCACAAGCTACAACTCAACCATCACCAATACCATCACCAATACAATCACCACAACCTACTGCTCAACCATCACCAATACCAACACCACAACCATCACCAATACCCTCACCACAACCAATACCTCAACCTTCACCACAACCATCTTCACAAACATTACCACAACCAACACCACACACAACCACTCAACCTACACCTATATCACCTAATCATCACTCTCCAATATCACCATCACAACAATCACCTATATCCCCTTTTCAACCTGTGCCATCACAAGATTTCCCTGCTGATATAGGAGGATCAACCAGTGCTTCTAAAGCTTCCAAATCATCTTCTAATGAGGAGGATCATCATACTCATATGCATGAAAAAATAGCAACTTCGAGCCTGCTCCTTCAGAAAGTTTTGCTAATTCAAATGTTAACAGACCAGATGAGAAGGATAAACTGATTACTGAATTGATGCAAAAGATTGAAAGAATGGAGAGAATTCTAAACAGAAGGGCAAGAATCATAGATGATAGAATTCTAGAACTAGATGAGAAGGAACTAGAGCTGAAAGATCTTAAAGATAAACATAAGGCTGAATTGATTGAGAAAGATAAGGAAATTGAATTGTAAAGGCTGCCCTTAATCACTAAAGAGAAAAAGTCAGTGGACATATTGACACTCTTGAAATACAAACAATAGTAATGGAGGAACAAGAAAATATCATAGAAGAACAAGCTAATACCATCTCCAAACTTGAAAAAGAAATTGATAGCAAGAACAAAAGAATATCTGAGCTTGAAATGATGATTAAGATCCAAAGAAATGAAGTGGATGATGATGATGATAAAGAAGAACAAGAAAAGGTTGATGTTGATGACAACCGGTCAATTGATGAAAATGAAGAACAATAGGGTAATACAAGTCAAACAGAGCATGCTGAACACAGTTTAGATATGGTGATTTATTTTGGAGAAACCTCTGCTGATCACACTGAAAAAGCTAAGCTTGAAGAACTTTTTAGCACACTAGACAGCTTTACTTTTGAAGAATTCAGTGTTGATAGTGATTTTTGGGACTTTGTAAACAACCTAAAAGCTGATTCGGATCCAATTGTGCTCATTCCAAAATCTCCAGAACCTTTGGAGAAAGAGCTGAACATGGAGATTGTTCCTGTAGTGTCTCTAACTGAAGGGCAAAAAGAAAGAATAAGAGAAATGGTTGAACAAGAAAGAGAGAAAGAAAAAGAATCAGAAAAAGTAAAGCAAGAAATGAATATGGATGAACAAGTACAAACAACACGCAAGAGAATTCCTGAAGAAATAGAAAAGGGTGAAGCTTCAAGCCCTTCACTTCAAACTTACTCATGAAATAGGAAATACTTAGCTGAAAAAGCTAAACGTAAGAGACCTATAGTTGAAGAAGAACCAGTCAAGAAACAAAAAGATGACCCTAAAAGTCTAGCAGTAATTGCTGAATTTTTGGAAGAACATGAGCAGGCAGAAGCTCAATTGAAGAAATTGGCTGGTGTAATTGATTTAGAAGAAGGTGAGATTGCTGGTGGATATGAAGCTGAAAAGGATGTTCTTATGGACAGTCCTATTAAAGTAGAACAGGCATTGGAAGATATGGTATCCAAAGCATAACTGATTACTTGATGATTAAAGCCATGTTTCTAATCAATCAAGGTTATGATCCTAATGAAGTGTTTGGAATGACTTATGAATGCATGAAGGAGGAGGAAGAGAAAGTAAAAAGGCTGCTTGATCCAACAATTGAAACTGAGTATGAAAAGGCAATCTTCAAAGATACTACTATGCATAAAGGTTCTTCTATGAAGAAAACATCTGGGTATGATAGACCATTGCCAAGACAGACTCCCTTTTCCAAGCTAACATCGATTAAAAGGTCATTTCCAATTCATAAGCCACTATTTCCTGATCCTTATAGTATGACTAATAAGGAAATGAAGGATTACCTCACAAATCAAGGCTTCAACAAAAGAAAGTTGGCTAACATGAAGACAAATTCTTTAAGAGCTGCTACTCTCAAGATGATAAATGAGAAGAAAGAAAAGTTAAAGTAGTTGAAAGAAGAGGTGCTTAACAAGAAGCCAAGAGGAAGAGTGTCTGCACATGACATGAGTCTTACTCACAAAGATCAAGATTATCTTGCACCTGTCATTCATAAATATCCAGAGTGGTTTGCTGAACCCTCTCAACTGAAGCTCAAGAAGGGTTGACCACTGCTGAGATGATCAGAGGAATATCTACTCCAAAAGGCAAAACAGATCAAAAAATTATTGCCCGGAAGTATGATAGTGCATGGAACATGTTTATGGTCAAAAAGATCTCTGGCTTAGTGCAATTCTTTACTGAGTACTCTGCTTTGGTAAATGTAGTTCAGATTCATGACTTGAAAGAGCTGGTCAACCTAGAGCTAATCAACCACAATGCCATGTACAGAGGCTATGAATTTGATGGAATACTCAAAATGTTCAAAAGAACAAACAACCTCGACACTTTGAAAGCTACATGCATGATGAAAGACAAAACATTCAAGAATCCAATGGAAAAGAAACAAACAAAACCAGCAGAAGAAGTTGTATTCCCTGAACTTAAAGTCAAACCTACTCAAGCCTGGAAAAGAAAAATGGTAGCTGGTACACATTCCTCAATTCCAATTTCAAATGTGTTTTATGATGAGAAGACATATGAGTTAGTGATTGAGAGGAAATGGGGATGAAAAGAGGGTGCTGAGATTAGATTATTCAGTGGTTATGAAGTGAGATTACTGGATCAATCATACATTCAATACATTTATACAAGACACTTCAGAGAGATATCAAACAAACTAGGTGAAGAAGATCTACATTTCATTCTGAAGTGTATCAAACTACTAAAGATGGTGTTAGGATCTCAGCATCTAGTTTGATCAATTAGATTGGATTTGCAGCGGAATAAGCCCACAACTTAATAAATTTAAACAAGAACACATGAAATTTATCAATGAAACAGTGTTTGTTATAGAGAGAGAATTTCTGCAAAAACGAATATATTCATTCAATACACGCTTCGGCTGGCTTCCACGCAGTTACAATTAGGTCATCTTTCCTTTTATAAGGGAAGCTGACGTCAGCTGATGTCACTTGACAATGAAATCTAACTGTTATTTAACTACTAAAAGTTAACACAACTACTGAAGATGTCAAACAACTGACATCTTCTTACAAAAATACCAAGTGTTAACTATCACTACAACTACTGAAAAGAAACTACTGAAACAACAACGACTGAAGAACATGCTCTTCAGTCGTTTTACAAGTACTGAAATAGAAAAGAAAACTACTCAAACGAAACCATCACAACAACTGAAGAATGCTTCTTTAGCTGTTGTGACAAACTCTGAAGGCTTAGTACTTGGACTTCTTGAACTTCAGTTGTTGTCATCAGCTGATGTCTTCACATGTTGTCTTCAGGCTTTGTACTTCAGCTGTTGATCATCGGTACTTTAGTCTTCAGCTGTTGATCTTCAGACTTTGGTCTTCAGTTGTTGAAGTCTTCAGTACTTTAGTCTTCAGCTGTTGATCTTCAGACTTTGTCAAACAGTTGATCAAGTCTTTAGTAGTTGTTGTGATGTCTTGTGGGACTTCAAGGTTTTTCTGATCTGGCTCATTGGTTCTTTTGGTCCAACAAACTCCCCCTGAACCAATGCAGCCAAAACCTTTAAGCTTAATGAAGATGTCCCACTTATTATGGCTGAAAGATTGGTCTTTTTGTCTTCTATATTAGCTCAGAAGTGACCCTTGTAAGCACAGGCCTGGGAAGAAGTCTCAATGTTCTGTTTGACAAAGGATGGATGGGAACTCTGTCTTGGGGAACTGGACATAGAGCTGTTACCCCATCCATGAGATCTACTTCCCAACTATGAGTCTGTAAGACTCCCTTGTATAGGCCTCAAGGAAGATTACTTGTTCCTCCATGGTAAGCTCTTTTGCTTTTCCTTCAAAGAGTGACTCTGGCCCATAATACTCAGAGAGGTATTTGACCTGCTTCCCATTTTTTAGTTCCACAGTTGTTATGACTCTATATGCGAATTCATCTGGGTGAATACCCTCTAAGAACAACTGGAGGTCATTCTTTCTAACTTCCTCAAGCCTCCTATACACTAACCCTTTTTCACCACTTTATTCTCCAGCATCTTTTGTGGGGTCAGTTTAGCTTTATAGGCTTTCTTGAAGTCATCTAGGATCTCCCAAGGTGATACTACAAAGGCCAGTGAGATCACATCATCTACAATCTTCTTTACTTGGCCAATGTATCTCTGTGGAATATTTTCTTTTGAATCCTATGAGACACCCTGGGATCAGGCCAAATCCTCACTCTCTCTTTTTGATATTGAAAGGTATGTCTGAGAGTGTATAATCTCTGAGCATGTTTCTTCATATTGATGATTGAAGATGTGGCAGCGTATGCTTTGTCGACTCTTCTCAACAGTTCCTCATCATGTTGTTTGTGAAGCTCTTCTTCTTCTAACTTCACTTTCACAATTTGCCTTTGAGATTCAGGAGTAATTGTTGGAGGGTGACTTATGGCCTTAGGCAACGGTATAATAGCTAAGATTGGCAGCCTGTCTTCATCTTCATCATTATCTTCTTCTTCCTCTTCTAGCCTCAGTACCCTTCTCTTCCTCTTCTGGGGTACATCATCGGCTATTGGTTTTGTGGGTAAGGGAATTGGTTAGTGGGTTGTGGTTGTGGTGGTTTTGGTGTGGGAATTTTGACAGGCTGTTCTAGCATTTTGGATGTAAGTGAGGCTTTAGATTGTTTGACCAGTTTAGTCCTGCTCCCAGCACCAGCTTCATTCAAGGCTTCAATGACCAGCCCTTGGTATATACTTCAGACGAACAGATCTTGGTGGTTATTGCCAAGATGCTGTCCCTGGACCATGACTTGATTTCAATCAATGATCTTC
Organism: Flaveria trinervia; assembly: GCA_025506515.1. Lineage (NCBI taxonomy): Eukaryota > Viridiplantae > Streptophyta > Magnoliopsida > Asterales > Asteraceae > Flaveria > Flaveria trinervia. Next base: position 34,343,351 of record CM046447.1, read on the forward strand.
CAAGATGCTTAGCTATGAACCTGATCATGATTTCCAGCCTTTCCCTTTCCAACACACTGTAACTTGCCCATCTTGCTTGGATTTCTTCAATCTCCAATCTTCTAATTTCTGAGTCAAGTTTTACACTGTCATGCCCCTGCCTAAACAGCTGATCAATGATGTTATCCATTGATCGGCTGTGTTGGGCATCAGCCTCCTTCACCATTTTCTCCAACTCCTTCTCCTTCTTTCCATTCTTCCTTCTCTTGTATGTGACATGAAAGTCTTTAGTACTTTTAGTCACTTTCTCCATTTTAGCTTCCTTCTCCTTCTACTTCTCAGTCTCTACACCCAACTCCTTCTCCGTTTCCACCTCTATCTCTTTTTCTTTCTTTTTCCCATCTTCAATCCTCTTTCGTTTTGCTTTCACTGACTGAATCTCCCCCTTTTGGTTGCATTGGTCGCAAGGGTTTGATTGTCAGAAAGCCTTTTGCTCACAATTCCTCTATCAAGGGTTGGATAACCGAGGGAAGCCTCTCATCAAGGGTTTTAATCACTATATCAATGATAATTAGTATGATAAGAGGTAAGGAATTTTGAAAGATAGCAGCCATTTGCTCAGGGGGGTTCTGTCCCTGAGAGATAGTGCCAGAAGTAGAGGCAGGTGGCTGAGTGTTTGGAGTGGCTCTGTGTAAAGGGACCTTGAGAGGAAGGTGCCATTTGTTGGTGTATTGGAGCAGATGGACTTAGATCCTGAGATGTTTTGGCTATCAGCTCTTTGAGTCTGCTCACCTCAGCCTCTAGGATTGTGTTGTGGGCTAAGACATCATAGAAGAAGCCCAGGTCATTATCAGATTGTGCTGAATCATCTAACCTCCTCATAGAAGCAGGATGTACATGCATTGTATGTAGATCAGTATAAGCATGTGCCCCTTGGTCTTGGTTCGGGGACTTCCAGCCTCAGGACTTTGTCCTTCAATGGCTGTTGCCTCTGGTGAGGTCTTATAGATGTTACCCTCTTCATCCTCGTCATTTCTAGAACAGGGGAAGTGGCAGCCTCACTAGATGTTCTAACCTCCTCTGCTACACTAGGAGATTGAACAGTATAACCCTTATGTTGTGGTTAGCAGCAGCATTTGGATCCTCCCCCTCAATTGTTGAGGCTATCCCAGTTTTGATTTGTTAGGATCAGTGATCTACGTTTGATCGATTAGAGAGTATAGCAGTGGAATTCTAACAATGAATTAGCCAATTCACAAGAACTAAAAGATATTCAATGAAGAACAAAAACGGTTATAGATAGAGAGAATTCTGCAAATATATTTCATTCAATATTCGCTTTCGTGGTAACGGAATGTCACGCTTAGAATTAGGTCGACACCTCTTATATAAGAGATGTGACGTCTGCTGATGTCACTTGATAGTGACATCTAACAGAATTAGTCCAACTGAAACACAACTACTGAAGATGTCAAAACAGCTGACATCTTCTTACAAAAATACTAAGTGTTATCAGTTACTACAACTACTAAAAAACATAAAACTACTGATACTATAACGAATGAAGAACAAGCTCTTTAGTCGTTTTACAAAACTACTGAAAGTAAAAACATAAAACTACTGATATCACAACTACTGAAGAAGTACTCTTCAGCTGTTGTGACAAACTACTGAAACTTCAGTACTTGGTCTTCAGACTTGAACTTCAGACGTTTCATCAGCTGATGACTTCAGTAGATATCATCAGCTGATGTCTCAGTCTTTGTCTTCAGACTTTGTACACCAGTTGTTGATCTTCAGCACTTGTAGACTCTTCAGCTGTTGTACTTCAGTACTTTGGTCTTCAGCTTCAGCACTTGTGTTCTTCAGCTGTTCAGCTTCAGCACTTGTGTTCTTCAACTGTTCAGCTTCAGCACTTGTGTTCTTCAGCTGTTCAGCTTCAGCACTTTAGTCTTCAGCTGTTGAAGTCTTCAGCACTTGATCTTCAGCTGTTGGAGTTTTCAACACTTGTCAAACTGCTGATGAAGCCTTCAGCAGTTGTTGTGATATCATGTGGGACTTAGAGGTTTTCTAATCTTGGCTCATTGGTTCTTTTGGTCTAACAAACTCCCCCTGAACCAATGCAGCCAAAACCTCTAATTTATTTATTTTCCCACTTATTGTTGGCAAAAAGGTTGGTCTTTTTCCTTCTTGATCAGTAGAGAAGATGACCCATATAAGCTCCGGCCTGGGAAGAAATCTCAGAGATCTGTTTGGCAAGGTATGAATGGGAACTCTGTTCTGGGGAACTGGACATAGAGTTGTTATCCCATTCATGAGATTTACTTCCCCATAATGAGTCTGTATGACTCTCGAACATAGGCTTCAAGGAGAACAACTTGTTCCTCCTTGGAGAGTTCTTCTACTCCTCCTTCAAAGAAGAACTCTGGACCATAGTACTCAGATAAGTACTTCACAGTCCTGCCATTCTTCAACTCCACAGTAGTTACCTCCCTATAGACAAATTCATCAGGATGAGTGCGTTCAAGGAGTAACTGGAGCTCATTCTTCTTGATGTCTTCAAGCTTTTTATATAATAACCCCTTTTTGATCATCTTGTTTTCCAGTAAAGCTTGAGGGTTCATTTTTGATTGATGAGCCTTCTTGAATTCATCGATTATTTCCCATGGTGAGACTACAATGGCCAACATGATTGTAGAGTCTATTGTTTTTCTAACCTGGCCATTGTATTTGTGTGGAATAGATCTTTTGTGGATTCTAGAACTCACCTTGGGGTCTGGCCATACTCTCACTCTCTCCTTCTGATACTAAAATGTGTGTCTGAGAGTGTACAGCCTCTGAGCATGCCCTTTCATGGCTTGTATAGATGATGACTGAGGAAATTCCTTGTCAACCATCTTTAGTAGTTGCTCATCGTGCTGCTTCTGCTATTCTTCATCTTCTATTTTGACTCTAACGGTTTCCCTTTGAGAGTCAGGTGTGATCATGGGTTGACTCCTAGGTTCTGGTAGCCTTAGAACAGCAGAGAGTGGCAGACTATCATCTTCATCCTCTTCTTCTTCATCTTCTTCTATCCTCAGCACCCTTCTCCTCCTTCTAGGTGCATCACTGGATGATGGTTGGGTTGGTAAAGGAATTGGTTTTGAAGATTGAGGATGTTTGGATTTGGGCTTTGAGATTGGTTTGGAGATTTGAGGGGTAGGCTGTTTTTGAGTGGGTGATAGGGAAGGTTGTTCAAGCATTTTGGTTGTGAGTTTGGCCTTTGTAAGTCTTGCCATTTCAAACCTTTTTCCAGCCCCAGCCTCATCAAGTGCTTCAATGATAATCCCCTTATGAAATTGCTCAGACAAACAGATTCTTGTGGCGATAGCCAGAATACTGTCTCTGGTCCATGAACGAATCTCCATCAAAGATCTTTCTAAGTATTTGGCAATGAATCGAATCATGATCTCCAATCTCTCTTTCTCCAGTATCATACCCAGCCCATCTGTTTGAATTTCCTCCACTTCCAACCTCCTGATCTCACTGTCTAGTGTGGCTGTGTCAAAGCCTTGCTTGAAGAGTTGCTCAATGATTTTGTCCATGGATCGGCTGTGTGTGCATCTGCATCTTTTACCAGCTCTTCCAAGGATTTTTCTTCAGCAGTAGGTTGATCACCAGCACTTTTCTTTCTTTTGTAAGTGATCAGTTGTTGTTGCTTTTCTTTTTCCAACTCCTGGGTTTTCTCTTGTGCCTTCTCATCCTTAGTTCTTTTTCTCTTCTTTTCTTTCACTGTAGTACTCTCCCCCTTTTTGGATGCATTGGAGATAGGGGTTGTACCACAGAAAGTTTCTTGTGCATAGCATCATCAATGAGTGGTTGTAGGCTTGAGGAAATCCTCTCATCAATGGATTTATAAACAATTTCATTGATGATGGGAGTGATGAGAGGGAGGGATTGTTGGAATACAGCAACCATCTGCTCTGGGGGGTTCTGTCTCTGAGAGAAGGTGCCAAAAGCAGAAGCTGGAGGCTCAGTGAAGTGAGAGGGTAAAGTGTTTGGGGAACCTTCAACTGAAGGTGCCATCTGTGGGTTGGTGGGGGCAGATGGACTTTCATCCTGAGACTTCTTGGCAAGCAGTTCTTGTATTCTGCTTACCTCAGCCTCCAGGATGGTGTTGTGGGCTAGAACGTCATAGAAAAAGCCCAGGTCATCATCACCAGAAGCTGAATCACCTGACCTCCTGCTTGAAGCAGGATGTACATGCACTGGGTGTAGACCAGTTGTAGCATGTGCCCCTTTGTCTTGGAACTGGGGACTTCCAGCCTCGGGACTATGTCCTTCATTAGCTGTTGCCTCTAGTGAGGTCTTAGCAATGTTAGCAGCCTCATTCTGATCATGTGCTAATGCAGAAAAGGTGGCAGCCTCACTAGATATTCTAATCTCCCTATCTACACCAGGAGATAGAAGTTGTAAACCCCGGTGCTGTGGGTTGTCAGAAGCATGGGGATCCTCTTCCCCAATGTCTGTGGTTTTCCCCTTTGTTGGTGGTTTTTGGGGAGGAGGAGAGGCATGCAACTGAGTCAGCACGTTTGCAATAATTATGGTTGGACTTTAGGGGGCGGTTGCATGGGGAGAATGGGTAGAAGAAGTGTGCACCTGGGGAGGATGGTGCTCTTCAATGGCAATCTCCTCAAGTGAGGAAGATCCCAGATGTGTGGATACCCCTTGTGTGGTGGCTGCAGGCTCCTTTTGAGAGGAATCCTGAGTGGCTATAGCTGGTAGAGTCTCTGAATTGCTGGGGGGTTTAAGCAGCAAGTATATCCTGTGTTGGTGGTGCAGGAGCATCTTCAGGGGACTCATCTCCCTGAATAGCTGTTTGGGGGTTTTGGTTTTGGTTTAGTGGGGACTTTGGTTCTGATGGAGGAAGCTGTGGGTTCCCTGTGCTTGGGTTTTTGCATTCGGGCAGCTTCTTTGAGTGTAAGGTCTAAGTTGTGCCAGGAGTATACCTCAGCCAAAACAGGTAGTGCAGGGACTCCAAGGCCAACAAGGCCATCAGATTTTAATTCATCCAAAATAATGGCCATCAGAAACTGGGATATAATGGCCATCAGTTTGCCACAGGTTTCTGAGCCAAGTTCTTTATTTCTAGAAACACAATTTCAGAAAAATTTAGCGGTTGGTGTTCTAGAATAGAATACAATACCTATTGCCATTGGGATGACATTTGATCCCAGAAGATGTCTTGGAGGCTAAGCAGACATTTACCATGTGAAAAATGATTTCTCAGCGTCATGGAAATGTTTCTTTAGAACGTTGCAGCCGAAGATCACCTTCATACCCATGATTGAGAAAGGACATATCTGTTGTGCCCTTTGGGTATGCAGTCACAGCGGTGGGTCGTGTATGTGTAATGCCTGACGAATGATGTCGGCTGTAACGACCACTGGTTTCTGGTTGATAAGAGACCGAACAGAGATCTGACCGGTAGACTCATAGTATGAACAAAAGCATTTGACCAGATTTGACTGAGGGATTCAGGGTAAATGGTTGGATTCAAGAGAAAGGTTGTGCGATATGGGGAATCCACCATTAAGTCAATGGCATTATCATATTTGTTCCAGAAAGCCGACTTTGTAAGGTAAGCAACGCAGTTATGTCGTGGTTTCAGACTCATGGTCGCCATGTTTGAGAGAGAGAAGTTGAGAAAATAAAGCCTAATGAAACATTAGAGAAGAAGACAGGTATTTATAGGGTAGGGGTGAGAAAATGACTGAAGGGTTTGGTGTTAGTCATCAGTAGTTTTAAACCGACTGTTGACATGGTATTACCCCATCAGACGTTGAAACAGTTGAAGTCATGGTTTTAGGCATGAGCAGTTAGAAAACTACTGAAGACCATGGTTTTGACTTCAGATGATGAAACAACTGAGGACGTGGTGTTTGTCATCAGGAGTTGTGAAACTACTGAAGACAGTGGTTTTGTCATCAGTTGTTGTAAACAGCTAAAGACTTGGTGTTAGTCATCAGTAGTTGTAAAACTACTGAAGACATGGTTTTGCTTCAGTTGTTTAGAATGAAACAGCAGTTGTAGAAACGACTGAAGAGAAAGTTCTCTTTAGTAGTTTTCGTCAATTCATAGCCTTTCAGCTATTTCAAACTGTCCTCAACACTTACTCATCAGACTTTGCATCTGCTTTTCAGGTGTTTCATAGGACGTCAGTACTTATTTGTTTGTACTGATTTCAGTAGTTGTAACTACATCAGTAGTTGAGAACAGATAAAGTACTTTAGTACTTGTGAGACATTTAGCCGTCAGTAGTTATAAAAACTACTGATGGTGAAAGGACTCATCAGTACTTATATGTGACATGGTTACCAATGATCACCAGTATTTGTTACTGAAATCATCAATAGTTGTCACTTATTCTAGCTGCAGCATACCAAGCCTTAACACAAGGTTTTGGAAAGTAGAACTATCCAAAGGCTTAGTAAAAATGTCTGCAAGCTCATCAACACTAGGCACAAACTTAGGATCAATCAGACCTTTTTCAAAACAATCCAATAAAGTGATGTGTGATCTCTATATGTTTGGTCCTAGAGTGCTGGACTGGATTTTTGACAATACACAGAGCTGAAGCACTATCCATTAATAATGGAGTCTTAGTCTCTGTAATGCCATAATCCAGAAGTTGGTTCTGAAGCCAGAGTACCTGAGAAGTGCAACTAGCACAGCAATGTACTCGCCCTCAGCAGTTGATGTAGCAACAGATGTTTGTTTCTTACTCTGCCAAGAAATCAAACAGTTGCCTAGGAATTGACAACCACCAGAAGTTGACTTTCTAGTTACTTGCACCCTGCATAGTCACTATCTGAAAAAGCAACTAATTTGCAAGAGTGTCCAGTGGAATACCATAAACCCAGAGATTGTGTACCTTGCAAATATCTAAAGATTCTCTTGACTGCAATCAATGAGACTCTTTAGGGGCAGCTTGAAATCTAGCACAAACACATGTAGCAAACATAATATCTGGTCTAGAAGCTGTTAAATACATCAAGGACTCAATCATACATCTGTAAAGTGTTAATCAACAGCTTTACCTTTCTGATCTGCATCCAGTTGTGTGGTGTTGCACATGGGAGTAGAACAGGGCTTACAGTTTTGTAAATCAAACTTATTCAAAGATCTTTTGTATATTTTGACTAATGAATAAGGTTCCATCAGCCTTTTGTTTAATTTGCAAGCCTAGAAAGAACTATAATTCTCCCATTGCACTCATTTCAAACCTCTGTTTCATTAATGTTGTAAAACCATCACACACTGGGGATCAGAGGATGCAAAAATGATATCATCAACATAAATCTGAACAAGTAGCTTATGATGATCCACCTTCTTAATAAACAAAGTTTTATCAATGGAGCCTCTAGTGAAATTATTTTTAAAGAAGAAGGAAAGTGTCTCATACCAGGCTCTAGGAGCTTGTTTCAACCCATAAAGAGCGTTATCAAGTTTATACACCCATTCAGGATGTTCATTATCCTCAAAACCTGGTGGTTGACACACATAAACTTTTTCCTTTATTTTACCATATAAAAATTCACTTTTAACATCCATTTGAAAAACTTTAAGATTGTGGAATGCAGCATAGGCTAAAAACAATCTTATTGCCTCTAGTCTGGCTACAGGGGCAAAGGTTTCATCATAGTCAATACCTTCTTCTTGTGAAAACCCCTGTACAACCAGTCTAGCCTTGTTCTTAACAATAAGCCCATTTTCATCATTTTATTCCTAAACACCCATTTAGTGCCTATTGCACACTTACCTGGGGGAAGAGGAACCAGTTCCCACACTTGCTGTTTCTTGAACTGAAGTAGCTCAAGCTGCATGGCTTCACCCATCCATTGTCTCTCAAAGCACATGATAGTTCTTTGGCTCTAGCTGACTGATGAAGAGAGCATAGAAGCAGAAGTTAGACAATTGACTTCTTGTGAAACACCAGCATTGATATCACCAATAATCTTAGACATAGGGTGATTCTTTAGTTTTGATAAACAATGAGATCTGTGCAAGTGTTTGTAGGACCTTCAGCAGCAGCAGATGTTGATGCAGACTCTTGAAACCAGGAATTAGATGGTAACTCAAAAGATGTAGAGGAATCAGAGATCTCATCAGCATTTGTTGTGGATGGAACTACTGAAGCTACAGGAACATCAACTTAGCAGACACAGGCAGTTGGTCACTAAACTTGAATAGGTGATTATTGATATTATCATCATCATCATCAATACCACCAGGTGGAAGACATGCTGCAGATGATGATTTATCCACATGATCTGCAACAGCTGGAGGTTGATAAGGAACATATTGCAGTATGTCCAAATCAAACAACTCCACAGGGTTTTGTGGAATCTTGTCCATAGGAGATTCATTAAACTTCACATGCAAAGTTCTTCAACTATCTTTGTTCTGCAGTTGAAGACTCTGTATGCCTTGCAAGTAGATGAATAACCAACAAAGTACCCTGCATCCACCTTAGGATCAAATTTTTGGAGTTGATCCTTTGTGTTGAGAATAAAACAGGACACCCAAATGCTTTGAAAAATGAAATGAGAGGAGCCAAGTGATGGAGAACTTCATATGGGGTCTTCATCAACCTCTGATTTACTAAGACTCTATTCTGCACATAGCAAGCTGTGTTACAGCTTCAGCCCAAAAGGTCAGTGGCAAGCCAGAGTCAGCCAGCATGGACCTTGCAGCTTCATTATAGGTCCTGTTCTTTCTCTCCACTACTCCATTTTGTTCTGGAGTCCTTGGTATGCTTGACTGCCTTTTGATTCCCTTTGAAAGATAGAAGTCATCAAGTGTATGGTTTCTGAATTCAGTTCCATTATCACTACTAATACACTTGACTGGAAGGGAATACTGCTTCTCAATATAAAACACAAAGTGAATAATCTTCTGAGCAACCTCATCCTTTGAATGTAAAAAGAAAGTCCATACAAATTGGAGTAATCATCACAATTACCAGACAATATTTCTTCTTTGCCATGCTCATTACTCTCACAGGACCAAATAGATCCATATGCAGTAATTGCAAGCAGGCAGTGGACTTAGGCTCTTCAATAGGAGGGAATGAGACTTTGTGTTGTTTTCCTTTTAAACAAGCAGTGCAGGTTTCATCACAGTGGAACTCCTTTATTGGTAAGCCTCTAACTAAACTATTGTGGATAAGCTGATTCATGTTTTTGAAATTAACATGACCCAGCCTTCTGTGCCACAGTTTAGATTCTTGAGAAGAGGCTTTGGAAAATAGGCAAGGACTGCCTCTGAGATCTATTTTCTTGGAAAGATCTAAGGCATACCCTTCCTGTCCTGTTGGCTCTCAGGAGAGTGTGATCATCCAACACCTTATCAATCAAATGCAGAACTTTGGATGACAGAATCCTACAGTTCTGACTGGTGAAAAGAGCAACATGGCCTTTATCACACATTTGACTGACACTCAAGAGATTGTACTTGAGATTTTCCACATGATTAACATCATCAAACTTTATATCGCCATTGGAGACAAAGCCGTTGCCATGATGTAACCCCTAGCATCATTGCCAAAAGAAACAAACCCTTCTTTCCTTGAGAGTAGTCATGAAGAAGAGAGCTGTTCCCAGTCATGTGCATAGATCCCCCACTGTCTACATACTAGATGCTACTTTGGCATGTTGGAGAACCTGTGCAATATTTTGGAGACCCAAACCTTTTTGGTTTTGGGCCTGGTCTCATCACACAGATGGTAAACTAACAGGTTTATTGGAAACAAGCCTGAGAGGAGAGAAGATGGTGAAGAAGAGGAATCCTTTGGCTTGGATCTCCTTTTCTGTGGTTTCAACATAGGAGCATCTAATTGGTTAACTCTACCCAACAGATGTTGAACCATCATAACCAGCTGTGTCTGATTTTGTGATAAAGCTTTCAGCTCATCAGACACATTGCCAGGTGGAGATTGATAAGTTCCTATGTTGCACCTTCTTCTTCTGAGCACTCTCAGTTGTCACCTGTTTAACCCCTTCCTTTTGGATTTCTTGAGGACTTAAGGGTTACAGGATTTGATGTTGCTGATACAAATGTGGTCTCAAACTCAGTTTTCGTTTTAACATTTTCTTTAATTTCCTCTTTATGTTTGAGTTTGGAACCTCTTTTGTACCAGCAATCATCTGTAAGATGATTGAACAAACCACATACTTCACATGGTTTCTTCTTCATCTTATGTTGATCATCAATTAAAGAGGGTGAAGCAACTGAAGACTTGCTCTTCAATGCATTGGAAGCATTGTTTGCTTTCTTGACTTCCTCTTTAGTAGTCTTCAAACTCTTTCTACTGACAGTTTTCTTCTTTTCAGTACTGGCTGTAGTTGGAGTTTGAACTTCGGGTGTTAAATCCTGCTCTCTAGCCCTTTCAGGACTTTTAGAATTAACTCCTGAGTTGATCAACTCATTGATCATGTGAATGTCAGCAGTGGAACCATCAACATCAGCTGATAGGTTCTGAGAGAGCTTGGTGCTGACTTCTACTTCTGATTGTGCTGTATCAGAAAGTAGATCACATGATGAGATGGATTGGTTATTACTCTCACCATCAGATTCTACCTCTGCTCTGGGAGTAAAATCTGTAGGTGGAGCAGTGTGATTGTAACCAATGCCAAACTTCACATTGGAAGCAGATTGCTTACTAAGATGCATTTCAAAACCTTTGCATGATTGTACCCATCTATCACACTCTACCTGGGTGACTGCAAGGATTTCTTTGAGATCTTTATACTTCTCTAGAAGTATCTCTTCCCTAGCCTTATCATCAGTTATTTGGCATTTAAGTTTGTAAATCTCATCATTCTTATCATTAAGCACAGACTCAAATTCAGCTTTGCTTTTGGAAATTATTTGTTCTAGCTCAATGTTCTTGTTGATTAAAGCTACATTTGCTTCTCTAATAGATGCAAATGCTGCTATACATGTTTCAGAACACAATTTGGCTTTTGCCTCAGAGGATACCTGTGATACCTTTGGTGTAGAGGCATTAGTGGATGAAGTATCAGTAGAATCCAAAGCCATAAGAGCTAGATTTCCAAAGGGACTTCACCACCATGTTGACCAGCACCTGAGAACAGTTGTTCATGACCAGACAAATCATCTGGTAGACTGCTCCAGTCAACAACTCCTGGGGTGAAGAAGCTGTGTTGTTGAGGTTGAGTTTGTTGATGAGATTGGGAAGGTTGTGGTTCAGGCAATGCTTGTGGTTGTTATGCAATTGGAGCTTGAACAGGATTTGGTTGAGGCATATAATAGCAGGGATAAGGAAATGACATTTGACCCTGGGGAACAAAGTATGCAGGAGACCTAGGATGTGAATGATGACCAGAACCAGCAGGATGTTGCCCTCTGTTTTGTGGACTAGTACTAGCAAAAGTCACAAAGGGTGCAGAAGAGTTAGATCCAGTTGATCTACACTCTCTTGCAAAGTGTCCCAGCCTTTGGCATTTGTGACACCTCAACTTACTCTTGTCAAAACCAACTTTGGTTTTGCCAGAGAGTCCAGGAAATTTCCTGCCAGTCTCTTATAGAACTTCTGAGATCTGATATTAATCAATGCCATTTGACTCATAATATCCATCTCTTCTAGATCATCATCAGCTATCCCTTTCAATCATCCATGATGAAGCATAGATTGTCACTATTACTGCCAGAATGACTCTCAATACCAACAAATGCATGATCAGAACTATTTGAAGAGAAATCAATATGCTCATCATAATTGCTTTCAGATGCAGCATAGTCTGACTCATGACCAACCAAGGCAGTATTCCCTGGTACAAAGTCATCAGTGACCTTTCCTGATGAGGACAATTTCCTCTTCTGCTCTATCTCTCTTTCGAATGTAAGCAGTTTCCCATGAAGTTGGGTGAGAGATAGGCTATCCAGATTTGCACTGGAGCGTAGGACAATAGTGTATGTGTCCCATCTCTCAGGCAGTGATCTGAGGAACCTGTTGTCATCTGGCTATTGGTGTATTCCTGTTTCACCATTTTCAGCTCAGAGCTCAAGCTGGAAAAACGCTCAAACTATTGAGTCAGTGTCTCACCCTTTCTATGAGAGAATGTCTCATATTGTTGGGCAAGGATTTCTCTGTTGTTTGCTAACACCTCATCAGTGCCACCGAATTGTTCCTTCAGGGCATTCCAGAGATATCCATGTGTAGCAATTGCAAGCAGGCAATGGACTTAGGTTCTTCAATAAGAGGGAATGAGACTTTGTTTTGTTTTCCTTTCAAACAAGCAGTGCAGTTGTCTTCACATCTGAACACCTTCATAGGCAATCCCCTTACTAAACCATGATGTATTAGCTGATTCAAGTTTTTAAGATTCACATGACCCAGCCTTCTATGCCATAGAATAGATTCTTGAGGAGAAGCCTTGGATATAGGCAAGGATGGCCTTTGAGATCTATTTTCTTGGAAAGATCTAAGGTATACACTCTTCCTGTCCTGTTGGACCTCAGGAGAGTGTGATCATCCAACACCTTATCAATCAAACTCAGAACTTTGGATGACAGAATCCTGCAGTTCTGACTGGTGAAAAGAGCAACATGGCCTTTATCACACATTTGACTGACACTCAAGAGATTGTACTTGAGATTCTCCACATGGTTAACATCATCAAACCTTATTTCCCCATTGGAGACAAAGCCTTGCCAATGATGTAACCCTTAGCATCATTGCCAAAAGAAACAACCCCTTCTTTCCTTGAGAGTAATCATGAAGAAGAGAGCTGTTCCCTGTCATATGCATAGATCCTCCACTGTCTACATACCAGATGCTACTGTGGCATGCTGATAAACCCTGCAATCATAGTAAATTAGTTAGTTTTTAAGACCCAAACCTTTTTGGTTTTGGGTCTGTTCACATCAACAGATGGTAAACTAACAGATTTGCTATGAAGAACAGCTTGAGGGGATGGAGATGGTGAAGAAGAAGAATCCTTTGGCATGGATTTTCTTCTCTGTGGTTTCAGCACAGGAGGATCTAATTTGTTGACTCTCCCCAATAGATGTTGAACCATCATAACAAGTTGTGTCTGATTCTGTGATAAAGCCTTCAGCTCATCAGACACATTAGTGCTTGAGATTGATGGATTCCTATGTTGTACCATCTCCCTTTGAGCAACCTCAGCTGTTGCCTGATTAACCCCTTCCTTTTTGGATTTCTTTTTGGATTTGGGGTTACCGGTTTTGATGTTGCTGGTACAAACTTGGTTTCAAACTCAGTTTTCATTTTATCCATTTTCTTTTTAATGTTCTTATTGTGTTTGAGTTTGGAGCCCTTTTATACCAGCAAACATCAGTAAGATGATTGAATAAGCCACATATTTCATATGGCTTTTTCTTCATCTTAAGTTGATCATCTGCTAAGAAGATGAAACTACTGAAGACTTGTTCTTCAGCAGTTTGCTATCAGTACTAGCAGTTTTCTTTGCTTTAGTACCTGCTTTCTATTATCTTCTTCAGTAGTTTTCCACCCTTTCTACTTGCATTTTCTTTCCTTTAGTACATGTAGTAGTTTGGACTTGTTCTCCAGGTGTTATGACATTCTTTTTAGTACTTTCAGTACTTTGTGAAATATCACCTGGAGTGATCAACTTTGTGATCATGTGAGTGTCAGCATTTGAACCATCAACATCAGCTGATAGTTTCTGAGAGGAATTAATGTTGACTTATACTTCTGATGGTGTTGTATCAGATAGTAGATCTCATGATGAAAATGTTTGGTTATTGCTTTCACCATCAGATTCTACCTCTGCTCTAGGAGTAAAGTCTGTAGGAGGAGCAGTGTGATTATAACCAATGCCAAACTTCACATTGGAAGCAGACTGCTTACTGAGAAGCATTTCAAAACCCTTGTAGGAATGTACCCATCGATCACACTCTACCCAGGTAGCTGCAGTGTTTCTTTGAGGTCTCTGTACTTCTCTAGAAGTACCTCTTCCCTAGCCTTATCATCAGTGATTTGGCATTTAAGTTTGTAAATCTCATCATTCTTATCATTAAGCACATACTCAAATTCAGCTTTTCTTTTGGATTATTTGTTCTAGCTCAATGTTCTTGTTAACTATAGCTACATTTGCTTCTCTAATAGATGCAAATGCGGCTATGCATGTTTCAGAACATAGCTTGGCTTTGGCCTCAGAGGATACCTGTGATACCTGTGGTGTGGAGGCATTAGAGGATGAGGTATCAGCAGACTCCAGGGCCATAAGAGCATGGTTTCCAAAAGGATTGTCACCACCATGTTGACCAACACCAGAAACAGTTGTTCATGACCAGACATATCATCTGGTAAACTGCTCCAGTCAACAACTCCTGGGGTGAAAAAGCTATGTTGTTGAGGTTGAGATTCTTGATGAGATTGGGAAGGTTGAGATTCTTGACCAACACCATGTTGACTAATATTCACTAACTGCACTTAACTTTGTAGACTTAGGTTAATTAATCAAAATTACATATTAAGCATAAAAATGACTAAAACATATTTTAAATATATTTTGTTGACACAAAATATATTTGTAACAGTAAAACTCCTCGTCATCTAAAGATTCAATGCTTCGTCTCGGTTCTTCGTCTCGAACGTGTCGGTTTGACTTTTGCGTTGACTTTGACCATGACGTTGACTTTTGTTGACTTTGACTGTGTTGATAATATAGATTATCTTGTACAGCTCCAACAATACTCCCCCTTAGTCTATCATTATCAACGTCTTCAAACGAAATCAGCACGAGAAGTCAACATTAGAAAGATTTTCAAATTGAAGTTTTCTGAATCTGATGAGAAATATTATTCGTCTCATAATCTCCACCTATTTATATGCTCCCCTTTTTCGAGTGCATCCTTTGTAAAGGTATTGGAACATCGTTCATAAATCTCTAATCTTGAGTGCTTCAGAAGATATGGGAGGAGGATTCCTAGCTCGGTATCTCTTGCAAACTTGAGTAACAGGTTCTTTGATCAGGTACACCGCTCAACTGATGATCGGTCATCACTTTCAGCAAATATCTGAAACACATTCTCAAACACTATCTTGACCTTTCAAATTAGATCATTTCATATTAACAAAATAAACCCGTGTTTATCTACGTGTGAAAAACAAGCGAACCCGTATTCGTTTGTTCGCAATTTCTGTGAAATGCATGAAAAATGATAAAATTGTAACAACATAATATGGAAGACCTAAAAGAAACTGAAATGAAATATTGTTATAATTTTTTTTATTTTTTATTAATATATATATAATATATAACATCTGTTTTTAAACCAAGAACTGAATCAATCATAACATCATATCCTTGAGAAATACTTTAACACAAAGATGAATTTAAACATCAACAAGAATGAGATCACACTGACAACTAATCTAATCACAGTCTTTGAATGATTTTGAAATTCTCAAACAGGTCAATAACGATTGCTATATGTTTGTCCACTTAAACCCATGCCCTATCTTTTTCAACAAGCAGCAAATGATTCGTTAAGGTTCGATTAAATACTTTAGAATGCTAGGACCGCACAATCATATGGTAGAAATCCTCACCCAACCTCAGGATTTCTTGAATTTTGTTATGATTTTTATAGAACAAGGCTTGTGTATTAGTGTCCAAGTGATTATCAACAGAACATTTCATTCTGTGATGAATTTATCGTTTAGATGATTTGACACTACTTAGACCAAAATGGTGAGAGCTCCAGGTCTATACTCACGTATAAAAAAGGAGATGACCATTTAATCATGTACCGATGAGAGCTCCAGGTCAGTACTATCATTCAGCAAAGGAGATCATCACTCTAGATATGGCTTATATGATTTGTATCATGGAGGGTGAAAGATCAATTCTCAATCTAATTTTTGTCGGGACGCACTTTTCATGCAAGCCAAAATTATTGCGTCAAACCATACATCCTTAAGCATATATTTTAATTTAAATCATTATGTTGCTGTCTACTTTATTCTTCAGCCGAGTCACCAAGCATATCATTAAAGAATCTATTTGTTTTTCTATTATTTGCAACTAAAAATAAGATGTGAATGAGATAATAACATAAGTTCCTATCATTTCTCATGTTATAAATGCAAGTCATTTAAAAACAAGCATATGAAAAACATATACAATCATTTCTCAGTCATCTCAAATCAAGTTCTCAGTTCTCTTTTCATTTTTATTTACTTATACTCTCCCCCTAAATTTTTATTTTTGTAAACTTTATTTTTTTATTTTGTTATATAAAATTGTACAAAAAGAATATTTACCAAAGAAGTTCTTCCAAACTACACTGATTATCAAGATAAGAAATGAATTATCAAGAAATATGCAGTGATTGTAAAGTGAGAACTGTGACTGTGCATATAAAAATCCAGATTGTGGATAAAATACCATGACCTTAACCTGTTTGTTCCGCCTCAAATTGAATTAGGAACAGTCTCTATCAATAAACCAGATTACTAACGGTCCTCCTGAATTGTTCCTGCACTTATTAACAGATTAGTTTGAAAGGGGAACCCAGATCATCGTAGTCCTGGAAGTTCCTTTTTCATTAATATTAGAAACCTGCTTCTGCACATAACCATTTAAGTAATCTGGGATATCTGTATCCTTCTTTTTAATTTTCCAGATTTGTTTCGATTCAATTAATTTGGATTTGAATGAACTAAATTTGGAAAACATTTTCTGTTTAAGACCAAAAGGGAAAGAATTTGGTTTTGAACCTTTGGTCATTTTCATCTTTGAATCATATGAAACCGACTTCATATGAAAAGGTTTGGATAAAGAGTTTTTCATCCAACCGTTCAAAGATGTGTGTTTTTTACCTCTTGTACCAGAGAAGCAACCCGTGTTGCCTTTACCATCTAGAACATTCTTTGTAGACTTACATTTGGAGATGCAATTCGTTTTGCCTTTACCAATCGAAGCAAGTCTTTGATGGCAATTATTTACCATATGACCTTCTTTTCCACACTCAAAACAAGCCTTGAATGGCTTTTGATTCTTTGTAGTCCCATGTTATGCAGGTGGTGATGAGGATTGCTTTGAGGTTATTGGAGATTCTTGCTTGTTTGGCATTTGCTATTATGAATAGGGGATGAGATCTTCATTGATTGACTTGGTAGTTTTGCAATTGGAGAAGAGTTCTGTATTTCTCTTGATTCAGCTTCTTGAAGCTTTTGTGACTTGAAAATATCAGGAGATATCTTGATCTGTGAGAAACCAACACGCTCCTCTATGATTGATTCATCTTGTGAGCTTATCCAGTCTCGTATACACAAATCTTTCTCCAACAGATCCTGATTGACACCTCTTATTGGGTGGGCTTTGATTATAGGATTCTGATTGGTGATGAGTCGACAATTGTTCCTTCTTTTAGAAACCTGACAGGAACAAACGAAGGAATATTACCTGTTTTGAATTTGTTGAAGAAGGTTAGAGAAGCAACTAATATTGGTGTTAGAGCATCAGAAGTGTAATCGTCATTAATCTTCTTATTAGACCCCTTCCTGAGCAATTCCAAACCTACTGGAGAACTCTACACATCTCTAACCTCTTTAAGATTAACATTGGTGAAACCTGCATTTAAACTATTAGTTTCTGTAGCTTTAATCAAATCATTAGTTGGATGAGGTTGAGGCATAAGAGAATAACAATGGGTGCTAGGAGGAGGATACACGTATGGATTTTCACCACAACCCACACCCCTGTTATTTTGAAGTCATATCTAGTATTCAGAGTTTGCCTCGATTTGGTACTGCTCTCGCAGCCGAAGATACACGTATGGATTTTCACCACAACCCACTCCCGTTATAATCCTAGCTCCCCTCTATTTACACAGTAGCTCTTCCTGTTTCATACGGATATGGTCCATCTATCAAGCTTTGTTTTAAGCTTGTTTCAAATTCAGCCAAGGTGACTCTTTCATTTAAAAGATTAGTTTCAGCATTTCTTTAAAGAGGAGTACATTTTAAATGATCCTTTTCTTTTAAAGCTTCATTTAGTTTTATTAAATACTTGGAAATGCCTTAAGAATATGGTTCACGAAGCATCTGGCTTACCGTAATCTCCCATTCCTACCGTCAAGACACTTAAATAACTATAGCCTTCATTCTTATAAGTTCGGCGTTTATGGTGGTTAATTCCTTTTGGTTATCTAAAAGTAACCTATTATCTTTATACACACCAAATAGTCTAATTTTGCAAGTGTTAGGATCTGGTATTTGAACGAAAGTCCAACTAATTAACATGTTAAACCAAACCAAATAGTGCAGAATCCTATTTGATTGGTGATCCAATGAGTGAGAACGCACGTAGAAACAATAATATATTGA
Source organism: Flaveria trinervia (assembly GCA_025506515.1). Classification (NCBI taxonomy): domain Eukaryota; kingdom Viridiplantae; phylum Streptophyta; class Magnoliopsida; order Asterales; family Asteraceae; genus Flaveria; species Flaveria trinervia. The sequence continues at coordinate 34,361,718 of CM046447.1, forward strand.
AACTAACATCAAGAATCGATTAGGAATCGATCTACATCGTTCTATGAACTTAGAGTACACACTTAGAGGCTTTTGGTTTGCTAGGGTACGTCTGGAGTCGAAGTGGATTCAATGCTTACCTTTTTTTCATGAATTGGGTGGTATTTATAGGTTAGGGTTGCTCATTCGGGCGACTGAACCATAAGCATGGTTCATTCGTGCGATTGAGACATGCGGTTGATCCATTCGCACGGCTGAGTGTTCAGTCGTGCGACTGAGCCAATCTCATGTTAAAGTCATATGACTGATCCAGTCTCCTTGTTCAGTCGTGCGACTGAGTCATTCGTATGAAGGTGTTCATGCGTATGGTTCATTAGCATGTGCCATTTGCATGATACCTTCATGTCATTAAGTTTGAATATATTAAAAATAGTGATGTTATTTATATTAGTTCAATCAACCACAAACCTATATAATCAAGTCAATATGTGTTAAACAACTCATTAGTGAAATAGTTAACATGATAAACACAACCAACATTTGCATTTCATTAAGTACCTAACTATTACATAAGCGTAAGACAACAAAGACATTATATTAAGATCAGAATCAAGGTACACATGTATCAACAAACTCCCCCTTGGACCTAGATTTGTCTATTTTCTTACCTTCTTCATAACCTCCTCATACTTCTTGTACTTTTCCTCTCTTGTGACTCCTGCATGTATTTCAAATGCAAAGCAGAGTCGTATCACATTTGGAATTGGAGGGCTTGTACAATATCTTGCGTTTCATAGAAGAGTGGCCCCTTGTATAGTGTGTAGACATCTTCAGCTGACAGGTTTGTAAGCCACATCGGGTCAAATACCCTGATAGTATCCATTTTGCCTGCTTTGTTCAGAACTATGACTGCCTCCCCTGTTCTCCAATCATAGTACCACGACTTAAAGTGTGGAGTGAAGTCCTATGGCATTTCCTGAGAGGGATTCTAGACATTGTTCTTGGGGGACTCCACTTCAGCATTATTTTGGGTTTTCCAGTTATGGGATCAACTTCAGAACGTCTGATATACCTCGTAGGTTGTTGAGGTTTGAATTTGACCCACCTGGTGTGGTACTCTTTCTTCAAGGCAGCCTCAAACCAGCCTGACATCTTCCTCGGGTCAGCATATAACAACTTCAATTTAGCCAGGTGGTTGAGCTCAAAACCAGGTAGAGACTTTAGATGATGTGGGAATCTAAAGTACTCAATACCCATCTCTCTCTTTATCGCATATACATTAAGATCATAAAAATAAGCCCACACGATAATCTTTCCTGACACCTTGTGATGTTTCTTCACTTTGTAAAGCTTGGTGTAGACATTCGGTTTAGGAGCAGAGCGTTGTGCTCGGATGTCCACAAAACATGCAGCCCATTCAACCTTTCTGATATCTACATCGGTATTTGAGGCTTGGGCTTGGTCTTCAACCTTCTCAGACTCTTGCTCCATCTTATCCAATATCTCAAATGTATCACTGCCCAGGGAATCACCCAGATTGGGGACCACATTTCCCTCTTTGTCAGCATACTCGGGATAGTGCTCTCCAGTGACGTTCTTGATTTCTATTTCATCAATATCGTTTAGCTCGTCATCACTAGTTTCTACAAAAGTTGGAGCATCCTTGACAGTCTCATCGGGATTGAGCTTGAACATTTCTGCAATTTGCTCGTCAGTGAGATTGTGAATTATTTTCCCTTCTTCAGGGGTGTAACTCACTGATCTCCTGACAATCCCTTGTAGATCAAGAATCATGGTTAGTTGAGTCTTGACCTGCTAAAGGGGAGCAATGTCGTAATCGTCCCTTTGAATATCTCGACCTTCTTGATTTAAACATTCAACACGGCAATCATTAGTTACTAATCAAGACATAACCATAATAAGTGAGACATAACCATTTACATAACATATAAACATTCATTTCATTAATTTTATATATGATCCAAATACAAATGATTTTAAATAACAACAAAACATCTAAGCATTACTCTTGTCCTGGATTATCAACTCTTCTGCTACCGGGTTGGATGTTGAGGCACTCGGATCTTGAGTTTGTTTGGTCCTTCTTTCGCTCGCTGATATGGCACCTGCAGCTGAAGAGTCGTCATCATCATCACTAACATCAGTATCACCATAGTGATCATCACCATCATCATCATCTTCATCACTATCATCATGAGCATCATCGTCTCCATCACCTTCTCCTATCTTTAAAGGCTTGTCTTTGGACCCTTTAAGCTTTAACTGCAGAGATTTTTTTGCAGCCTCCAGCTCCTCAATCTTTTTGGTGTGTTGCTCCTAGAGCTGAGACATCTCATGAGCCTGTTCATCAATCAATCGAGCCTGATGAGAAAGCTGTTGAGATTGGACAGTGGTCAGGTCTACCAACTGTCGTATCTGAGTGGTCTGCTCTTCATCTGCAGCTAACAGCCTCAGCACCATTCGGTTAAGTGCTCAGAGCTGTTCCTCTACCCCACTGGGAGGTAAAGGTGATCCTAATGGATATGGAGAGAAAGAAGATGGTACTGTAGGATGGCTAGTGGTGGTGGTGATAGTGGTGAAGATTGGAGGTGGTATAGATGATGGTGTTGGTGGTGTAGGTGTGAATAATGTGGTGGTGGATGGAAGGTGGTGGTGGTGGTGTTAGGTGGAATGGTGGTAGGGATGGTGGCTGTGGTGGTAGGTAGAATGGTGGTGGCTGTGGTAGTAGTAGTGGGAGTGATGAAGGTGAGTCTTTGCTTCTTCTTCTTCATGCTGTGGGGCTGAGCCATCCTCTTCTTCCTCGATCCTGTCGAGGAGGAAGCTCCCCCTATAACACGGGATGGCGGATCGGGACCATATGTAGGATGAGTGTTAGTATCTCCTGACGTGCCTGGGCGTCCACCAACCGCCGGAGCCCCTGTTCTGTGCGAACGAATTTACTTCCCACAGTCCGGGTTAGTGGCTCCTCATCCAACTCCTCCTTTTCCTCACCAGGTATGAAATCCTGGTGGAACCCAGCAGTCTCCGCTCCATCTCCAGTGGGGGCAGATGCTGGAGATGTAATATCAGCAGTGGGGCCCCTTGGTTGAGTGGGCCCTTCATCTCTAGCATCTCCGCTATCATCATCATCGGAGTCATCATCAAGGAGCTGTAGCTGCTCTACCTTAGAGTCACTGTCAACGTGATGCCATTTACCCCTAGCCGGCAACACGTAATCCTCCCGGGCCGGATTCCCAAATAATCTCCTCACAGGGGGCTTAACCCGCTTCCCCCTGTAGACCTTCATCCTACCCAAGGTGGTATCGTCCATCACCTCGAGTACCATCGTGTCCTCCTTCTCATTCGGCAAGGAAGGGAGTTTCTGGTCAATAATCATCTGCATAAAGCGAGGGTACATGCAGAAGCCCTCCTTCCCTTTCCCCTCAATGTTCTCCACCAAGTAGGTGAAGCTCATCTTGGAGAAGCTGAACGGGTGGTTCAGCACCAATGCAGCATATGCGTTCTGGATCTGATCGAAAGCTCATTGAAACCTCCCTTCCGAGACGCTATACACTTTAGCAGAACGTGCGCAAGGTACTTGAACTGGGGGCACAGGTTTCTCTTGTTGAGCACCCCTACATTGATGTCCGCAACGCACTTGGCGCGCAGGAAATAACCTCGGACAGTAAGGGGGTGTAGTCATGTGGGGCATTAAGCATCATCCCAGGCTATAGCATTGTCCTGAGATCATCCTCAGAGATCTCAATGGCCTCTCCAAAATCGAACTACGGATTCGATGAGGCTTTGAGGATCTATCAACTACAGAGCCTTCCTAGAAGGCCTGCTGAATCGAAGGCCTTGTAAATTTCTAATAAGATTTAGTTTCAAGAAAAGCTTAGTCAAAGTTTATCATCCGAATAGCTGATATTAGATATTTAAATTTCTATTCATCAAAGGCCTTGTAAACAAATCAGCATATTGTTCATCTGTGTGAACTTTGACTAGTTTAATTAATCCCTTTTCATAGTTATCTCTTATTAAATGATACCTGATGTTGATGTGCTTTGTCCTTGAGGCTGCATAGGGTTCTCTGTGAGTGAGATAGCACTGTTGTTGTCTATGTGAATGGCAGTCTCCTTGAAGTTTAACCCATAGTCCAACATCTGATTTTGAATCAAAGTACTTCGACAACAAAATTGCAGCAGCATGTATTAGCTTCAGCAGTTGATTGCAGAGCAGAGACACAAGATTGTTCTTGCATTATCATGAGACAACCCTGCCACCAGAAATTGACATCCCCAGAGGTAGACTTTGCAGTCATTTGCAACCACTATAATCACTACTGTATAGGCATACAGATTGAAGTCAGAATTCTAGGATACCATAGTTCAAAGGTGATGCACCATTGAGGGATCTTAGATCCTCTTGACAATGATAAGGTGAGACTATTAGGTTGGCTAGATATCTGAACAATACAGTAACAAACATGATATCAGGCCTCCTAGCAGTAAGATACAAAAAGACCCAATCATAGCCCTTATTTATAAGTGCTTATCTACCCACTCCCCCTCAAGATCAGGACCAAGGGAGTGGTTTCTGGCTATGGGTGTCTGTGACAACCGGCAATTTCAGGTCAATACCCGACCTTGACTTGGTTATAATTACCCCTATAATACTTGATTTTCAATTGAATTCCAATTATTGAAACCGTTTTATGCATTGCAAAATTTCACGCATTACATTTCATGCATCGGTGATTCGACGTAATTACCATTTTTACACGCGATACAACCGGCACACATGAACATTGGTCATAATTCATATACATGTACTAATAAATTCATTTAGATGGTTCAAAGTATTTTAGATTCCAAACCAAATGCATTGGAAAAGCTTGACTTTATAATACACCTAATCGCGTAAATTAATATTTTACCCGGAACGAATCCTTTTAACGGATCTACTAACTACATGATGCATCATTAGCATACCATCAATATTTATATATATTTAATATATATGATATTATACAAGTACTTATACAATTCTAATGTATTTTAAAAAGTAAGGAGTAAAAATATTGAATATATATATATATATAAATTACTATAATGCAACAAATACCACCCAAATACCCAATACTACATAAAATTGAAAAATCAACCCATTTCCCACCCCCCAACCGTCCCCTACCCCCACCCCCCTCCCCTCACTTTTATTTTAGTCTTCTTCCCTTGTCAAATCCTTACAAGACAAGTTGTCTTTTGTGAAGCTCAAGATTTGCCATTTTAGTGTTAAGGAAAAGGTTATGAACAAAGCTACATGATTCCTTTCCATATGTGTGAAGCTCCTTTCCCTATGGTTGACCAAGAGACAAAGTTAGGAGTTGTAGAGCTTACAAATATAAGCAACATTCACACACTTCATCCACACAAATCACCAACACACTCTTCTCCTTCTTTCTTTCTCTCCAAATTCGGCCAAGACACCACCTCCACCATTTCATTTTATTTTCAACTCATTTTCCACAAATCTTGGGTGAGTCAAGTGCCATTATTGAAGATCAAGTGAGTTTTGAAGCTCCCAAACATCCTACAACATCTTCTTCACCTTTTCTTGTTGGGTTTTCTTAGTTCAAAGGATCAAACCTTCTTTTCCTTGCATTTCAAGACTACCATCTCTTCTCCTTGCTTGTTTAAGGTTAGCACCTTGTTTTTAATCTTCCATACATCACCATGATGTGTTCATGTTCACTACCTCATCCCAAAAGTGCTCTAACAAAGTTTAAAAAGTAACAAAACATGTAAAACACTTTCTGGCAGATTCATGTTCTGTGTTTTCAAGACCATAACTCGACCTAAACATGGTCAAATGAACCGATTCTTGAGCCTACCATTAACTTTAGGATGTCTAGTTTCTAACCCATCCAACCTTGAAATTTATAGATGAGTATAACCCTTCCAAAACGTACAAACAAATTAAAGTGCTGAACCTGAATTTTTGACAGAATAAATAGGGCAGAAAGAATGAGGCATAAGTTATGCTTAAGGTAATAAATTGAAGATTTTCCTTCTATGGTAACTTAGCTTAAGGTGTTAGGTTTAAAAGTAATATAGGCTCTATTTGTGAATGTAAGTTTTGACCTCTCAAAAAGGTAAATTCCATAGACATATACAGGAAAGTGCTGCACTGACATCTGTTGCTTCATGAACCATTTAAAGGCACTTAAACTCAGTTGTAGGATACAAGCTATACCTTTTTGGAATCCTAAGACATAGACCTAGATATGATAAAAGTATCAGATTTTATAAAAATTCTTTGTACCATGAAAAGAGGATGACAACCAGACCCAAGAATTTCCTTGATGCTGTCAAATACCTATATTTGATAAGGTAAACTTTTAGAGATATTTGGTAAAAAAAAGGGGAACCCATAAACATGGAAAGTATAATACCATTATACTTAATATAAAACACCCTCAATACATTATGTATCTTTAGGAAAATAAAGATGAAGACGAGAATCTAAATAAAACATTTACGACCCGACATGACTAATTAGTCAATTGGCATTTTCAAAGCTACCTTTGTGGATGAGTTATGCATGACCATCTAGGGTTAGTAATCATGACCTCATGAATATATTGTGATTTTGTTTAGGAGATTCCTAGACCAATCGTACATACAGACTATTGCTAGTATTCACGCGTGCAATTGAGGTGAGTTTCACGGCCCCGTTTTCACTTATTTTCCATTTGGGGGAGATTACATGCAAATTACTAATTTACTTGGACACATTTACTTGTCAATGATTTCACATGTTATATAAGTTGTTTACTTACCATATGAAGTCCCCTGTTATCGAACCGTCAGTTTATTTCCCAAAGCGAGGTAATCATGGATAGTACTATTGGGTTTGACTACCCCCACCCGGGTTAATTACCCTAACCTTGACTGGAGGTCTAAACGGGTGCATTATTAGCCTGTACACACCCACGCTCATGGTAGGCATGGGTAGGGGCAATTTATTCAATTACAGTCTAGCTTCGGTTGCGGTGCTTATATAATTTGTAGCATTGTATGTACAACAATCAAATCATGGAAAGTATTGTGGTCCTTTACGCTATTTACTATCACTTAAAACCTGTGAACTCACCAACATTATGTTGACATTTTTCATGCATGTTTTCTCAGGTAATTGAAAGATGCAACCAGTTAAGCTAGCATGGGTCATTTCATGTTTAGGACCCTTCATGCTGTTTTGGGACGTTCATTTTCATATATGTCATGTTTTGAAAACAATGTACCTTATTACTATTGCTTCCGCAAATTTAACTCTGAACAATGATGTACCTTAAACTTATTTTGAGACGTATGTTTTACAAAACCATGTAGTGGTCGATCAGTGACTATGAAACCATGACGTTCGCGCCCCGCGGGAAACCGCCGTGGTTTGGGGGTGTGACAGATTGGTATCAGAGCCATTGGTTATAGGGAATTAGGTTGCATTTAGTGAGCCTAGTCTATAACCGTAGCTCATTGCATTACTTTAGTACATTTTGCATTAACTTAACTTATATAAATTGTACTTGTGTATTGCCTTGTCATAGAGATGTCTTCAGCATCGATGCCGATCAACATTTTTGATTCGGATGAGGAGTACGAGCCCACGTCTCCGATCTCTTCCACAGGATCCACGTCTGTCCTCCCAACTCTGACTCCTCGTGCCCTGATTCAGTCGAGTGATGCCATTGAGACTGAGATCCCCACACACCTGCTATCCCTGTCACTGAACCAACTCCCGACCCCACACCTGACGCGCCGGAGGCATTACCCTCGACTCGGTTCTCCGACTACCTCCTCCTCCTTCCGGTACGTACTGGTGGGCGTGTACACCCGAGATTTATGCCGACCTTCCAGAAGAGCTCGTCCCGGGAGTCGTACGTATCATCGGCCCACAACTGCCGATGGTCGTCCCACGGACCATGTCCCATATCTTTGTTGAGCCATCTCGGGGGCCCCTATGACTACTGATCCCCGATCAGCCGACCCCACTCCCGAGACCACAGATCCCACTCCCCAGCCCGTTGACACCGAGGTAGTTGACCTAGACTCGGAGTCCATTGACCCAGCTTCCCAGCCAGCCGATACGGACCCGGTCGACTCCGACCCGGCCGACTCTGACCGGCCGACCTGACCCGGGACTCTGATTCGGGCGACATCGACCGATCTACCTAGAGTCCTCCGAGGCCATTCCCTCACCTAGTTACCATGCCTCTCACCCTACTGATCCAGTTACCCAGCCCATTGACCCGGTTCCTCAGTCCTCTGATCCGACTCCACAAGCAGACCTCGATCCCCTCCACCTCGCCCCTGAGCCTACTGATCCCTCCCCGGTAGCTGCTGGCCCCGAGCCGGTGACTACAGACGCCCACCGTATCCTTGGTCCGGGTGTACCACCACCCTCTCGCCGTCGCTATCGAACTCGCCCCGGGGTGCACTTTTTGCACATACTCCTAGGAAGAGGGTTCATGTTCCTATCCGTCCTGCCACACCCATTCGAGACTGTATTGCTGAGCCCGAGCCTGCGCCCAAAAGGCGTAGACTCGACATCCGTCGGTGGGGGTGGATGCCTAGCCGACTGAACGAGTGGAGAGACATCGAGGGTATTCCCTCCACTTTCGAGGAAGGCGAGTCGTCACGTACCCCGCACCAGATTCCCCTCACTCAGGAGCCCATGGAGCTCACCGTGCCTCTTCTCGTGGCACGATCCGTGAGGCATGACCAGCAACTTCATGAGCTATGTACTGAACTTACGGAAGTTCAGGAGACTTTTGACAGGGAGGACGTGGAGACCCGATTACTAGCAATGAGGAGGATAGATACCTCGATGACCAGGCGTTACATACAATGCATGATCGACTTACCAGGGTAGAGGAGGACATGTTAACCATGACGCAAAGAGTGGAGGCGGCAGAGCAAAGAGTTACCCTAGCAGATCAGCGGGCAGCTGTGGCTGAGGAAAGAGTGAGGGTGATGGAAGAGCGCCTCGAGTCCACTAAGGCATTAGCAGCCGTGTGCATGCTCATGGCCATGGCGGCGGTGCAGACAGGAGCATTCACACATTTATCCCGTTGATTGCCTGTCGTGAGCGGGCTGTGCTCACGTAATATTGGATATTAACTTGTTGCATGAGTATGTACTCTGGAAATACTTTGTAATTCGTACAAATTATTATCAAGTTATGTTATCTTTTAAATATTGCGTGGTTGCTTGGTTGATATGATTGTTTACTTTCGGTGCACATGTGTTTGGCATTATTACATATTGTCTTATCTTGCTTATCATTATGATTTGAAGAAACATGCCACCACGAAGGAGAAACGTCAGAACCAATGTGGGAAGCGGTACTCCCATGACAGCAGAAGCTATAGAACAGCTTGTGGCGCAACGAGTGGCGGATGCAATCGCACATCACGAGGCGAATCGTAGCGCCGGAGGATCTGAAGTAAATGGAGGCAATGCTAGTGGCGCAGGAGGTATTATAATGTCTGGCATAGCTAAAGACCTGCAATACACAGGTCATTACTAATGTTTAATTATTACTAATATGATTAAACCTACAACACAGGATCTGATACAAACCACAAAGGTTGCTCCTACAAGACGTTTCTAAATTGTAAACCGTTTAACTTTCGCGGTAATGAAGGAGCTGTTGGTTTGGTCCGCTGGATAGAAAAGATGGAGTCCGTTCAGCGAATCAGTAACTGTGCCGAGGAGAATAAGACGAAATTCGCCACTTGTACATTTGAAGGTCAAGCTCTCACTTGGTGGAATGCTCATGCCCAAACTTTGGGAATTGACACTGCCTATCAAATCACTTGGGATGAGTTGAAACAGATGCTGACTGATGAATATTGCCCCCGAAATGAATTGCAAAAACTTGAGGTTGAATTCTGGAACCACACTATGAAGGGTGCAGAAGTTACAAGCTACACCACCCGATTCCATGATCTTGCTCGTCTATGCCCTCACATGGTTAACCCAGAGTTCAAGCGTGTGAAAGGTACATTTGGGGCCTTGCACCCCAAATCCAGAGCATGGTCACCTCATCCAAGCCAGCCACCATCCAAGAGGCTGTCAGGATTGCTCACGACCTGACTGATCAAGCTGTACGTCAGGGAGTGTTTGTGAAGAAGACGGTCGTGGAGAAGAACTATGACAACAAAAGGAAATGGGACAACAATCATGGTCGAAATGCTCCGCATCAAAACCAAAACAAACAAGTGGTTGTCAGGGCTTTCACTGCTGGCCCATCTGAAAAGAAGGCAAAGGGTGGGTATGCTGGAAACCTACCTAAGTGCAATAAGTGTAACTTTCACCACCTAGGTGCATGTGGAGACTCAATTTGCCAGAAGTGCAAACGTTTTGGCCATGCAACTAAGGACTGTCGAAAGCCCGACACTACTCCTAACACAGGAAACCATCGTGCGTGCTTCGAATGTGGTGTTACGGGGCATTTTCGCAAGGATTGTCCAAACTTGAAGCAAACTGGTGGAAATAACGCACGTGGTCGAGCTTTTGTGATTGGAGCTGGCGAAGCTCGACAGGACCCGAACATTGTTACGGGTACGTTCCTTGTAAATAATCTCTATGCATCAATCCTATTCGATACGGGTGCTGATAGGAGTTTTGTGTCTAGCGAATTTAGTCCATTGCTTGAAATTACTCCTACCCATTTGACTTCTAAATAACAATAGAGTTAGCTGATGGTAAGTTGATCGAAACCGACAAAATTATACAAGGATGCACTCTCAGTTTGGCGGATCACACGTTCAATATAGATTTGCTACCTGTAACCCTAGGGAGTTTCGACATTGTTATTGGCATGGATTGGTTATCGGAAAACCGAGCGGAAATCGTTTGTCGTGAGAAGGTCGTTCGCATTCCACTTCCGAGTGGGGAGACCATATCAATACAAGGAGAAAAATATGGTACGGTGTTACGGATCGTTTCATGTATGAAGGCTCGGAAGTACTTACGAAAGGGCTATCATGCAATCTTGGCGCACGTAGTAGCGAAGCGAACCGAAGAGAAAAGAATTGAGGATACCCATCGTGCGAGACTATCCGGAAGTATTCCCGAGGACTTGCCGGGACTTCCACCGCAAAGACAGGTCGAATTTCGAATTGACCTAGTACCTGGAGCTGCTCCAGTAGCACGATCCCCATACCGACTAGCACCGTCGGAGATGCAAGAGTTGTCTAATCAATTACAAGAGTTGTTAGATAAAGGATTCATAAGGCCAAGTTTCTCACCCTGGGGAGCCCCAGTTTTATTGTTAAGAAGAAAGATGGATCTTTTCGAATGTGCATCGATTACCGGGAGTTAAACAAACTCACCATTAAGAATCGGTACCCTCTCCCTCGAATTGACGACTTATTTGACCAACTTCAAGGATCTAGTTACTACTCGAAGATTGACTTACGTTCTGGATATCACCAATTACGAATTCAAGAGGAAGACATTCCCAAGACCGCATTTCGAACTCGTTATGGTCACTACGAGTTCATGGTTATGCCATTTGGGTTAACTAATGCACCAGCGGTATTCATGGACCTCATGAATAGAGTGTGCAAACCTTACTTGGATAAATTCGTGATCGTCTTCATCGATGACATCTTGATATATTCACGAACCAAGGATGAACACGAACAACATTTAAGGTTAATCTTGGAGCTACTCAAGAACGAGAAATTATACGCAAAATTCTCAAAATGCGACTTCTGGATCCGAGAAGTGCAATTTCTCGGGCATGTAGTTAACGAGAAGGGAATACATGTTGACCCATCCAAGATAGAGGCCATTAAGAACTGGGAAGCACCTAAGACCCCTACCGAGGTGCGGCAATTCCTAGGTTTGGCAGGCTATTACCGACGCTATATCGAAAATTTCTCCAAAATAGCCCAACCACTGACAACCCTGACTCAGAAAGACAAGAAGTTTGATTGGAGTGATAAGCAGGAAGCAGCGTTTCAGTGTTGAAGCAGAAATTGTGTTGTGCGCCGATTCTGTCTCTACCAGAGGGAAATGATGGTTTTGTGGTGTACTGCGACGCATCACGACAAGGACTTGGCTGTGTCTTAATGCAACGCGACAAAGTCATTGCTTACGCGTCACGACAATTGAAAGTGCATGAGAAAAACTACACCACCCACGACCTCGAATTAGGAGCTGTTGTTTTTGCACTAAAGATTTGGCGACACTACCTGTATGGTACTAAATGTACTATATTCACCGATCACAAAAGCCTCCAGCACATCTTCAATCAGAAGGAACTAAACATGAGGCAACGCAGGTGGGTTGAGTTACTAAACGATTATGACTGTGAGATTCGTTATCACCCTGGAAAAGCGAATGTTGTAGCAGACGCTCTGAGCAGGAAAGAACGAACCAAGACTTTACGAGTGCGAGCGTTGGGAATGACGATTCATACGAGTCTAACTACTCAAATTCGTGATGCTCAGTCTGAGGCACTAAAGGAACTGAATTTGAAGGAAGAATTCCTTCGCGGCATGGATAAACAATTTGAGACCAAGTCCGATGGAGCTCGCTACTTCATGAATCGAATTTGGGTGCCAAATTTTGGAAACTTGAGGGATCTTGTGATGAATGAGGCACACAAATCCAGATACTCCATTCACCCGGGTTCCGATAAGATGTATCAAGACCTGAAGGAGTTATACTGGTGGCCTAACATGAAGGCAGACATTGCCCCTATGTTAGCAGGTGTCTCACGTGTTCAAAGGTTAAGGCAGAGTATCAGAAGCCATCCGGATTACTGCACCAACCAGAGATTCCACAATGGAAATGGGAGCAGATTTCCATGGATTTCGTCACAAAACTACCCAAGACATCCACCAGTTGTGATACGATTTGGGTAATTGTGGATCGACTGACAAAGTCTGCTCACTTCCTACCAATTAAAGAAACTGATAAAATGGAAGGTTGACGAGGGTTTATCTCAAGGAGGTTGTTTCGAGACATGGAGTACCGATCTCCATTATCTCTGATCGAGACAGTCGATTTACCTCGAGATTTTGGCAATCCTTACAAAAGGCCTTGGGTACAAGGTTGGATATGAGTACCGCATACCACCCTCAAACGGATGGCCAGAGCGAACGGACCATTCAGACGTTAGAAGACATGCTTAGGGCTTGCGTGATAGACTTCGGAAACCGTTGGGATACTCATCTACCCCTAGCTGAGTTTTCTTACAATAATAGCTATCACACCAGTATCAAAGCCGCACCGTTTGAAGCACTATACGGAAGGAAGTGTCGGTCACCACTGTGTTGGACAGAGGTTGGCGATAGTCAACTCACTGGTCCCGAGATCATACGCGAGACCACGGAAAAGATCGCTCAAATTCAGAACCGACTCAAAGCCGCGCGTGACCGTCAGAAAAGCTATGCTGACGTGAGACGTAAACCGTTGGAATTTCAAGTGGGAGACAAGGTTCTACTTAAAGTCTCACCATGGAAAGGAGTCATTCGTTTTGGCAAACGTGGCAAGCTAAACCCTAGATACATTGGACCATTTGAAATCCTAGCCAGGATTGGTCCTGTAGCTTACAAGCTAAAACTTCCTCAAGAACTTAGTAGTGTTCATGACACTTTCCATGTGTCGAATCTGAAGAAGTGCTTGTCAGATGAAACTCTGGTTATACCACTCGATGAGGTCCAGATTGATGAACAACTTCATTTTATTGAAAAGCCTATGGAAATTCTAGATAGAGAAGTAAAGAAGATGAAACGAATCCGTATTCCCATAGTGAAGGTCCGGTGGAATTCAAGAAGAGGACCTGAATTTACTGGGAACGCGAAGATCAAATGAAGCTCAACTATCCCTACTTGTTTGAAACTCTGGCATCTGCAGACAACCCTAACTGAATTTCGGGACGAAATTCTTTCTAACATGGGGAGTATGTGACAACCGGCAATTTCAGGTCAATACCCGACCTTGACTTGGTTATAATTACCCCTATAATACTTGATTTTCAATTGAATTCCAATTATTGAAACCGTTTTATGCATTGCAAAATTTCACGCATTACATTTCATGCATCGGTGATTCGACGTAATTACCATTTTTACACGCGATACAACCGGCACACATGAACATTGGTCATAATTCATACATGTACTAATAATTCATTTAGATGGTTCAAAGTATTTTAGATTCCAAACCAAATGCATTGGAAAAGCTTGACTTTATAAATACACCTAATCGCGTAAATTAATATTTTACCGGAACGAATCCTTTTAACGGATCTACTAACTACATGATGCATCATTAGCATACCATCAATATTTATATATTTATATATATATGATATTATACAAGTACTTATACAATTCTAATGTATTTTAAAAAGTAAGGAGTAAAAATATTGAATATATATATATATATATAAATTACTATAATGCAACAAATACCACCCAAATACCCAATACTACATAAAATTGAAAAATCAACCCATTTCCCACCCCCCATAACCGTCCCCTTACCCCCCCCTCACTTTTATTTTAGTCTTCTTCCCTTGTCAAATCCTTACAAGACAAGTTGTCTTTTGTGAAGCTCAAGATTTGCCATTTTAGTGTTAAGGAAAAGGTTATGAACAAAGCTACATGATTCCTTTCCATATGTGTGAAGCTCCTTTCCCTATGGTTGACCAAGAGACAAAGTTAGGAGTTGTAGAGCTTACAAATATAAGCAACATTCACACACTTCATCCACACAAATCACCAAACACTCTTCTCCTTCTTTCTTTCTCTCCAAATTCGGCCAAGACACCACCTCCACCATTTCATTTTATTTTCAACTCATTTTCCACAAATCTTGGGTGAGTCAAGTGCCATTATTGAAGATCAAGTGAGTTTTGAAGCTCCCAAACATCCTACAACATCTTCTTCACCTTTTCTTGTTGGGTTTTCTTAGTTCAAAGGATCAAACCTTCTTTTCCTTGCATTTCAAGACTACCATCTCTTCTCCTTGCTTGTTTAAGGTTAGCACCTTGTTTTTAATCTTCCATACATCACCATGATGTGTTCATGTTCACTACCTCATCCCAAAAGTGCTCTAACAAAGTTTAAAAAGTAACAAAACATGTAAAACACTTTCTGGCAGATTCATGTTCTGTGTTTTCAAGACCATAACTCGACCTAAACATGGTCAAATGAACCGATTCTTGAGCCTACCATTAACTTTAGGATGTCTAGTTTCTAACCCATCCAACCTTGAAATTTATAGGAGTATAACCCTTCCAAAACGTACAAACAAATTAAAGTGCTGAACCTGAATTTTTGACAGAATAAATAGGGCAGAAAGAATGAGGCATAAGTTATGCTTAAGGTAATAAATTGAAGATTTTCCTTCTATGGTAACTTAGCTTAAGGTGTTAGGTTTAAAAGTAATATAGGCTCTATTTGTGAATGTAAGTTTTGACCTCTCAAAAAGGTAAATTTCATAGACATATACAGGAAAGTGCTGCACTGACATCTGTTGCTTCATGAACCATTTAAAGGCACTTAAACTAGTTGTAGGATACAAGCTATACCTTTTTGGAATCCTAAGACATAGACCTAGATATGATAAAAGTATCAGATTTTATAAAAATTCTTTGTACCATGAAAAGAGGATGACAACCAGACCCAAGAATTTCCTTGATGCTGTCAAATACCTATATTTGATAAAGGTAAACTTTTAGAGATATTTGGTAAAAAAAAGGGAAACCCATAAACATGGAAAGTATAATACCATTATACTTAATATAAAACACCCTCAATACATTATGTATCTTTAGGAAAATAAAGATGAAGACGAGAATCTAAATAAAACATTTACGACCCGACATGACTAATTAGTCAATTGGCATTTTCAAAGCTACCTTTGTGGATGAGTTATGCATGACCATCTAGGGTTAGTAACCATGACCTCATGAATATATTGTGATTTTTTTTAGGAGATTCCTAGACCAATCGTACATACAGACTATTGCTAGTATTCACGCGTGCAATTGAGGTGAGTTTCACGGCTCCGTTTTCACTTATTTTCCATTTGGGGGAGATTACATGCAAATTACTAATTTACTTGGACACATTTACTTGTCAATGATTTCACATGTTATATAAGTAGTTTACTTACCATATGAAGTCCCCTGTTATCGAACCGTCAGTTTATTTCCCAAAGCGAGGTAATCATGGATAGTACTATTGGGTTTGACTACCCCCACCCGGGTTAATTACCCTAACCTTGACGAGGTCTAAACGGGTGCATTATTAGCCTGTACACACCCACGCTCATGGTAGGCATGGGTAGGGGCAATTTATTTCAATTACAGTCTAGCTTCGGTTGCGGTGCTTATATAATTTGTAGCATTGTATGTACAACAATCAAATCATGGAAAGTATTGTGGTCCTTTACGCTATTTACTATCACTTAAAACCTGTGAACTCACCAACATTATGTTGACATTTTTCATGCATGTTTTCTCAGGTAATTGAAAGATGCAACCAGTTAAGCTAGCATGGGTCATTTCATGTTTAGGACCCTTCATGCTGTTTTGGGACGTTCATTTTCATATATGTCATGTTTTGAAAACAATGTACCTTATTACTATTGCTTCCGCAAATTTAACTCTGAACAATGATGTACCTTAAACTTATTTTGAGACGTATGTTTTACAAAACCATGTAGTGGTCGATCAGTGACTATGAACCATGACGTTCGCGCCCCGCGGGAAACCGCCGTGGTTTGGGGGTGTGATAGTGTCTTTGCAATCTTACAGTCAGTCAATTGAATCTCTTGAGTATGTCCTGAACATACTTTGACTGACTTATGAAGATGCCATCTTTAACTGTTCACTTGAATTCCCAGAAAAGAAATTGAGTTCCCCCCAGACATCATTTCAAATTTGTCTTTCATCAGCTTCCAAAGTCTTTGCAGAGCTTTGGATAGTTTGAATCAAGATGATGTCATCCACATATATTGAACTAGCATAGTCTTTCTTTGTTCTTTGACGAAAAGAGTTCCATCTATAGTACCTCTCCTATATCCATGTTTACAAAAGATACTCAGATAGTGTCTCATACCATTTCCTGGGTGCATGATGCAGCCCAAGAGAGCTTTGTCAAGCTTGCAGACATAATCAGGATGATCAGGATCTATAAAAACTGGTGGTTGTTTGACAAAACCTTTCATCTATCGCTCCAAAAAGGCACACTTCACATCAAGTTGAAAGACCTTGAAATCTTGATGCAGCAAATGCCAGAAATATCCTAAAAGCTTCTACTCTTGCCACTAGAGCAAAGATATCAGTGTAGTCAATCCCTTCTTCTTGTGTGTATCCTTGAACAACCAGTCTAGCTTTGTTCTTGATGATGATGCCCTATCATCTTTCTTGTTCCTAAACACCCATTTTGTTCCAATTGTAGTCTTCCCAGAAGGAAGAGGACAAAGGTTCCAAACTTTATGCCTTTTGAATTGAAGCAGCTCTTGTTGCATAGCTTCAACCCAACTTCCATCCTTTAGAGCTTCATCAACTTTCTTTGGCTCTATCTGGGATAGAAAACAAGAGTGAAGACAATCATTTGCTTCATGGGTTTGTCCTCTTGTCTTTACCCCTGAGACAACATCTCCAATAATGTTTGTGGTAGGGTGAGACTTGTGGATCCTAAGCTCAGGGATCATAGCAAGTTGTTGAGAAAGATCTATATTAGAGAAATTTTGATCTGGCATGGAAGTTTCTTTGACACATCAGCACACTTTTCAAGTGAAACTTGATCCAAGCAGTGTGTGACAACATTGATGTTCTCATCAATGGTGTGGTTAGTGGCATCAAGAAATTCTTGGTCACTGTCACCACCACCATTGTTGTCTTCTACAGTTGAGGTGTTCTTATCTGGTTGTAGAGCCTCTGAGCTGGAATTTGAAGGCATACCAGATGTATCAGCTGAATTTGTCATTCTTGTACTGATAGAAACCTCATTTGCAGAAGTGGTTCCAACTAGAGCTAAAGATACATGTCTTGAGGATCTTCCTAGCTCAAATCTTGGATGAGAATCATCTGTATTTAAATTTCCTGCAGATCCTTAACATTCTCACAAGATTTGTTAAAACAGTTGGTAACCAAATCAAGATCAAACAACCAATCCGGACCAGAACCAGCAGCATAGAGTGTGTGTTCATTGAAAGTCACATGGCTGACTCCTCAACATTCTAGTTTTGAAATTGTATACTCTATAAGCCTTAGCTTGGGAAGAGTATCCAATAAAGTGTCCATCATCTGATTTCTTAGCAAACTTGGCAATTTGATCTTTGGAATTCAAGATGGTACAAGGACATCCAAATGACCTGAGAAAACCAATGAAAGGTTTCCTCTTGTGCCAAAGTTCATAAGGAGTCTTGCCATGAGTCTTAACTACTAAAACTCTGTTCTGCACATAGCACGCAATGTTGCTGCCTCTGCCCAGAAGGTGATGGGCAGTTTAGAGTCAGACAGCATGGTTCTTGCAGCTTCAATCAGTGTCCTGTTTCTCCTCTCAGCAACACCATTTTGTTGAGGAGTGCTGGGAGCACTGAATTGTCTTGAAATACCCTTTTCATCATAGAATGTATCAAGGATATGGTTCTTAAATTCGGTTCCTTGATCACATGTTATGATCTTGTCCTTGTGATCAGACTAATTCTCAATCTTTAAGATAAAGTTCTTCAGAATCTCAGGAGTCTCATCCTTAGTTCTAAGGAAGAAAACCAAGTGAATCTTGTAAAGTCATTTGTGATCACTAGACAGTATAAGGTCCTTCCTAAACTCATTACACTGGTGGGGCCAAAGAGATCCATATGTAACAAGTGTAGGGGTGTAGTGATGAGTTCTTTTCCTTAGGCTTGTGAGATACATTATGTTACTTCCCTTTCAGGCATGCAACACAGTGGTCATCACTTGTCAACTCTTTCTTTGGCATTCCAATTACCAAATCATGCTTAATTGATTTATTCATGTTCTTAAAGTTTACATGGCACATTCTTTTATGCCATAGGAAAGACTCATCACTATTGGATTTAGACAGAAAGCAAGAAACTTCTCCACAGGAGAGGTTTCTTGCAAATCCATCTTATATATGTTTCCTTTCCTGGGGGCTCTAAGCAGGACATGCTCATGAGGAATGACCACATCGGGGTTAAGAACAACGCACTCATGCTCAGTAAAGAGCATGTTATGACTCTGATCACAAATTGAGATACACTCAGAAGATTGTATCTAAGCTCCTTAACAAAGTTTACCTTTTCTATGCTGAGCTTACCATTTGTGACCTTGCCCCTTCCAGAAATGTAACCGCCTTCATCTCCTTCCAAAG
The DNA here is from genome assembly GCA_025506515.1 of Flaveria trinervia. Taxonomy (NCBI): domain Eukaryota; kingdom Viridiplantae; phylum Streptophyta; class Magnoliopsida; order Asterales; family Asteraceae; genus Flaveria; species Flaveria trinervia. The sequence goes on from CM046447.1 coordinate 34,381,114, forward strand.
CAACTGGTCCTCCATCAATCCTTTCAAAGTTCTGGAGTAGTGACCTATTGCCTGTCATATGCCTGGAACAGCCACTGTCTATGATCCAGATATTTCTATCTGTCTTCAGCTGTTCCTGCACAAAGAGAATGATTAGTTACATTTGGAAACCCAAGCCTTGCTTGTCTTAGGCTCATTGGCAGAAGGTAATTGAACAGTAATAGATCCTATGGTTGTACTAAGAGGATCTTGAGTTGTTGTTGATGGAAAAATCTTAGTCACTTGGTCTTTCTTAGATATCCACACCACCTTTGGAGTCTTGGACTTGACCTTCAAAACTTTAGAAGCTTTTGGAACTTCAGAAGTTTTGATGACTGAACCTTTGGAAGATTGTGCAGACACTGCAGCAGACTTCAGTGCATCGAAAGAATTCCTTTCTTCCGAGACCAAATATTCTTCCGAAGGGAATTTTCCACTTCCCTTCTTGTTAGATTTGGAGCTTCCGAAGGAAACACGTTTTCCAACCGAAGCTTGAATCTTCTTAGAATTCTTTGAAGCCTTTGCTTTGGTCATATAGACTGTACCTTTAGGATTGAAGGGACAATCCTTGGCAATGTGAGTGGTACTTTCACACATGATATAATTCATTTTCTTCTTCACAAGAGCCTTTTCTTTGGAATAGGACTGTCTTTGGTCACATCCCTTCTCCACCTCCATCTTTGCAGATGATAAGACAATCCTCTTGGGCTGAGGACTGTGCTTGGAGTTTGATGGTCCAGGCTGTGCAGTAGTGGTACACAGCATATCAGTCTTCTTCTTCCTGCTGAGATGAGTTGAACAAGAACCAGAACTCTTAGGAGAAGAGTTTTGGTTGATTTCTTCAGTCCCTACCACTTTAAACCCTGCAGAGATAAAAACTTGTTTCTGCTTAGAGTCAAAAGTAGGCTTGATCTCTTGAGCCTTCCTTGCATTTCCTTTGCTCTTTCTGATCAAGTTCTTTCTCATGGACTTGGTCATCACAGTCTTCACTTTATCCTCAGAAGGATATTCTCCCTTCTTGGAATCCTCCTCTTCACTCTTTTCAAAGGGATTCTTCACTATCTCTTCTTCATCCTCTTCACTCATAGGATCTATGAGAGGAAGCTCATCTTCACAGGTTCCACACCTAGGTGATCTTACTGACAAGATTGTGTGTGGAGGAGCTATCTCATTGGATCCCAGTCCCTGCTTGTTTTGATAGCACACTTTGTTGTGCAGGGATAAGGATATCATGTTCTTGAAGGTCTCCTCTTCAAGAACACTCTTTTCTGCCCTGGCTTTGCTGATCACAAGCTCAGCCTGGCACTCAGTTAACTTGGTTATGAGATCTTTGATTTGAGTCCTAAAATCTGTGTGTTCATGTTCTAGAACTAAAATGGTTTTCTCTAAGGCCTCTATTTTCAGCTTATAATCATTTTCAGATTTTCTAAAATGACATTTTAAAATGTTTAAGGACTCAAGGTCAGATCTCAGTTCCAAGTTGTAGGACCTGTACCTGTTAACTTTAGCAATGCATTCAGGAGTACAAAGATATTCTAATACCTTGGCTTCATCATGATCAGCCATTAGTGCTTGGTTTGGAGAAGCATCTTCCACCTGAAAGCTCCAGTCAAAGCCTCCTTCTTTAACAACAACAACATCTTGCGACTTTGACTTCTTATTATGGAGAGCTTTACCAGTGTAGTTTGGTCTGGATTGTGTATGGCCACCATTTGTTCTTGGTGCCTTACACTCTCTGGCAAAGTGGCCCATCAAGTTACTGTTGTAACACTTGACTTTGCCTTTGTCCAGTCCAAACTTTCCACTGGTTGCATTGCTTGGAAACTTCCTTCCAGTCCTCTTGTAGAACTTCTTGGCTGTATGAGTGAGAAGAGCCATCTGCTGGACTATTTCCATATATTCCAGATCATCTGGATGGATACAATCCAGGTCTTCAAGAGTGAAAAGAGAGTTGCCACAGCTTCTATCAGAAGACACAAAAGCTTGACAAGAGCTTGTCTCTTGGAATGGACTTCCTGGAGTGTAGTTCTCCTTTGGTGTCTCTAGGAAGGTGATGAAAGGACCCTTTGGTGAGTTGTAAGGGTAGTATAAGAGATGATGTTTGGGTTCTATGCTATCCCTTTCAATCACATGTAGGGTTGAACCTATCTGATTGTTGGAGTTTCTAGATGAACCTTGCATGTTCATCTCCATCTGGTAGCCACTGAGAATCCCATATAACTCTATCAGAGTAAGAGTTTTGAGATTTTTAGTTCTCTTGATCACCACACAGTAGTGTGTCCATTGCTGAAGAAGTGAGGACATGAACTTCCTTACAATGTCTCTGTTCTCAAGAGAGACTCATCCATCCACTAGGGTATCCACAATCTCAACATACCTGAAGTACTGCTGAGTCATGGTTTCACCTATTTTGAAGGTGAAGTTTTCAAACTGCTGCTTCAAGAGATCCTTCTTGTTCTCCTTGGCTTCAGAGGAACCCTCATACATCAGTTTCAGTGCATCCCACAGCTGCTTGGTTGTTTTGCTGTTCTTGAAACCTCTGTACACTGAGTTTGGAAGGGCAGTTTGGAAGGGCAGTTTGAAGGGCTATCATGGCTTTTCTGTCAATCTCTACTCTTTTCCTATCTTCATCAGAGTAGTTAGCCACATCTTTGGGGATCATACCAGCACCTATAGTAGAAGGGGTGCTAGGTATGAAAGGTCCATTCTCAATCGACTCCCACATTCTTGAATCAAGAGACGTGATGAAACCTTCCATTATTAAACACCAGGTGTCAAACTCATCAAGAGTGATTTGTTCATGGTTCCAGTTTCCATATCAGTTTTGGAAATGGCTGCCATTTGAAAAGTTTTAGTATTTGTGTGTGTGAGGGATCTTAAGATGGTGACATCTTATATCAAGAGCCTGAAAAGCTCTGATACCAAATGCAGGATCGTTGAAGGGCTAGTTACAACACAACAACACAAAGAGGAGATTAACTAAATTTTAATCAAACAGTAAACTGGATTAACCAAGATAAGATACTAAGAACACAAGTAATGCAGGAGACAAAACACAAAGAACACAAGGGTTTGGTTTTCAAGAATGCAGTATATTGCCTTCTCTATGTTCTATTACAGCTGTTACAAAGCATATCCGAAAGATACAAGAACATGAGATACTTATACTACATCCTACAGCCGGCTATACTTTGAAAGCCAGCTGGATACAATTGACTAGACACAAACAAAGTCAATTGTAAAGTCAAAAGGCAGATTTCCTTTTGACTTGTGACTATGACATGCAATAGCTCACATCCTTATCTATTACAAAAAGGATAAAGTACATAAAGTAGAAGGTTATAGACTCAAGACCTCAATGTACAGTTACCAAAAACATGGACCTTTTCACCAACCCATGTAAGTTTTTTAGTCCTCTAAGAAAGATTAACATGTTGTCTTTAGTTGTCTTTTGACATTTTGTAATAGTATAGGAACTATTTTTGTAATTTTTAGTTCCTTTGTGTTTCATTATAAATAGCTTAGACTATTAGTTAGTAGTAGAGTTTTAAAAAGATAGTGAACGAACCACTGTTCATTACTTGTAATTGTCTTTGCATGATATTAATGAAACTGTGAATTTGTTAATATCTTGTTTGAATTCGATTACTTTGTATGTGTTTTCTTTGAATTGTGTTCAGATATCATCACAGATTAGCTCAATTGATCCTAATCAATTGGTATTAGAGCTGTTGGTAGCTGTTAATTGAGTAATTTTGAAGTTTATCGAACTTTCATACTCAAAAAGCTTATTGAATCTATGATTGATAGACAATTCAAATGAAAACTTGTGGATTTCAGATGTGTTTCATCATCAGAAATATGATTTGAACCACAATTAGCAGTTGAATTCATCAAATTTGAGTTAATTTGGTGAATTTGTGTTGGTAAAGTTCATTGTTTTTTTGAACTGAAAATTGCAAATTAATTGATTTGTTGTTGATATTAATAGAAATTGATTTCAGAAGAATGATTATCGGCATAAAACTCATCTAATTGAAAAGTTTCAATCAATTTCATCAACTTTTGAAGATTTTCAGAATATTTGAGTCTGTTATATTCATATGAACATGATGAATGTGATGCATTAGGGTTGAAGTTTGCTGAAAAATTGTCCAAGTGTTAGGCGTTTGACTACTGTTTAGTCACACCAACACTGTGTAGACGTTTTCAGTTCAGACGTTTGATCATTTTTCGAGAGAGTCCACACGTATCATTGTTGAGAAGTATTTGAACTGCTTAGACGTTTGACAACTGTGTAGGCGCATCAACACTGTGTAGACACATCACAACTGTTCAGACGTTTTACAACTGTTCAGACGTTTTACAACTGTTCAGACGTTTTACAACTGTTCAGACGCATCAAGTTTAGGCGTTTTGGAAAAAAATTCTAAGGCATTCCCTTAGACAACTCTCAACTTAGATGCATCAACTGTTGAGGCGTTTGAATACTGTTCAGACGTTTCAACCTCGATACATTGAATTTTTTTAAAGAAAATTCTTTGAAAACTTTTTCAATTTTTTTTAAAATTCAAAATATAAGAAAACAAAAAAATATAAAAATGGTGAAATCAAAAGATTATGAAAATAGAGTTCCAAAACTTAAAAACAAAGCTGATTTTTTTAAAATTGGTCACTTAGGTTGAAACATCAGCTAAATTCCATTGATACTGATCTATGGAAATCCATAGCAAAGGACCATTCATTCCAATAATCATTGATGGACCTGACAGAGGATTGGTATACACTAAATACTCTCAGGAACCCTATCCTGAAGATGGTCTTCAAGGAGATGACTTGAGAAGAGTTAAAAATGATGTCAGAGCATACTCCTTGATGTGTAAAGGACTACCTCTACAAGTTCTTGCAAGGCTTGATGGATATCAAACTTGATATAGCATGTATAAAGCCTTAAAAACTATATGTGAAGGAGGAAAGGAGATTCAAAATCTCAAGAAACAAAAGTTGAAAAGGCAATTGGAACTGTTTCAACATTTATCTGGAGAAACTATAAACCAGATGATGAACAGAGTTGTCCAACTTACTACTGAGATGTCAACACTTGTATTAAGCCTGATCTTGAAGATCTAAATCTTAGACTACTCAATGCTTTACCATCATCATGGAAACAAATAGTAACCTTACTAAAGCATACTGAGAAGTTCCCTATGGATTTAGATCTACTTATTGCCAAGATTGAGTCTATAGAAATTGATGAAAGCTCAAGGAACAATGATAGAGCAGCATCAATGTCTCAATATTAGTTTGTTGCTTCTCCAGCAAATACAGTTGAAAATGCTTTCATGGCAAAAAGTGAGAAAGTTAAAGAAGAAGAAGGAGATATATTTGTCGGAGCAGGATTTTTCACTAACTTATCATTTACTAGTGCCCCTGCTTACACAACACAATCTCATTATCAATATCCTCCTAAATCTCAGTCTCAAACATCAAATGTTCAATGAGAGACTTCTTCATCTAACTCTGCTAAATCTAGAGGATGAAGAATCAAAAACTGCATTTACTGTATTTATGGCTAGTTTTCAAGCATATCAAGGTAGCCATTTAACTCAATTAGATATTGTTTTGCAGGATTTATTTGAAATGGATCATGAAGATGTGGAAGAAATGGACTTAAATTGGCAAATGGTAATGATTGCTTACATGACACAAAGACACTCATATGTCAACAGGAAGTACAAGCCAAGTGCTAACAAGACTGTTGGATTTGACAAGTCAAAATCTAGGTGTTTTAACTGTAACAGCTATGGCCATTTCTCAAGAGAATGCAAAGCTCTAAGAAGTAATGGAGGAAGTGCTCAATCAAGCAATCAAAGGTTTCAATAACCTTAGAAGACTTATCAAAAGCCTTATCAAAGTCTTTCTATGCCTAAGTTTAAAGATGAAACAAAATCATCTGATGAAACCAAGAATGCTCTTGTAGTCAATATTAAAGATGGTTATGATTGGAGTGCATATGCTGAACAATTTACAAATGATTGAACATCTAGTTTATCTCTTATTGCAAAAATTCAGGAAGAAGATTGGTCAGAAAACAATGATCCAAAGGTAAAAGATGAAAATGATGAAGATGACTATGATTAGAGTGACAAATCAGATCCTAAGGAGGATAATGATGAAGTAGCTCTATTGGCACAGTCTGATCAACCAAAGGTTGACACTTCATCTTTAAAATCTGAAACCTCATCTCCAAAATTTCTTGAAATACCATCTGAAGTGAGAGAAAAGCTATGCACAAAATCATGCTTTGAACATGTTGAATACTACAGAACATACTCATATAAAATTTGTGAGAAACTCAAACAAGAAGAATCAATGCATAACAAATTGCAAGGTGATCATAAAACAACAGACCAAGAGATTATCTCTCTTCAAACTTCATGGAACAAAACTCTAAAAGAATTAGAAAACGTTTCTAAACAATTGGAAGAGATGACTAAAAATCTTGAACAGGAGAAGATAGCTCATGCTATTACTCAAATAGATCTTGCTAAAGTTAAGAGTTCAAAAACGATTGTAGAAAAACTGGTAAGTGAGACGAAAGATAAACCGAAAGCAGGATTAGGCTTTACTCATGAACCTATGTCTGAATCTATCACAAACACTTTACCAGAGAACTTCAATACACATGATCATTCTCCTGAAAACAAAGCTAAACTTAAAGCTTTTCAGGTCAAAAACAAGAATTATGAGGAAGAAAAGGAAAATATAAAAGTGTTTGTTGAAAATGATCAAGAAAAGATTAAAAATGGTCATCCTATCAAAATAAAATCATATGAACCTAAACGATCAAAACAAAACACTTCTTATCAAATTAATTCTATGTTAGAAGAAGTGAAAGTTCAAAGCAAAGACAACAACAGGTAGGAACATGAGAAGATTCAAACACAATTAATCTCAAACAATTTCAATCTGAAAAGGAATATTCTTCTTCTGATGTCCAATCTCAAAGTAACCAAGTTCTTCAAAATCAAAGAATCAAAGGAGAAGAAAGAAATCATCAAAAATCAAATCTGAACTAAACAAGAGTTCAGAAAAGTTGATCAAATCAACAAATCAAACAACTAAACTCAAACAGATAAAATTGGTGTTTGTAGGTTTGTTAAATATGAATTCTCCTCAAAATAACAAGGTGAATTCTATGAACAAATATCACTCTGATCTGAAAACAAGTTCAGATTCTAAGACTTCAGCTGTAGCAAAAAGATTTGTTCAGAAGAAATTGGAGAAGGAAGATCATGTTAAACAGATGAAAAACAATATGACACAACATAAAAATGTGAAACATGAAAAACAACAGTTTATCTTTTTGACATCAAAATATAAAAATGAATCAAAGAAAGTGTCAATGTCAAAAGTTAACAAATAGTTGTTTAAAACTCCATAAAAGTACTGTGAAATATATGATATGAAAAATCACAATATTGTTGAGTGCTATTTCAACAAGTACTGTCACATATGTGACATGAGAAATCATTCTATAGCAGATTGTTATTTTAACAAATACTATACTTATTGTGATGAGAAGACTCACAATACTGCAAATTGTTACTTTAGAATGAGATCACCTAAAAGAGAATTTGCAAACTCAAACTTGAGCAAAGGTTATGTTAATCCTCAATTTATGAGAAATCAAACTGATAAATTTCAAAGATTAATTAATCAACCTTCTTTAGGTTTGAGATCTTTCCAAAAGAAAATTTATGTGAGATCTCAAAAAGTGCAAGAACAATTCATACCAAGATCGGTAAAAATGACTAATAAAAATGCTAGTCATCAATTTGTGTCAAAAATTGATAAATCAAAAGGTATGAATGCTTGCAAAAATAACTCAAACAATTTCCAAAACAAGATTGGTAAATTCATCAAGAATAAACCTGATTTGAACAATCTTCATTACAAACAATTTACCATTGTTGATAAATTTGGAAAACCCAAGACCATCTCGGCTTGGGTGGATATATAAACTTAATTTTCTTGTTGTGCAGGTACGCCCAAGAAGACCACTCAATACATGGTATGTGGATAGTGGGTGTAGCCGGCATATGACAGGAAATCCTGCCTTGTTACAAGACTTTAAGTTAAAAGATGGAACATATGTCGCCTTTGGTGATGATGCTGGTGGAAAAATAACTGGGGAAAGAACAATATCAAATGGGATAATAAGCTTTGACAAAGTTAACTTTTGCTCACAGTTGAACTTTAATCTTTTAAGTGTATCCCAAATTTGTGATAAATCATATTCTATTCTTTTTGATGATTCATTCTGTTATGTTTTGAGGCCAGGTTTTTAGATAAGCAAAGAGTGGGTAATTGTTACAGCTGAAAGGGATAGAGATGTATACAAACTAGATATGTCTCAAGTTCATCCTTCAACCGAAACAACTTGCCTAATTGCTAAAGCATCAAATGATGAAAGCCATCTTTGGCATAGACCACTCGGACATTCAAATATTAAGAACATGAACAAGCTGTAACAGGAAATCATGTTATTGGACTACCATCTAAGAAGTTTGCAACAACTGATCACTGCTCAACATGTTTAAAGGGAAAACAACACAGAGCGTCTTATAAGACCAAACTCATAAACTCAACTTCCGAACCTCTTCAATTGTTACATATGGATTTTTTTGGACCAACAGATGTCAAGAGTATTGGACGAAAATCATATTGTTTAGTTATCATTGATGACTATACAAGATATTCATGGGTTTTCTTTTTGTATGCTAAATCTGAAACGGCTGAATTTCTAAAAGAATTTTTCATTAAAGTTGAAAATAAATTAGAAAATAAGTGAAAATAATAAGAAGTGATAATGGAACGGAATTCAAAAATGCTAACATTCAAATATTTTGTGCTCAAAAAGGGATAGCTCATCAGATCAGTGCTCCCAGAACTCCTCAACAAAATGGAGTTGCTGAAAGGAAGAATAGAACATTGATTGAAGCTGCTTGTTCTATGTTAGCTGATGCAAAGATTCCTATAACCTTTTGGGATGAAGCTATATCAACTGTGTGTTTTGTACAGAACAGAACCTTAATTGTGGAAGATAAAATGAAAACTTCTTATGAGTTAATGTTTGGCAGGAAACCGAACATAAATTTTCTAAAATCATTTGGTTGTCATGTTATGATTCTTAATTCAAATGATCAGTTAGGAAAATTTGATGCAAAATCTGATAATGGATTTTTCATTGGATATTCATCTGTTTCAAAAGCCTATCGAGTGTACAACTATAGGACAAATATAATCTTGAAACATTCAACGTTAAATTTCTGGAAAATTCTTTTCCATCTGTTGCAAATGGTCCTGCATGGTTATTTGATTTAGATTCATTATCCAACTCTTTTCAATCTAACTTATTTAATTATTCAAATTGTTTTGATTCTACAGGTAAAAGAACTCTAGAGGAGATCTTGGATCTTTCAGTGAGGACTCAGATTCTAATGATCCAGATGATTCTAGCTCAGACTACCCTTTTTATCATTTGTCAAGGATTCATCAATACGATTAAATGACAATGATCATGCTAATTCAGCTTCAAATCATTCAGTCTCAATTGATTAGGAAGGATCACAACCTTTTCCTAATGATGGTTATAATTTCGTGCAACCTGAGTCTCGAACATCATCCATCTCTGGTGATGTAGTTGATACTGGTAGCTTTGATTACTTTATTAACTCACCAACTCAAGTTCCAAATTTTAATCCACATTCTTCTAACTTGGTACATAAGCTCTCCAACTTAAACCAAAGAAATCTGGATGTTAATATTCAATGTGATGAGATTCCAACATCTTGTATTCACAAGAATCATCCAATTTCTCAGCTTATTGGTCCATTGAGTGAGAGAACAACAAGGAGTAAATCAGAACAAGCAAACTTGTGCTTATACTCTTGTTTTTTGTCTCAAATTGTTCCTAAAAATGTTACCGAAGCATTAAAGGACAATGGTTGGATAGAAGCTATGCAAGAAGAATTACTTCGATTTCGCAAACAAGAAGTGTGGAATTTCGTGGTTTTACCTGAAGGAGAAAATGCTATAGGCACGAAATGGTTGTTTAGAAATAAGACTAATGATCATGGTATAGTTATAAGAAACAAAGCAAGACTTGTTGCACAATGATACACATAGGAAGAAGGGATAGATTATGATGAGGTGTTTGCATCGGTTGCAAGACTTGAATCCATTCGAGTTTTCCTGGCTTATGCTTCATTCATGAAATTTAAGGTGTATCAAATGGATGTAAAGGGTGCATTTTTATATTGTCCTATCACTGACGATGTGTTTGTGAAGCAACCTCCGAGCTTTGAGGATGCAGAATTTCCACATAGAGTGTATAAGCTGAGTAAAGCTTTGTATGGACTTCATCAAGCCCCTAGAATTTGGTATGAGACATTATCACAACACTTAATCGAACATGGATACACAAGAGGGAAAATTGATCCAACTTTATTCATAAAGAAGGATAATGATGATCTCTTATGTGTACAAGTGTATGTTGATGATATCATTTTTGGTTCTACAAGTTCAAAGTTGTGCAATGAATTTGAAGAAATCACGAAATCTCGATTCCAAATGAGTTCTGTGGGAGAGATTAATTTCTTTCTTGGACTTCAAGTCAAGCAAACTAGCGATGGAATTTTCATCAATCAAGAGAAGTTTGTTGACAAACTCTTGAAGAAATTTAAGTTGCAAGACTGTCAGTCCATACGAACTCCAGCAGATGTTAACACCAAGATTGAACCGGATCCAAAAGGAAAATCTATTGACCAAACGCTATACAGATCAATGATTGGTTCTTTGATGTATCGTACTGCATCTAGACCAGACATTATGTATGCTGTTTGTGTTTGTACCATGTATCAATCAGACCCGAAAGAATCACATTTAATGTTAATTGCCTATTATTGGTCTTATCAATCATATGTTAATTACCACCCTAAAGCCTTCCTACCAGGATGGTTTGAGTACTTAGTAGAATCAATTGGTCTTATCAATCATATGTGAAATCCATAAGTCAACAGAATATCATAAGTGATACTCTCAATGTTAATTGCCTATTATTTTTTTTGTATGTGTGTGTTTTCTTTTTCTTAGAAAAACCAATACAAAAGCATATATAACAAAATTCAAAAAATAGAGTCTTTTTCTATTTGTCAGTTCTTCATTTTGTTTTTTTTAAAAGAATGTAGTTTTGCAATATGTGAGAAATAATAGTACATTAGTGAGATCAGTTGCATATTTCACTCATTAATAAAGTCTGACATGATGAGATATGATGTATTCATCTATCATGCTATTATACTGAAACAGTAAATTCTTGTAATTACACAAAATATGTACTAATCTGAGTACTTTTGAGATGTTTTGACTTATCAGATTGACTGTTTGTTGAGTAACAACACGCACACCTGATGGTGATGTAATTAATCATGAGATCCGTTACAAGCATTATTTCACTTCTTTGTTATGAGTCATCATACACCTGAAGTGCTGAGATATCCTTTGTTGTAAGTCATTACAGACCTGGATATTCTCTTTGATGCAACAGAAGCCAATGTGCACACTTGATCTTGTGTCCTTAGATCTTGTGTCTCCTTTGTTGTGATGTCACTGACCTGGAACACACTTGATCAGGATTTATTCACTGTCTTTGACTATTCACAAATTTTTTATCTTTTAATGTGCTGATCTTCATTGATATGATCTCACTACAGACATTAATTCTTGGTGATATTAGATTTTGATTCTGCTTTATTTTGATTTTATGCATGTTTTTTTATGTGTGAAGACAATGTCACAATGAGTTGTGTGATCTTATTATGCTACCATAGGAAACTTATAAGTTGTTTAAACTTAAAAGTTCAGGGGGAGTAATAAATGAAAAAGTTTTCTCAGAAAATCAAAATCAAAGAAAGTTAAATTGAAAGGATGATGCTATATGTTCAAAGTTTATGTGAGTGTGATCATGAAACTTTTGAAAATGATAATATGAACCTATATAAAATTGCCAGTGGAAATGCTTCTCTCAAAGTTGAGAAATAGAGATTTGATTATGTTTTGAGACTAAAATGAATGGAAAGAAAAGAAAGAAAAATTTTAAAGTTAAACATCAAGTGAAAAAAATTTTGAATTTGTTGAACACTAATTTTGAGTGTGGAAAATGTAAAAAGTTCAAATTTGAGGGACTAAAGTGAAAATTTTGGATAATTCAAATTTATGCTTAAAATGCTTAAATATTAGTATGAAATATTACTAATATGTTTAAACAGAAGAGTGAAAAACACCAACTGTGAATCATGAAAGTCAATTGTCAACTCATGCGCCTAAATTGTCTTCATACGTCTAAATAGGAGCATGGTGAAATTTTAGAAATTTATACAAGTGTTTGGGCGTTTTTCATATTCCCATGCGCCTAAACAGTTGCAATAAGCATAAAGTTCAACCAAGTGTTTGGGCGTTTTATTAATCTCATACGCCTAAATAATGAAATGAGTAATTTTACACAAGTGTTAGGAGTTTTGAATGTCATGCGTCTACACAGTGGGTGGAAAGACGAAGTGTTAGACGTTTCAGGAACTTCAGACGGCTGAATAGTTCTAAAGCGCCTAAACAGTGCTTATGCGTTTGTACAGTGCTCATGCGACTAAACAGTTCTCATACGTCTAAGTCCATACGTCCAAACAGTGTTCACGCGTTTCATTAATTTGTGAATTTTAGGGTTTCATACGCACAAATAGTGCTAATGCGTCTAAAATTTCACTTAATATAAATAGAACACTTACGCTTATTTCCTCATTCACACTCAAAATTTCACAGACAAAACCCCTGAAATTGCGACTATCATCTATCATCATACTCTCATTTCATCTGCAATTGCATTAAATCCTGTTGATTATAGATAGTATTTGGATTTATAAATGTATGTTTGTGATTCAAATCTGTAAATTTTTGGTTAAATCAAAGTATTGAAATAGGCGTTTGAATGCTATTTGTGCGTTCGAATCCTATATAATTCAAGTTTAACTAATCAAATGTGAATATTATCTAAAATTGACATTGGATTATTAATAAGAATCTGTTTGTGAGTATGTTGATGTAATGTTTTTAATGTGAAACTGAAAATGATTTGATGATTGTTAAATCAGTCGGTTCTTCAATAGAAGAAGAAGAAGATGAACAGACAGACTAAAGTTTGAATAAAATAAAAAAATATTAATTTTTTTTAAAGAAGTAAATCAAAATTGAAATGTTAGATAATGAATTCAAAATGAATAAAGATTAATGTTTTATAACTTGAAATCTCAATTCAAAAGTAAAAATAAAAAGGTCAAATTCAAAAGTCAAAATCAAAAGTCATATGTAGAAATAAATTTCATTAATCAATATTCAATGTTCTCATAATACTTTCTTTGTGTTTTGCACATGGCAGAATTAAAGTTTGAGCCAAAGCATAATGTGGCTGCCTTCTTAAATGATGAAAACAGAGAAGCCATTAGATATGAAGAAATTATTAGACTTCTACTCAGAACAAAGTATGTATATGTTATGTGTGTGAGACCAATGATCAATGGAGGAATGATTAAGAGATTCTGGAGAACTGCACAGATTGAAAGAGATGATGAAGGAAACAAAGTTCTAAGAGCTTTTATTACAACAGAAAGAATGCTTGAAGTATCTGAAGAAGCAATTAGAATAGCTCTAAGACATGGTGACAATGACCCTTGTAAGGATTCCTGAAGTCTGATGCAACCCAAAACTGCCTAAGTGTCTCAGCAACATGCACTAAGTACTGAAGTGAAGAATGCTTCGGAAGTTTTACACAATACATTAGAAAAACATTCTAAGTGTAAAATCTTCCGAAGTCAAGACCAATATCTTCCGAAGCCAAACATGAAGTCTTCCGAAGCTTCAAGAGACAAAGTCTTCCGAAGCTTCACCCTATGAAGACAGATTTCTTCCGAAGACTTTTAGTACACATGCTTTATCTGATGTACTGTTCCATAAAGCACCTTTTCCGCTGCGTCTCTGATAAGTCACCAACTTACAAGAGTTGGTGAAAAGGTCCATGCTTTTGGTAACTGTACATTGAGGTCTTGAGTCTGAAACTTTCCACTTTATGTACTTTATCCTTTTTGTAATGAATAAGGATGTGAGCTATGGCATGTCATAGTCACAAGGTCAAAAGGCAGATATGCCTTTTGATCCTACAATTGATTTTGTTAGTGTCTAGTCAATTGTATCCAGCTGGCTTTCAAAGTATAGCCGGCTGTAGGTTGTAGTATAAGTATTCCAAGTTCTTGTATCTGTCTTTATGCTTTGTAACACTTGTAAAAGAACTTGAGAAAGCAATATACTGCTCCCTTGAAAACTATACTCTCTTGTTCTGTCTCTTGCTTTACTTGTGTTCTTTGTATCACCTTTGGTTACCTAGTTCACTGTTTGATTAAGTTTAGTTAATCTTCTCATTGTGTTGTTGTGTTGTAATTGTGTTCAAGCCCTTAAACGATCCTGCAATGGTATCAGAGCACTCAGGCTCGTGATATAAGATCTAACCATCTTAAGATCCCTCACACACACAAAAACTAAACTTTTCAAATGGCTTCCATCTCAAAGACTGATATGGAGACTGGAACCATGAACAAATCCCCATTGATCACTCTTGATGACTTGACACCTGGTGCATGAGGATGGAAGGCTTCATCAGGTCTCTTGACTCAAGAATGTGGGAATCTGTTGAATATGGACCTTTCATACCCAGCACCCCCTCTGCTACCGGTGCTGGTATGATTTCTAAAGATGTGGCCAACTACTCAGATGAAGATAGGAAAAGAGTAGAGATTGACAGGAAGGCCATGACTGCTCTTCAGACTGCTATCCCAAACTCTGTGTACAGAGGTTTTAAGAAGTGCAAGACAGCTAAACAGCTGTGGGATGCACTGAAGCTGATGTATGAAGGCTCCTCTGAAGCCAAGGAGAACAAGAAAGATCTTCTGAAGCAGCAGTTTGAAAATTTCACCTTTAAAGCAGGTGAAACCATGACCCAACAATACTTCAGGTATGTTGAGATTGTGGATACCCTTGTGGATGGAGGAGTTCCTCTTGAGAACAGAGACATTGTAAGGAAGTTCATGTCCTCACTTCCTAGGCAATGGACACACTATTGTGTGGTAATCAAGAGGACCGAGAACCTTAAAACTCTTACTCTGACAGAGTTATATGGGATTCTCAGTGGATACCAGATGGAGATGAACTTACAAGGTTCATCTGGCAACTCTAACAATCAAATGGGTTCAGCCCTTCATGTGGTTGAAAGGGACAGCATAGAACCCCAACATCATCTCCTATGCTACCCTCACAACTCACAAAAGGGTCCTTTCATCACCTTCCCGGAGACACCAAGGGAGAACTTTACTCAAGGAAGCCCATTCCAAGAGACAAGTTCTTCTCAAGCCTTTGTGTCTGCAGATGAAAGCTGTGGAAATTATCTCTTCACTCTTGAAGACCTAGACTGTATCCATCCAGATGACTTGGAATACATGGAGATAGTTCAGCAGATGGCTCTTCTCACTCACAGAGCCAAGAAGTTCTACAAGAGGACAGGAAGAAGATTTCCAAGCAATGCTACCAGTGGTAAGTTTGGGCTGGATAACAGCAAAGTTAAGTGTTACAATTGTAACCTTATGGGTCACTTTGCTAGGGAGTGTAAGGCACCTAGAGCGAATGGGGGTCAAACACAACTCAGACCAAACTACACTAACAATACCCCTCAGGCTGAGAAGACAAAGCAACATGCTGCGGTTGCTGTTGAAGAGGGAGGATTTGACTGGAGTTTTCAGGGGGAGGATGCTTCTCCAAACCAAGCATTGATGGCTGACCATGATGAAGCCAAGGTATTAGAACATCTTTGTTCCCCTGAATGCATTGCTAAAGTAAATAGATACAGGTCCTACAACTAGAGATGAGATCTGATCTTGAGTCATTAAACATATTAAAATCTGATTTTAGAAAGTCTGAAAATGATTACAAGTTAAAGATAGAAGACTTGGAGAAAACCATTTCAGTACTAAAACATGAACATACAGATTTTAGAACTCAGATCCAAGATCTCATCACTAAGTTGACTAAGTGCCAGGCTGAGCTTGTGATCAGCAAAGCCCTGGCAGAGAAAAGTGTTCTTGAAGAAGAGACCTTCAAGAAGATGATATCCTCATCCCTACACAATAAGGTTTGTTATCAAAATAGACAGGGACTGGGATCAAATGAGATAGCTCCTCCATACACATCTTGTCTGTAAGATCTCCTAGGTGTGGAACTTGTGAAGATGAGCTTCCTCTCATAGATCCAAAAGTGAGGATGATGAAGAAGTGATAGTGAGGAATCCCTCTGAGAAGAGTGAAGAAGAGGATTCCTCCAAGGGCCACTATCCTTCTGAGGAGAAGAAATAAACTGTGATGACCAAGTCCAAGAGAAAGAACTTGATCAGGAAGAGCAAAAGGAAAGCAAAGAAGGCTCAAGAAATCAAGGCTACCTTTGATGCTAAGCAGAAACAAGTGTTTATCTCTGCAGGTTTCAAAGCTGTAAGGACTGAAGACATCCACCAAAGCTTCTTAGCAGAGTTCTGGTTCATGTTCAAATCATCTCAGTACAGAGAGAAGACTGAGCTGCTGTGTACCACTGCTGCACAGCCTGGACCATCAAATTCCAAGAACAGTTCACAGCCCAAGGGAATTAATTGTATCTGCATCTACCATGATGAAGGTGAAAAAGGGATGTGACCAAAGCCAGTCTTGCTCTCAAAAGGAGATTTCTTTGAAGAAGAAAATGTTGGTGTGTTATGTGTGAAAGTACTTCTCATATTGCGAAGGATTGTCCATACAATCCTAAAAGTACTATCACATGACAATACAAAGACTTCAAAGAATCTCAAGAAGTCTAAAGCTTGGAAGGAAAGTCTGTTTCCTTCGGAAGCTCAAATCAAAGAAGAAGGAAATGGAAAATTACCTTTGGAAGCAAAGTTGGTCTCGGAAGAATGGAGTTCTTCCGAAGCACTAAAGTCTGCTGCAGTGACTGTAGATTCTTCCGAAGTATCAGTCATTAAAACTTGTGAAGCTCAAAAGCTTCTAAGGTTTTGAAGGTCAAGTCCCAGACTCCAAGGTGGTGTGGAAGTCTAAGAAGACCAAATGACTGAGGTTTCTCCATCAACAACAGCTGAAGATCCCCTCTGTACAACCATAGGATCTATTACTGTTGC
Source organism: Flaveria trinervia (assembly GCA_025506515.1). Lineage (NCBI taxonomy): Eukaryota > Viridiplantae > Streptophyta > Magnoliopsida > Asterales > Asteraceae > Flaveria > Flaveria trinervia. Next base: position 34,398,446 of record CM046447.1, read on the forward strand.
ATTACCTTCTATTACACTTACTGAACCCAAGACAAGTAAGGCTTGGGTTTCCAAATGTAACTAATCATTTTCTTTGTGCAGGGACAAGCTCAAGACAAACAAGAATGTCTGGATAATTGACAGGGCTGTTCAAGGCACATGACAGGCAATAGGTCTTTACTTCATATTTTGAGAGAATGATGGAGGACCAGTGCTTTTGGAGGAGATGAGGTGGGTTACATTTATGGAAGGGGCAAGGTCACAAATGGTAAGCTCAGCATTGAGAAGGTAAACTTTGTTAAGGAGCTGGGTACATCTTCTGAGTGTATCCCAATTTGTGATCAGAGTCATACATGCTCTCACTGAGCATGAGTGCATTGTTCTCAAGCCTGGAGTGGTCATCCTCATGAAGCATCCTCTCAAAGCCCCCAGGAAAGGGAAACATGTACAAGATGGATTGCAAGAAAATCTCCCTCTGGAGAATTTCATGCTTTCTATCTAAAGCAATAGGATGATCTTCGATGGCATAAAAAGAATGTGCCATGTAAACTTTAAGAATATGAATAAAGTAAAAGACATGATTGGTAACTGGAAGCCAAAGAAAGAGTCTTACAAGTGATGATCAGGTGTTGCATGCCTTAAAGGTTTGAAGCACACTAACGGTATCTACAAGCCTAAGGAAAAAGAACTACATCACTACTCCCTCACTATTACATATGGATCTCGTTGTTAGAGTTTTTTTTTATTTCTATCCTTCCCCCCAGTGTAATGAGTTTAGGAGGCACATATACTGTCATAGTGATTCACAGATGAGTTTCCAAGATTCCTTGGGTTTTCTTTCTTAGCAAACTACGATGAGGGCTACTGAGGAAGTGCTGTGAGGACAAATCCAATCAAATCCTATTGCAAGTGGCTCCTCTCTCTAGCAACTGAGACAACCTATATGGTCCTGGACTTATTTCTACAACCCGAAAGATTGGCATGTGTCAGAGATCAAGGTGTTGAGAATGTCTACTATGGCAAGAGATAATCAACTTACTCTGCATGATCTCTTTGAAAATGAGAAGATTCACTATGATGAGTCTTGAGGATCTATGCCCACCAAAGAAGAAAGGATGTCGCGGATTGTACTGATGACTACCAACATACTGAATATTGCTAGGTGTTTGGTAGCATCAGGATAGGGGAGTTTGTAAGGATTCCTGAAGTCTGATGCAACCCAAAACTGCCTAAGTGTTTCAGCAACATGCACTAAGTACTGAAGTGAAGAATGCTTCGGAAGAATTACACAAACATTAGAAAAACTCTAAGTGTAATATCTTCCGAAGCAAGACCAATATCTTCCGAAGCCTAACATGAAGTCTTCCGAAGCTTGAAGAGACAAAGTCTTCCGAAGCTTCACCTATGAAGACAGATTTCTTCCGAAGACTTTTAGTACACATGCTTTATCTGATGTACTGTTCCATAAGCACCTTTTCCGCTGCGTCTCTGATAAGTCACCAACTTACAAGAGTTGGTGAAAGGTCCATGCTTTTGGTAACTGTACATTGAGGTCTTGAGTCTGAAACTTTCCACTTTATGTACTTTATCCTTTTTGTAATGTATAAGGATGTGAGCTATGGCATGTCATAGTCACAAGGTCAAAAGGCAGATATGCCTTTTGATCCTACAATTGATTTTGTTAGTGTCTAGTCAATTGTATCCAGCTGGCTTTCAAAGTATAGCCGGCTGTAGGTTGTAGTATAAGTATTCCAAGTTCTTGTATCTTTCTTTATGCTTTGTAACACTTGTAAAAGAACTTGAGAAAGCAATATACTGCTCCCTTGAAAACTATACTCTTGTTCTGTCTCTTGCTTTACTTGTGTTCTTGTATCACCTTTGGTTACCTAGTTCACTGTTTGATTAAAGTTTAGTTAATCTCTCATTGTGTTGTTGTGTTGTAATTGTGTTCAAGCCCTTGAACGATCCTGCAATTGGTATCAGAGCATTCAGGCTCGTGATATAAGATCTAACCATCTTAAGATCCCTCACACACACAAAAACTAAACTTTTTCAAATGGCTTCCATCTCAAAGACTGATATGGAGACTGGAACCATGAACAATCCCCATTGATCACTCTTGATGACTTGACACCTGGTGCATGAGGATGGAAGGCTTCATCAGGTCTCTTGACTCAAGAATGTGGGAATCTGTTGAATATGGACCTTTCATACCCAGCACCCCCTCTGCTACCGGTGCTGGTATGATTCCTAAAGATGTGGCCAACTACTCAGATGAAGATAGGAAAAGAGTAGAGATTGACAGGAAGGCCATGACTGCTCTTCAGACTGCTATCCCAAACTCTGTGTACAGAGGTTTTAGAAGTGCAAAACAGCTAAACAGCTGTGGGATGCACTGAAGCTGATGTATGAAGGCTCCTCTGAAGCCAAGGAGAACAAGAAAGATCTTCTGAAGCAGCAGTTTGAAAATTTCACCTTTAAAACAGTGAAACCATGACCCAACAATACTTCAGGTATGTTGAGATTGTGGATACCCTTGTGGATGGAGGAGTTCCTCTTGAGAACAGAGACATTGTAAGGAAGTTCATGTCCTCACTTCCTAGGCAATGGACACACTATTGTGTGGTAATCAAGAGGACTGAGAACCTTAAAACTCTTACTCTGACAGAGTTATATGGGATTCTCAGTGGATACCAGATGGAGATGAACTTACAAGGTTCATCTGGCAACTCTAACAATCAAATGGGTTCAGCCCTTCATGTGGTTGAAAGGGACAGCATAGAACCCCAACATCATCTCCTATGCTACCCTGACAACTCACAAAAGGGTCCTTTCATCACCTTCCCGGAGACACCAAGGGAGAACTTTACTCAAGGAAGCCCATTCCAAGAGACAAGTTCTTCTCAAGCCTTTGTGTCTGCAGATGAAAGCTGTGGAAATTATCTCTTCACTCTTGAAGACCTAGACTGTATCCATCCAGATGACCTGGAATACATGGAGATAGTTCAGCAGATGGCTCTTCTCACTCACAGAGCCAAGAAGTTCTACAAGAGGACAGGAAGAAAATTTCCAAGCAATGCTACCAGTGGTAAGTTTGGGCTGGATAAAAGCAAAGTTAAGTGTTACAATTGTAACCTTATGGGTCACTTCGCCAGGGAGTGTAAGGCACCTAGAGCAAATGGGGGTCAAACACAACTCAGACCAAACTACACCAACAATACCCCTCAGGCTGAGAAGACAAAGCAACATGCTGCGGTTGCTGTTGAAGAGGGAGGATTTGACTGGAGTTTTCAGGTGGAGGATGCTTCTCCAAACCAAGCATTGATGGCTGACCATGATGAAGCCAAGGTATTAGAACATCTTTGCTCCCCTGAATGCATTGCTAAAGTAAATAGATACAGGTCCTACAACCTAGAGATGAGATCTGATCTTGAGTCATTAAACATATTAAAATCTGACTTTAGAAAGTCTGAAATGATTACAAGTTAAAGATAGAAGACTTGGAGAAAACCATTTCAGTACTAAAACATGAACATACAGATTTTAGAACTCAGATCCAAGATCTCATCACTAAGTTGACTAAGTGCCAGGCTGAGCTTGTGATCAGCAAAGCCCTGGCAGAGAAAAGTGTTCTTGAAGAAGAGACCTTCAAGAACATGATATCCTCATCCCTACACAATAAGGTTTGTTATCAAAATAGACAGGGACTGGGATCAAATGAGATAGCTCCTCCACACACAATCTTGTCTGTAAGATCTCCTAGGTGTGGAACTTGTGAAGATGAGCTTCCTCTCATAGATCCAATAAGTGAGGATGATGAAGAAGTGATAGTGAGGAATCCCTCTGAGAAGAGTGAAGAAGAGGATTCCTCCAAGGGCCACTATCCTTCTGAGGAGAAGAAATTAACTGTGATGACCAAGTCCAAGAGAAAGAACTTGATCAGAAGAGCAAAAGGAAAGCAAAGAAGGCTCAAGAAATCAAGGCTACCTTTGATGCTAAGCAGAAACAAGTGTTTATCTCTGCAGGTTTCAAAGCAATAAGGACTGAAGACATCCACCAAAGCCTCTTATCCAAGAGTTCTGGTTCATGTTCAAATCATCTCAGTACAAAGAAGAAGACTGAGCTGCTGTGTACCACTGCTGCACAGCCTGGACCATCAAATTCCAAGAACAGTTCACAGCCCAAGGGAACTGTATCTGAATCTACCAAGATGAAGGTGAAAAAGGGATGTGACCAAGGCCAGTCTTGCTCTCAAAAGGAGATTTCTTTGAAGAAGAAAATGCTGTGTGTTATGTGTGAAAGTACTTCTCATATTGCCAAGGATTGTCCATACAATCCTAAAAGTACTATCCACATGACCAATACAAAGACTTCAAAGAATCTCAAGAAGTCTCAAGCTTCGGAAGGAAAGTCTGTTTCCTTCGGAAGCTCCAAATCAAAGAAGAAGGTAAATGGAAAATTACCTTCGGAAGCAAAGTTGGTCTCGGAAGAAAGGAGTTCTTCCGAAGTACTAAAGTCTACTGCAGTGACTGTAGATTCTTCCGAAGTGTCAGTCATTAAAACTTGTGAAGCTCCAAAAGCTTCTAAGGTTTTGAAGGTCAAGTCCAAGACTCCAAAGGTGGTGTGGAAGTCTAAGAAAGACCAAATGACTGAGGTTTTCCATCAACAACAGCCGAAGATCCCCTCTGTACAACCATAGGATCTATTACTGTTGCATTACCTTCTATTACACTTACTGAACCCAAGACAAGTAAGGCTTGGGTTTCCAAATGTAACTAATCATTTTCTTTGTGCAGGAACAGCTCAAGACAAACAAGAATGTCTGGATAATTGACAGTGGCTGTTCCAGGCACATGACAGGCGATAGGTCTTTACTTCATAATTTTGAGAGAATTGATGGAGGACCAGTTGCTTTTGGAGGAAATGAAGGTGGTTACATTTATGGAAGGGGCAAGGTCACAAATGGTAAGCTCAGCATTGAGAAGGTAAACTTTGTTAAGGAGCTTGGGTACAATCTTCTGAGTGTATCTCAATTTTGTGATCAGAGTCATAACATGCTCTTCACTGAGCATGAGTGCATTGTTCTCAAACCTGGAGTGGTCATTCCTCATGAGCATCTCTGCTCAGAGCCCCCAGGAAAGGAACATGTACAAGATGGATTTGCAAGAAACATCTCCCTCTGGAGAAGTTTCATGCTTTCTATCTAAAGCAAATAGTGATGAGTCTTTCCTATGGCATAAAAGAATGTGCCATGTAAACTTTAAGAATATGAATAAATTAATCAAACATGATCTGGTAACTGGAATGCCAAAGAAAGAGTTTACAAGTGATGATCATTGTGTTGCATGCCTGAAGGGAAGCAACACAAGGTATCTCACAAGCCTAAGGAAAAGAACTCCATCACTACTCCCCTACACTTATTACATATGGATCTCTTTGGCCCCACCAGTGTAATGAGTTTAGGAAGGACCTTATACTGTCTAGTGATCACAGATGATTTTACAAGATTCACTTGGGTTTTCTTTCTTAGAACTAAAGATGAGACTCCTGAGATTCTAAAGAATTTCATCTTAAAGATTGAGAATCAATGTGATCACAAGGTCAAAACCATAAGATGTGATCAAGGAACTGAATTCAAGAACCAAATCCTTGATACATTTTGTGATGAAAAGGGTATTACAAGACAATACAGTGCTCCCAGGACTCCTCAGCAAAACGGAGTTGCTGAGAGGAGAAACAGGACACTTATTGAAGCTGCAAGAACTATGTTGTCTGACTCTAAACTGCCTATCACCTTCTGGGCAGAGGCAGTTAATACTGCTGCTATGTGCAAAACAGAGTCTTAGTAGTTAAGACACATGGTAAGACTCCTTATGAACTTTGGCACAAGAGGAAACCTTTCATTGGTTTTCTCAGGTCATTTGGATGTCCCTGCACCATCTTGAATACCAAAGATCAAGTTGCCAAGTTTGCTGAGAAATCAGACGATGGACACTTCATTGGATACTCTTCTCAAGCTAAAGCTTATAGAGTATACAATCTCAGAACTAGAATCATTGAGGAGTCAGCCAATGTGACTTTCAATGAGCACACTCCCAGTGTGGCTGGTTCTGGTCCGGATTGGCTATTTGATCTTGATTTAGTTACCAACTGTTTTAATAAATCTTGTGAGCATGTTTCAGGATCTGCAGAAAATTTAAATACAGGTGATCTGATCCAGATTAACTACTTCAGCAAATGAGGTTCTATCAGCACAACAATGACAAATCCAGCTGATACATCTGGCATGCCTTCAAATTCCAGTTCAGAGGCCTCTCAACCAGATAAAGACATCTCAATTGCAGAAGATAACAATGGTGATGGTGAAGTGATCAAGAATCTCTTGATGCTAATAACCATACCATAGATGATAACATCAATGATGTCACACACTCATTGGATCAAGTTAATCTTGATAAGTGTGATAATGTGGAGGATCAATCTTCAAGACCAGATCTAAATTCTCAAATTTGGATCTATCTCAGCAACTTGCTGTGATCCCTCAGCTAAGGATCCACAGTCTCATCCTACCACAAACATCATTGGAGATGTTATCTCCGGGGTAAAGACAAGAGGGCAAACCCATGAAGCAAATGTTTGTCTTCACTCTTGTTTTCTATCCCAGTTAGAGCCAAAGAAAGTTGAGGAGGCTCTAAAGGATGGAAGTTGGGTTGAAGCTATGCAACAAGAGCTGCTTCAATTCAAAAGGCAGAAAGTTTGGAACCTTTGTCCTCTTCCTCATGGGAAGACTACCATTGGAACCAAATGGGTTTTTAGGAATAAAAAGGATGATAGAGGAATCATCATCAAGAACAAGGCAAGACTAGTTGTTCAAGGATACACACAAGAAGAAGGGATTGACTACACTGATGTCTTTGCTCCTGTAGCTAGACTAGAAGCTGTTAGGATATTCCTGGCATTTGCTGCATCCAAGAACTTCAAGGTCTACCAACTTGATGTAAAGTGTGCTTTCTTATATGGAGTGATTGATGAGGAGGTTATGTCAAACAACCACCTGGTTTTGTAGATCCTGATCATCCTGATTATGTCTGCAAGCTTGACAAAGCTCTCTATGGGCTGCATCAGGCACCCAGGAAGTGGTATGAGACACTGTCTGAGTATCTCTGTAAACATGGTTACAGGAGAGGTACTATAGATGGAACTCTCTTCATCAAAGGACAAGGAAAGACATTCTGCTAGTTCAAGTATATGTGGATGACATCATCTTTGGCTCAACCAATTCAAGGCTCTGCAAAGACTTTGAAAAGCTGATGAAAGATAGATTTGAAATGAGTTCAATGGGAGAACTTAATTTCTTTCTGGAATTCAAGTGAAGCAGGTTGAAGATGGCATTTTCATAAGTCAGTCAAAGTATGTTCAAGATATACTCAAGAGGTTCAACATGACTGATTGTAAGACTGCTAAGACACCCATAGCCAGAAACCACTCCCTTGGTCCAGATCTTGAGGGGGAGTGTGTAGATGAGCACTTATACAGGGCTATGATTGGGTCTCTTATGTATCTTACAGCTAGCAGGCCTGATATCATGTTTGCTACATGTATTTGTGCAAGATATCAAGCAAATCCTAAGATGTCTCACTTAATCACTGTGAAAAGGATTTTAAGATACCTCAAAGGTGCTTCAACACTTGGTTTATGGTATCCAAAGAATTCTAATTTCAATCTGTATGCCTATACAGACAGTGATTATGGTGGTTGCAACATGACTGCAAAGTCTACATCTGGGGGATGTCAATTCCTTGGTGGAAGGGTTGTCTCATGGCAATGCAAGAAACAAACCTGTGTGTCTGCATCAACTGCTGAGGCTGAATACATTGCTGCTGCAAGCTGCTGTGCTCAAGTGCTTTGGATTCAAAATCAGATGCTAGACTACGGATTTAACTTCAAAGAGACTCCTATCCACATAGACAACAACAGTGCTATCTCTATCACTGAGAACCCTGTGCAGCACTCAAGGACCAAACACATCAACATCAGGTATCATTTAATAAGAGATAACTATGAAAAGGGGTTAATTAAACTAGTCAAAGTTCACACAGATGAACAATATGCTGATCTGTTCACAAAAGCTTTTGATGAACAGAGATTTAAGTATCTGATATCAGCTATTGGGATGATTAACTTTGAGTAGATTTTTTCTTAAACTAATTCTAATTATTTCTTCTTAAAATATGTGTGTCCTAAGTTGTCTAGTTCATCACTTTATAAGCTCATGTTTCTTTGAATGAAAAACTCTTTTTGAAGACTTTCCTTGGATTCTTGAAAATTTTCTGATACTTCGGAAGATAATTTTACCTTCGGAAGAAAAATATGTCTTCAAAATAAATGACTGTCTAAGAAATTACCTTCGGAAGAAGTCAAAATTTATCTTCCGAAGCTTAAAATTCTTAACTTAGACACTTATTCATTTTTAAGGACTTTTTCCTTCCGAAGCAAAAATTACTTTCGGAAGCTTTGTTCATTCTTATACAAAGCATCCAAAAGTTTATTTCTCTTCCGAAGCATAAATTTAAGACTCTCAGGAAATTCTTCCGAAGTCACTTTAGCTTCGGAAGCTTTTCAATCAAAACTTCCGAAGACAAATTACTTTCGGAAGCTTTTCGAATTCCAAGAAAACTACTTTTTGAGCAAAAAGGTAAACTACTTTTTCAGAGGTGGGACCGACATACGGATTTCAAAGTTTATCCTCTTTCATTAAACTTTATCTGAAATCCTTCTCTCTCATATAAACCCAACGGTTTCCCCCCTCTTCTATCATCTGCTTTTCTTCCATACCTAAAACCCAAAGCTTTCTCTCTGAAATTTTCTTCCCATTCTTTTCTCTTCATCTCTGAGCTACCTCACAATGGCTGACCTTACACACAGAAATGATCCTCACTTTGCCATGCAGCTACACAGACAACACAATCAGGTTGCTCTGTTATGCTCTGACAAAGATCCTCATTTCTCAGAGGTTTGCCGTTTCTTGTCTTTGTCTCACTACTTCACCTCCCTAACCATTGATCCTCCTCTATATGAGGATCATTTGCTTGAATTCTGGAAGACCTGCCAAGAGGTCATTATGGATGGGGAGAAGGCACTGTCTGCCACAGTGCAGGGGAGAACAATTTCATCACTCCGGCCATCATCAACCGACATCTTCAGCTGGATGATGAAGAGGTGAAGTGTTCTTCCAAAAGAAGCGGTTAATCATTCCTTCGAGCAGATGGGCTATGAAGGAGATTTCTCTGTAAAGACCTTCAGGAAAGGGAAGGTCTCATCCCAGTGGAAATACCTGCTCCATGTGGTTATCCACAGCTTATCAAACAAGCATGGTGGATGGGACCAGATTCCTGAGGATCTCTCCTTTATAGTTCATGGGATGGTTCAGGGGGTCAAGTTCAGGTATTCACAATTTGTTTATACTAATTTACTTGCAAACTTAGACTCCTTAGAGTATTACATGTTTCCTAGATATGTTCAACACATTCTCAACTGTGAACTGGGCTCACAGTTGAGGGAAACAGGCAATATTCTTAAACTGGGACAGATGAAGCCCGCATCTTTAAAATTATGAAGAAGCCAACTGTAGGCTTCTCAGGGGTAGAAACAGCCCTAGTCCCAAAATGTTAGAGCTCATTGCTCAAGGTGACAACATAGCAGTCCAAGCTAGTGTTGAACCCACACCTACTGCTCTCCTACCCTCTTCACAACCTCAAATATTCATCACCTACAAAAGAAAATCCCAACGAACCCCTGCTCAGGCTATTGAGTCTGTGCAGGCCCCAAATACTCAACCTTACAGGAAGAAGTGGACTCCAGAGCTCCCACTTCTCCTGAGGAGCAAACCACTCCCATTACTTTACCTATCAGGGCTGAGGTTCCTCAAGCTCAACCTGATGAGCTCATTAGCCCAACAACTGTAAGCCTTTCACTCTGAGTCTCAACACTCAAGTGAACAACCTTCAGGGGACAGCTACCATCCCCAGCCTTTGGATCTAAACCAACCAATCCCAACCTATCCTTTTACACTGATGAAGACTTAGGATTCAGTGAGTACCATGAGTCTCTCTTCTCCTCCCCTACTCAAAGAGAGATGAGTACCTCTGACTCTCCTCAGTCTATCCCTCATCAGTCACCTATTACTGAGGTGGACACATCTGAACCTGTTCAGGATGTCCATATGGAAGAGGCTCTCACTTTTGAAAGTGATTACATCATTAAGACCTCAACCATGGCAACTCAGCCCATTGCATCTTACTGAGGTTGCCAGTGAGCAGAGAAGGAAAACCAGCAGCCAAGAAACTCAAGCTGGTGGTGAGAGAGAGGACTTTGGTCCAATCCTCTCATCCCCCAGTGATTCTTCTGATGAAGATGAGGGGAATTGAGACTAAAGGTACAAAATTGTCACAAACATGCACCTATCTAGTCTCTAAGGTTAGTCACTTGGAATCTCAGGTGACTACCTACAAAACAGGGTCAATGATCAGCAACTTCAGATTTCATATCTGCAGGAAAAACTAGCTGAGAGACCTTTAAGGAGAGCTCAACCAGGAACACAAGAACCTGTGGAAGTGACTGATTTATCCTCCAGCTCACCTATGCAAGTGGGTGATGCTACCAAAAAGGGGGAGAAAGTTATCACAACCACAGAACCTGGGAGTTCTTCAAAGAGAATGGACATAGAGGACTCACCATCTCACTTGCTGTTGTGCATTCTCAGCAACTTCCTCAAGTTCATGTGGGACTATAGACTCTCTCATCAGGAGTCTCTTTGAGGAAGGTATACCAAGGGCTGTCTCATCTCCACCACATGGAACTGGCAACTACATCATCAGATGGAGGTATGATGATGACAGAAGAGCCCTCATACTTCACAGAGTTCAAGGTCAACAAGAAGTCTTTCAGTTCCAAAGCCTGAGCTTCTATGAAGGACTGGATTTAGTCAACATGCCACTTGTCAATCCAAGCAAATCTAGACAAGCTGACAGGCTGGCTCAAAGAATCCAAGACATCCGCGTCTCTTGCAGAGTTCTCTCTAAGAGGAGACTTAGGCAATCAGGCAATGTCATCGGTCAACTGGATGTTGAGGTGGACCCTAAGATTAGTTTCATAGGGGAAACCTTGGCTGAAGGCCCAGTGGCAGAACCTGAGACCCTTGTCTCACCATCAACAACTGCTGCAGAGGCCAAACTCCATCTGAGACACCTGCTGGTGAAGGTGTCTCTCAGCCTCTCTCTGGCCAGAGCATGGAAGCTACACCAAGCAATGAAGGCCAAGCCTCAATCCACCCTGAGTCACAAAGGTCTGTTGGTGACAAAGGGAAAAGGATAATGACTCCTGAGGAAATTGAGGAGGAAGAGAGAGAGAGGAAAAGGAGGCTAAGGGGAGAAAGTTCTTCTGGGTCATCAAATTCATGCAAGCTGCAATCAGGGCTGCCCCCAGACCAAATACTCAAAATGATGAACAAAGGGCAGTCAGGATTAATTATTTACAGACCAGGAACTATGATGTTGATGAAATCATCTCCCTCCCCTTAGAAGAGTTGAATGAACTGGCTGACATGGAAGTGTCAAGAGAGATAAAGGAGAAAGAGGATGCAAGGTTACTTCTCCAATTCAAAGAGGAGAGGAGACAGAAAAGACTTCACAAGCATACTCCCACTCTCTCTCAGTTCAAGAAAGTCCTGCACAGGAAGATGTGGCTCCACAAGAACCTCAGGTAGATAAAGAAGAGGATAGAATCAAAATGATAAACTACCTGAGTGCCACAGGCTTCTATCAGGCAAATACACTTCTTCCCTGTCCTATGACTTCATTGAGTTCGAGTACTTAAAGCAACTTGAGCTTGAGTTAGTCAAAGAAAGAAAACAACCAAAAGGAAGCTAAGGGAAGAAGCTGCAAAGTCAAGAGCCATCATTCAAAAGAATGCAAAGAAGTCTGCTGACAGACAAAGAATGATGAGCTTCTTGAAGTCATATGGATTCTCCGGAAGGAGACTTGGTCCATGTCTCTATCTACAATGGATGAGCATATAAGGGTAATCAAGCAGAAAATTAAAAGTGGTGAACTCATTGATTGCACTCTCTTCCAAGTCAAGTCCCACCTGAAGTGGAGGTCAAGTTTGAACAACCAGAGACACCTGAACCAGAACCTCCAGCTGAGCCTCAGCAAACTTCATCTTCTGATCCAAGACAGGGTCAAACTCCCTCTCCTTCTGAACCTGTGAGGGGAGGAACACCCAACTGAGAAAGACACTGATGATCAACATGGTGCTGCAGACCAGTCTTCTCAGTTAAAGACATTAAAGAGGAAGAAGAAAATGGCCTCTAACCAAAGACTAAAAAGAAGAAGCCAAAGTCATCTACCTCTACACCCCAGGCTGAATCAGATCAACCTGAGGAAGTGCATGATGAGGCAGCCCAATCCTCCATGCAAGTGGCTCCTCTAGCAACCGAGACACCCATCTTATCCTGGACTTACTCTACAATCCAGAAAGATGGAATGTTATCAGAGATCAAGGTGTCAAAATGTCTACTCATGGCAAGACATAATCAACTTACCTCTGCATGATCTCTTTGAAATGAGAAGATACTATGAGAGTCTTGATGATCCTGACCACCAAATGAAGAAAGGAATGGTCTTGATTGTCTGAAGACTACCAACATCTGAAGATCTTCTAAGTGTTTTGGTAGCATCAGCCTAGGGGGAGTTTGTAAGGATTCCTGAAGTCTGATGCAACCCAAAACTGCCTAAGTGTCTCAGCAACATGCACTAAGTACTGAAGTGAAGAATGCTTCGGAAGTTTACACAATACATTAGAAAAACATCTAAGTGTAAAATCTTCCGAAGCCAAGACCAATATCTTCCGAAGCCAAACATGAAGTCTTCCGAAGCTTCAAGAGACAAAGTCTTCCGAAGCTTCACCCTATGAAGACAGATTTCTTCCGAAGACTTTTAGTACACATGCTTTATCTGATGTACTGTTCCATAAAGCACCTTTTCCGCTGCGTCTCTTATAAGTCACCAACTTACAGAGTTGGTGAAAAGGTCCATGCTTTTGGTAACTGTACATTGAGGTCTTGAGTCTGAAAACTTTCCACTTTATGTACTTTATCCTTTTTGTAATGAATAAGGATGTGAGCTATGGCAGCAAACCCTGAAGACTTATCAGAATATTCCTTCAATGAATGTAAGAGGTTTTTTCTAACAAATGGGTCATCAGGATCATTTTCCCAAAAAGCAATTTTTTAGAGCTTCGAGTGTATAAGAATTGGAAGCTTTATGCTATATTTTTCAAATTGCATGTCTTAAACGAAGTGCTGGGTGGGATCATTCCCTATAGACATTACATTCTCCCACTATTGCCTTAGCTACAAATAGAAGATTCAATATGTCTAAGTGGATAATGAATGGTTTCATTTCAACCTTGAAAGAGGAGTGAGGAAAAATACTTGATGTACCCAAGATTCCTCCAATTGATCATTAATGAAGCAAATCCAATTTGTATGCTAAGGAGTTAATGGTGAAAAGGTACAGTTAGGCATATCTGAATCTGTATAATAAAAGACTATGAATGATCACTGGTGCTCAAAAACATTCCAGTATTTGAATATATAAGGATGTATCTAATGTTGAAGTTGATATAAATCAACAACATTCCATTTATCAGAAGATGAACAAAAGATCCTAATGATCTCATTGAGGATGTTGCTGCAAGTTATTATTGATCATGGTAACGAAGATAATGATGATGAAGATTCAGAGAAAGCTCATCAACAAGTGAAAGAAAGTGATGACAATGATGAGATGATATAAATGATGGTGCCACTAAGCACATGAAGAAGAAACTGAAGAAATAAATGAGGAAGATAGGGGAGAGATGACCACAAATATGGATGAAGGAAATGTTGATGACATTCATGAGGAAGCTGTGCATGAAATAGATTCACAAAATCAATCCTTTGATTCTGATTTATGAAATGTTATATTATACAATCCAGTATTTGAAGTTGATGTTAACGAAGGAATAGAAGAAATCCTGTTAGTATGACACACATGTGTCTTACAAACAGAGGAGACAGTGGAAATTAATGAGAAGGAAAGAGTGAAGAAGAAAATCTGAGTAAAGAGAAAGAGCTTGAAGAGTTGAAATTGGAGAATGAAAGGATGAAAAAGATGAACCTATCTCTTGAAAAGGAAATTCAAAGCTTAAGGATGAAAACTTAAAGTGACTAAAGAAATGCCTCAAAAGATGAAAAGATTGTGAGGTTTGCTAAAGATAAAGAAGATGTAATCAAGAATTTTGAAGTTATGATCAAAGACTATGACATTCTTGAGGAGAAGTTCAAAACTAACTGAAGAAATTAAAAAATCAAAGATGATTTGCTAAAAGAAAAAGAAGCTCAGAAGCCTATCTCACTAGTGCAAGTGATAAGTACTGGCATAAATGTTGATAAAAATCTTGAGTAGATAAAAGGCAAAAGAAAAGTAGATGAAGTAGAAGATACAATTCTAACTAAATCATCTTCTAAGATGCAAAGAAATGAAGAAACTGTTGAAGAACAGAATGTACAAGAACATATTTAGGCTTTAGAAGATATTAAGGAAGTATACAAAATGATGGTATGATGAGTTCTAGATCATGAAGATATTGATGAAGCACAATTTGTATCACATTTCTCTCATAAGAACATACTCATGAACAAGATGAAGTACCAGGAGACTTTGAAGAACGATATAATTATCTTGTGAAGATGAAATACAATCGTGTATATTTGGACGGACTGACTGTTCTCAGATTAACGATGAATATGAGAAATGTTTTTATGCAGAGTCAGTTGCACCAGCAGATCCAAACGAGATTTTGTTAACATGGTGAATGGACAAGAGCAAAAGAAGTGATCAATGTAGAAGAACTATAGCTTTGAGTTGCACCATCCAGATGCAGAAGATATGAGTATTCCAACTCTAAGATCATGGTTGCAATCTAGAAACTACCCTTGGAGGAAACAAAAAGATTCCAATTTGTATCACTGAGGAACCTTGTCAGAAGTTTTCAAGAGACTGAGAAACAATTGAAGAAAATGATAGTACTTGATACAGATAATCCTTAGTATCTTGAAATAACAAAGAGAACAAGAATGTTAAAGCCACAGGTGATCAAATAAATGTCAAGAATTGATGATGCACATGTTCACACAAAAGAGTTGATTGAAATGTTTGCTGATCCAGGAAGACAAACTTACAAAGCCTCTACTGAACAAAGGCATATTTTTGATAATTCAAGAACAACTGGAGACTTAGTAAGAAACGTATTGCAAAGAGGACAATCAGTTGCTAAACTGCTGAATGCTATGATTGCTCCAGATGTTACCAACCAAGTAAAGATTGTCACATGGAAGTATGATGAAGTATTCGGTACATTTTTGATAAAGAGAGTAAATGTTGTGTGTGATGTATATCACTTTTACTCTAGTATCATAAAACATCCAGTGCAAGATCTGAAAGAGCTGAATAGATTACTTCTCATCAATCCTTCTGATTCAAAACGTGGCAAGATGTTTGTAGAATTCTTAAGAAAAGGATTGGATCAATCAAGTAATTTCTTAATACAAGATGTGAGCAAGAAGATAAAGAGTATTTTGTTAGTATGAAGAATAATAAAAAGCTCAAGGGATTACATCAGAGAGGAACATTATATGATGAATTTTGTGACAAGTATTTTAGAAGGTTACAACCTGGTCTGAAAGTGATAGATGGTAATCAAAACTCAAAGCCAATCCAAATGGTTTTGTAACACTGAGACATTTGAGCTTAAGTTGGTCCGAAATTTAGAAAGATGGGATGAAGAAGATGATTACTCTTTTTGGGCTTTTGAACTGAAATTGTTAGATCCAAGTTACATTTCATTTTTGTGTACAAAGATTTGAGAAAGTATCCTTGAAATAGCAAAGCAAGACAAGAAATATTTCTTCCATATTAATGTGATGAATGCAACTATGGAAAGAATATCTCTGAGAAAGGCTCTTGCTTATGCAAATATTGTGAAAGAAAATATCAAGGATATTGAAGTTATGAGAATCTCAAGGAAAGGTGTCTTAGAAGTATACTCAAAGGACATTTCAAACCCTATTGAGTTATATGCAAACATTGACATTACTTGCTTATCTAAAGACACGTTGGAAGACTATGAACAAGATGGAGATAAAGACAAATGAAGCTAAGGGCATTCTTGCAGGAAAATTCAAAGTCTGCAATTTCAAATGCTTTGAAAGAATTAGCGATTTACAAACAGAAGCCGATGTTTAAGGTCAAAGAAGAACCAAAAGATTTCTTTGAAGGATGAAGACAGAGTTGAAGATAAAGTTGAAGATAAAGTGGAATATGGAAAAGAAGACAGAAGACCATGTCAATCTTAGGGGGAGTATTGTTAGTGCTCTAAGAAAGATTAACATGTTGTCTTTAGTTGTCTTTTAACATTTTGTCATAGTATAAGGACTATTTTTGTAATTGTTAGTTCATTTGTGTTTCATTATAAATAGCTTAGACTATTAGTTAGTAGAGTTTTAAAAAGATAGTGAATGAACTACTGCTCATTACTTGTAATTGTCTTTGCATGATATTAATGAAACTGTGAATTTGTTAATATATTGTTTGAATTCGATTACTTTGTATGTGTTTTCTTTGAATTGTCTTCAATATCATCACAGATTAGCTCAATTGATCCTAATCAAAGTTGGTGACTCGCAGAGGCACAGCGGAAAGGTGTCCAGATTTATGGAACAGTACATGAGATAAAGCATGTTATTAGAAGTCTTCGGAAGAAATCTGTCTTCATGAACTTGAAGCTTTGGAAGACTTTGTCTCTGAGGCTTCGGAAGACTTCATGTATGGGTTCGGAAAATATTGGTCTTGGCTTTGGAAGATTTCACACTTGGAGTATTTTCTGTTTCAAGTGTGAAACTTCCTTAGCTTCTTCTTTAATGCACTTGTGCAACATGCAGGAAAGACTAAAGATATTTAGGTTGCATCAGCCTCTCCATTAATCTCTACAATTACATTGTTGCTCTCAAGTCCTCTGGATTCAAAACTAGATGCTTGATTATGATTTAACTTCTTGCATACACCAATTCACATTGAACAACACTGCAGCTGTTTTATTACAAATAATCCGTGTTCAGCACTGAAAAACAAAACACATCGAAATTAGATATCACTTTTTGTGAGATTGTGCTGAAAAGAGGTTAATCAAATTGATTCAAGTACCCACTGAAAATCAATTGGCTGATTTATTTACCAAGGGATTTGAACCTAGCAGGTTTGGATTTCTAGTTCAATCAATTGGCATGATTAACCTTGAGTAACACAAATTAAAATATCAAAAACAATTCTAAAAAATAAGAAAATAACAAAAAGAAGTCAATTTTAATGATGAAAATAATATATGGGAAATCATAAAATTACAGTCGTTATATCATTTATTTGTGCTAATTTCAAATTTTGATAGACTGTAATGACTTACAAATGTGTTGGTAGGCTCAAATTAGAAGAGAAGATACATGCTGTGATGAATTAAAGTCTTATTCAATGGTGAAAATCTCATCTTAAAGTACTAGTATGTATTGGGTTATCTAAGTGCATGTATGCGTAGTAACCTAAACACACCAAGAAATGATACTTTATGAATTTCTTTCACCTACATCAAGATTCATCTCTGTTTTGTTGAGAAAAGACCTGATGAAACAGGCAAATAGTGCAGATGTACTTATCCAAAAGATTTCTAGAGAGGAACACATCCAAATTGGATGAATCTACAAAAACAATACATTCCATGTTAATGAACAAAAGAATCCAATCAGGGATCACCTTCCAAAGTGAAATGAAAGAAAATCCCAATGTAAATCATCATGAAAAGGATCAAAGTAAAAGAATCCCAATGACGATCAGTGAAAATGAGATCTTATAACTTATGTAACCTGGTTAGGAAAGTTGTGAAAACGTTCTACCATGCATTACATATGGATGGTTGATCATTCCATACTTTTGTGTGTGAAGTACATATTGAATAATTAAATCAACCAAAACATGATAAATATCACATGCATTAAAATAAACCTGTTATGAGTTTAAGAGGACAACCATACCTTCAACTAACAAGTTCATAAACATGTCCATTTTATCAAAAAGGATGCACATATGTAATGTAAGATTGATGATCCCAACAAAAGATATACTTCTCTTCATTACAAATAATTAAAATTAAATTATATTCCAAAGTTTTCAAATCTTTAAAGTTTCCATCCAGATGTGATAAAAACTTTAGGGGGAGTAATTTAAAATTTTTGATTAAGTTTGTATAGATATTTACTATCTTAAATTACTTTCTTAAAATTAAAAACAAATGAAAAAGAAATGTCTGTGTTGGTGCAGTAGTTATACCATAGTATCTCAGCTTATGAAGATTCGTGGAAGCATAAGAAGTCCAAGATCAGTCCAACAATAGGAAACTTATATCACTTCTCATATACTAGTCAATCCAAGCAAGAATTGATAAACCAAAAAATAGTCAACAACTTCCAAAGATAATTCAACTAAAGATAGTTCTTTATAACAAGAAAACAAAAACAGAAAAAATAAGTTTTGATTAAGTTCAAAAGTTAATGCAGGTAAGTGCACTGGTTAATGTGGGTGAAGGTAACCCATTCATATAACCAATGCGGGTAACTGTTTATGTCAAAGTGAAACTAATACGGACAGAGAGTTTACTCTACCACATTGGTGTCTAACAAGTATACATGAAAAATTTGGTGTGAAAAACCTGTTAGAACTCTAGAAGATTAACATGTTGTGTGTATGTGTCTTTTTACTATTTGTAATAGTATAGGGACTAGTTTTGTAATTTGTAGTTCCTTGTGTTTCTTTATAAATAGCTTAGACTTGTAGTAGTTTATAGAAGAACAACAGTTTTAGAACAGATTTAGAACTGCTTACTTACTTTGTAATTGTCTTTGCTTGATATTAATGAAACTATGAATTTTGTTGATATCTTGCTTGATTTGATTACTTTGTTTGTATTTCTTTGTATTGTGTTCATACATCATCATAGATTGGTTCATTTGATCCTATTAAATGGTATCAGAGCTGTTGGTTGAGTGATTTTTGAGGTTTATCCAACTTTCAAACTCAAAAAGTTCACTAAATCTGTGATTGATAGACAATTCAATTGAAAATTTTTGGATTTCAGATGTGTTTCATCATCAGAAACATGTTTTAAACCATAATCAGCAGTTAAATTCATCAAATTCGAGATAATTTGTTGAATTTTTGTTGGAAAAATTCACTATTTTTTTAACTGAAAATTACAAAATTGATTGATTTGTTGTTGATATTGAAAGAAATTGATGTTAAAAGAATGATTATCCGTATAAAACATGTCTAATTGGAAAATATCAATCCAATTCATCAAATTTTTGAAGAACTCCAGAAGATTTGAGTTAGTTACATTCATATGAACATGATGAATGTGGCGCATTAGAGTTAAGGTTTGCTGAAAAAATTGCCTAAGTGTTAGGCGTTTGACTATGTTTAGTCGCATTAACACTTTAGGCATTTTTATTCAGAGGTTTGACTACTGTTAAAGAGTAAAAGTCCAGATGCATCAACTTGGGCATTTTGGAAAACTTTTCTAAGGCATTCCCTTAGACGTCTCTTAACTTAGGCGCATTAACTGTTTGGGAGTTTGATTACTATTCAGGCACATCACCCTTGATACTTAAAACTTTTTTAAGAAAATTTTTCAAAAACCTTTCATTTCTTTTCTTATTTTCAAAATCTAAGAAAAACAACAAAATATAAGAATGGTGAAATCAGAAGATTCTGAAAATTGAGTTCCAAAACATAAAAATAGAGCTGATTTCAAAAATTGGTCTCTTAGGTTAAAACATCATTAATTCCATTGACACTGATCTTTGGAAATCTATGAGAGAAGGACCATACATTCTTATAATCACTTATGGGCTAACAGAGGGTTTTTTATATACTAAACATTCTCAAGAACCCTATCCTGAAGATGGTCTTCAAGGAGATGATTTGAGAAGAGTAAAGAATGATATCAAAGCATATTCCTTTATGTGTAAAGGACTACTCTGGAAGTTCTTGCAGGCTTGATGGATATCAAACTGGATACACCATGTATAAAGCCTTAAAGACCATTTATGAAGGAGGCAAGGAGATTCAAAATCTCAAGAAACAAAAGTTGAAAAGGCAATTAGAATTGTTTCAACATTTATCTAGAGAAACCATAAATCAGATGATGAACACTTTGTTCAACTTACAACTGAGATGTCAACAGTGGTATTAAGATTGATCTTTAGATCTAAATTTTAGACTACTCAATGCTTTACCCTCATCATGGAAACAAAGAGTAACCTTACTAACACATACTGAGAAGTTCCCTATGGATCGAGATCTACTCATTGCCAAGATAGAGTCAGTTGAGATTGATGAAAGCTCAAGGAATAATGATAGAGCAACATCAATGTCTCACTATCAGTTTGTTGCTTCTCCTGCAAACACTATTGAAAATGAATTCATGGAAAAAGTGAGAAAATTACAGAAGAAGAGGGAGATTTATTTGTTGGAGTAGGATTTTTCACTAATTCATCATTTACTAGTGCTCCTGCTTATACAACATAGTCTCATTCTCAATCTCCTCCTAATCTCAATCTCAAACATCTAATGTTCAAACAAAGACTTCTTCATATAACTCTGCTAAATCTAGCAAAGTTAAAGATGTGATAAACATCCTATTAGAGGATGAAGAGTCTAAAACTGCATTCACTGCATTTATGGCTAGTTCAAGCATATCAAGGTAGCCATTTAACTCAATAGACCTTGTTTTGCAGGATTTGTTTGAAATGGATCCTGAAGATGTTGAAAGAGATGGACATAAACTGGCAGATGGTGCTGATTTCTTACAAGACACAAAAAACTCATATGTCAACAGGAAGTACAAGCCAAGTGCTAACAAGACTGCTCGGTTTGAAAGAGTCAAATCAAGATGTTTTAACTGTAAAGTTATGGACATTTCTCCAGAGAATGCAAAGCTCCAAGGAATAATGGAGGAAATGCTCAATCAAGTTCTAGCAATCAAAGGTTTCAACCAGCTCAGAAGACTTCTCAAAAGCCTTATCAAAGTGTTCCTGTGCCTGAGCTTAAAGATAAAACAAAATCATCTCATGAAACCAAGAAAGCTTTAGTAGTCAGCATTAAAGAGGTTATGATTAGAGTGCATATGCTGAATAGTTTACTAATGATTTAACATCATGTTTATCTCTTGTTGCAAAAATACAGGGAGAAGATTGGTCAGAAAATAATGATCTAAAGGTGGAAAGTGAGAATGAAGAAGATGACTACATTGGAGTGATAAATCGGATCCTAAAGAGGATACAGATGAAGTAGCTCTAATGGCACAGTCTGATCAACCTAAGGTTGACACTTCTTCTTCAAAATCTAAAACCTTATCTCCAAAATTCCCTGAAATCCCATCTGAAGTGAGAGAAAAACTCTGCACAAAATCATGCTATAAACATGTGAATACTATAGAAACTACTCATATAAAATCGTGGAGAACTAAAACAAGAAGAGTCAATGGATAACAACTAAATCTTATCATAAAACAATAGATAAAAAGATTATTTCTCTTCAAACTTCATCGAACAAAACACTAAAAGAATTAGAAATGTTTCTAAACAATTGAAAGAGATTATCAAAAATCTTGAACAGGAGAAGATAGCACATGCTGCTACTCAAATGAACTTGCTAAAGTAAAAAGTTCAAAAATGATTGTAGAAAAACTGGTAAGTGAGAGAAAAGATAAACAGAAAGCAAGGTTAGGTTTCACTCAGGAACCTATACCTAAATCTATTACAAAAACTTTACTAGAGAACTTTAATACACATGATTGTTCTCCTGAGAATAAAGCTAAACTTAAAGCTTTTCAGGTCAAAAACAAGAATTCAGAAGAAGAAAAGGAAAATGTAAAAAAATTTGTTGAAAATGATCAAGAAAATATTAAAAATGGTCATCCAATCAAGATAAAATCTTATGAACCTAAACAAACAAAACAAAACACTTCTGATCAAATTCATTTTGTATTAGAAGAGGTGAAAGTTCAAAGCAAAGATAAAGATAAACAACAGGTAGGAACATCAAAAGATTTAAACACTATTAATCTAAAACAAGTTCAATCAGAAAAGAAATCTTCTTCTGACGATGTTCAATCTGGAAGTAAACCAAGTTCTACTAAGTCAAATAATCAAAGAAGAAGAAAGAAGTCATCAAAAACTAAATCTGAACAAAACAAAAGTTTAGAAAAGTTGATCAAAGCAACAAATCAGGCAACAAAACTCAAACAGATAAAATTTGTGTCAGCCGGTTTGTTAAATATGAATTCTATTCAAAACAACAAGGTAAAACTATGAACAAATCTCACTCTGATCTGAAATCAAGTTTAAATTCTAAGACTTTCAATTTAGCAAAAGATTTGTTTCTAAGGAATTCAAGAAGGAAGTTCATGTTAAACAAATGCAAAATAATTTGGCACAAAATTAAAATGTGAAAAATGGAAAACAACAGTTTAACTATTGGCACCAAAATATAAAAATTAATCAATTTAGTGTCAATGTCAAAAGTTAACAAATAGTTGTTTATAACTCCACAGAAGTACTGTGAAATATGTGATATGAAAAATCATAACACTGCTGAGATCTATTTCAACAAGTACTATCACATATGCGACATGAGAAATCATTTCACAACAGATTTTTATTTTAACAAATACTATACTTATTGTGATGAGAAGACTCACAATACTGTAAATTGTTAGCTTAGAAAGAGATCTCATACTAGAGGATTTGCAAATTCAAACACGAGTAAAGGTTATGTTAATCCTCAATATATGAGAAATCAAACTCATGGATTTCAAAAATTAACTAATCAACTTTTTTTAGGTTTGAGATATTTTCAAAAGAACAATTATATGAGATCTAAACAAAATGTGCAAGAACAATTCATACCAAGATCTATAGGAATGACTAATAAAAAGGTTATTAATCAATACGTGTTAAAAATTGATCAATCAAACGGTATGAATATTGTCAAAAATAACTCAAACAATTTATAAAACAAGATTGGTAAATTCATCAAGAATAAAACTGATTTGAATAATCTTCGGTACAAAACATTTACCCATTGTTGATAAATTTGGAAAACCCAAAACCATCTTGGCTTGGGTGGACATCTCAACTTAATTTTCTTGTTATGCAGGTACGCCCAAGAAGACCACTTAATACACGATATGTGGATAGTGGGTGTAGCTGGCATATGACAGGCAATCCTGCCTTGTTACAAGATTTTAAGTTAAAGGATGGAACACACGTCGCCTTTGGTGGTGATGCAGGAGGAAAAATAACAGGAGAAGGAACAATATTAAATGGATAATAAGCTTTGACAAAGTCAACTTTTGTTTAAAATTGAATTTAATCTTTAAGAAATTTAATCTTTAAATTTCTTGGTCCCCGATTAGTCGTGGCAATATAAAGAAAAAAATCTCTGTTTTCAACTGTAGAAGCTGAGTACATTGCTGCATCAGCAGGATGTTCTCAAATTCTCTGGTTGCAAATCAACTACTGGATTTATGGTTCAATTTTCTTAAAACACCTATTTACATTGATAATACTGCTGCTATGTTCATTACAGCTAATCTGTTCAACATTCAAAAAACAAAACATATCAAAATTCAATCATCTTCTCAGAGATAACTTAGAAAAAGGGTTAATCATATTGATTCAAATTGCAACGGAACAACAGTTTGCGGATCTATTTACTAGAGCCTTCCTACCAGGACGATTGAGTATTTAGTGGAGTTAATTGGTCTTATTAATCATATGTGAAATCTCTAAATCAAAAGAGCATCATAGGTGATCCTCTCAATGTTAATTGTTTGTTTGTATTTGTATGTGTGTGTTTTTTTTTCTTAGAAAAACCAAATTCAAAAGTATAATCAAACTCTAAAAGTATATTTTTAGAAAAGAATCTGTTTATGCAATATGTGAGAAATGATAGTACATTAGTGAGATCAGTTGCATATTTCACTCATTAATAAAGTCTGACATGATCAAATATGATGTGTAGACAATATCATGCTACTATACTGAAAATAAAATCTATGATTACACTAATCTTAATGCTTGTGTATATTCATCTGAGTACTTTTAAGATGTATTGGCTTATCAGATTGATTGCTTGTTAAGTTACACCACTCACACCTGATGGTGATATGATTAATCATGAGATCTGTTACAAGCATCATATCACTCTTTGTTATGAGTCATCATAAACTGAAGTGCTGAGATATCCTTGTTGTAAGTCATTACAGACCTGGATTTTTTTTCTTGATGCAAAAGATGCCAATGTGCAAAATCTATCCAAAGGATAGTAGAGCTGATCAAATGGTTATCCATGATCATTCTCTATTCATGGAAGTAACATGAGCTCTGCTTATACGTATGTTTCACGTAATAAGTGAGTATGTGTTCTTTCTTGCATGTCTTGATGATAGTTGAGCTCTCTAAGTCTTTGTATGAATTACATCATGTCATATCTAATATACCTTAATTAATCCAAGAACTGAAAAGTAAGTGAGTTGATATTTTGTCAAAAACACTCATTTTCTGTCCTTAGATCTTGTGTCTCCTTTGCTATGATATCACTGACGTGGAACACACTTGATCAGGATTTATTCATTGTTTATGACTATTCACATTTTTTATATTTTAATATGTTGTTCTTTATTGATATGATCTCACTGCAGACATTAATTCTTTTGTATATACTAGATTTTGATTTTGTTTTCACTTTGATTTTACGCATGTTTCTGTGTGTGAAGGCAATGTAACAATGAGATGTGTGATCTTATTATGTTACCTTAGGAAAACTTATAAGTTGTTCAAACTTAAAGTTTAGAGGGAGTAATAAATGGAAGAGTTTTTCTCAGAAAATCAAAATCAAAGTTAAAATGTTGAATTGAAAAGATGATTATATATTTTCAAAGTGTATGTGACTTTGATAATGTAACTTTTGAAAATGATAATATGAACCTATATAAATTTCCAAGTGGAAATGCTTCTTTCAAAGTTGAAAAATAGATATTTGATTATGTTTTGAGTCTAAAATGAAGGGGAAGATAAATTTAAAAAAAAAAGTTAAGCAACAAGTGAAGAAGAACATTTCATGATAGAATTTTATGATAGGTATTTTGAAAAAGTCATATCTCCTGGTCTAAAGGTGATTGATGGTAATCAGAAGTCAAATCCAATTCTTAGATGGTTCTATAACTTTGAGACTTTTGAGCTTAAGCTGGTTCGAAATCTCGAACAATGGGATGAGGATATGATACATTATTTGGTGCTTTTGAACTGAAACTTTTGCATCCAAGTTATATATCATTTTTATCTTTGCAAAAGTTTGAAAAGGTATCTCCAGAGATTGCAGAGCAAGATAAGAAGTATTTTCTTTCCATCTAAATATGATGAATGCTGCAATGGAAAGAATATCATTAAGGAAAGCTCTTGTATATGCAAACATTCTTAAGAAGGATATCAAAGACATTGAGTTCATGAGTATTCAAGAAAAGGAGTATTAGAAATATACTAAAAGGAAAGTCGAAACTATTGAGTTATATGCTAATATTGATATCACATGTCTATCAAAAGATATATTGGAAAGAATGAGCAAAATGGAGATAAAGACGAATGGAGCAAAACCAGAACAAGGCATTCTTTGAAGGCATTCTTGCTAGCAAATTTATGTATGAAATTGCTAATGCTTTGAAAGAACAGGAGATGTATAAAAGAAGCCAATGGTCAATATCAAGAAGAACCTGAAGATTTCTTTGAGTGCTGAAGATAGAAGATAGAAGATGAAAGCTGAAGATGAAAGCTGAAGATGAAAGCTGAAGATGAAAGCTGAAGATGAAAGCTGAAGATGAAAGATAAAGCTGAAGGAAAGATAAAAGAGACAAGATTGAAGATTTTGAAGAACGAAGACCATGTAAATCTTAGGGGGAGTATGTTATAACTCTATAAAGATTTACACGTTGTCTTTATATGTTTTTTACTATTTGTATAGTATAGGGACTAGTTTTGTAATTTGTTAGTTCCTTGTGTTCTTTATAAATAGCTTAGATTGTGGCAGTTAAAAAGAGAAGAACAATAGTTTAGAACAGATTTAGAACTGCTTACTTACTTTGTAATGTCTTTGCTTGATATTACTTTGTTTGTATTTCTTTGAATTGTGTTCATACATCATCATAGATTGGTACATTTGATCCTATCAAAACCTATGCGGAACAAAAGTGTTCTACCACATTTGTCAATGCAGATGATATTTTCATTCCCGCATTTGTTTCTCATCCACACTTGTTGTTAAGTGCTCTAAGAAAGATTAACATGTTGTCTTTATTTGTCTTTTGATAGTTTGTAATAGTATAGGGACTATTTGTGTAATTTGTTAGTTCCTTTACTTTTTGTTTTCAGTATAAATAGCTTAGATTTGCAGGTAGATAGTAATGAATACACAAGATATTCAAATTTGCGTTCATACTTGTAATTGTCTTAGCTTGATATTAATGAAAACTTGAATTTTATTGATATCTTGTTTTGATTTGATTACTTTGTGTGAATTTCATTGAATTGTGTTACAAATCATCACAGGTTTGTTCATTTGATCCTATCAAATGGTATCAGAGCTGTTGGTAAGCTGTTAGTGATTGATTTTCTTTTAAGTTCATCGAACTTGAAAACCTAAAAATCTCACTGAATCTATGATTGAGATACAATTCAATTGAAAATTTGTGAATTTCAGTTGTGTTTCATCATCAGAAAATGATTGAATCAACAATTAGCAGATCTATTCATCAAATTCAAGTCAATTGTTGAATTTGTTGTTCGAAAAGGTTTGAAGTTTCGAACTGAAATTCTCAAATTGAGGATTTGTTGTTGAAGTTGAAGAAATTGATATTAAGAAGAATGTTATCGGCATAAAACTCGTCTAATTGAAAATTTTCAATGAATTCTTCAACATTTGAATAATTTAGAAGATTTAAGTTTGTTACATTCATTTGAAGATGATGAATGTGTCGCATGAGCTGAGATTGACTGAATTTGTCCAAGTGTTAGACGCATTAACACTATGTAGACGTTCTTAGTCGGTCATTGAGTACTGTGGAAGAGAAGAATCTTAGACGTATCACCTTTGTTGAGTTGATAATTGTTAGGCGCTTGATAACTGCTTAGACGTTTAACAACTGTTTAGACGCTTGAAACTGTTTAGGCGTTTGACAACTATTGAGGCGTTGACAACTGTTTAGACGCTTTTAATGTTTCACCGCATTAACTTAGATGTTTTGGAAAATTTTCTAAGGCATTCTCTAAGACGTTTCTCAACTTAGACGCATCAACAGCTGAGGCGTTTGAATACTGTTCAGACATTTTAACCTTGATACTTAGAATTTTTTATAAGAAAATTCTTTGAAAACTTTTCAATTTTAAAAAAAATTTTTAAAAAAATTTTCAAAATATAAGAATGGTAAAATCAGAAGATTCTGAAAACAGAGTTCCAAAACTTAAAAATAGAGCTGATTTCAAAAATTGGTGTCTTAGACTAAAACAACACTTTAATTCCATTGACACTGATCTCTGGAAATCAATAGAAAAAGGACCATACATTCCTATAACAACTGATGGACCAGACAGTGGATTTGTGTATACTAAAGATTCTCCAGAACCTTATCCAGAAGATGATCTTCAAGAAGATGATGTGAAAAGAGTTAAAAATGATATTAAAGCCTATTCATTGATGTGTAAAGGACTACTTTGGAAGTTCTTACAAGGCTTGATGCATATCAAACTGGATATACATATATAAATCATTGAAGATCATTGTGAAGGAGGTAAGGAGATTCAAAATCTAAAGAAACAAAAGCTCAAAAGAAAATTAGAATTGTTTCAACATTTGTTCTGGAGAGACAATAAATCAGACGATGAATAGATTTGTTCAACTCATAACAGAGATGTCAACAGCTCGTATCAAACCTGATCTGAAGATTTAAATCTCAGACTACTCAATGCTTTACCATCATCATGGAAAGAACTGTAACTCTACTAAAGCATACTGAGAAGTTTCCAATGGATCTAGATCTTCTTATTGCAAAAATAGAATCAGTGGAGATTGATGAAAGCTCAAGGAATAATGATAGAGCAGTATCAATGTCTCAATATCAGTTTGTTGCTTCTCCTGCAACTACCATAGAAAATGCATTGATGGCAAATAGTGAGAAAAGTCCTGAAGAAGAAGGAGATCTATATGTTGGAGCAGGAATTTCACTGACTCATCATTTACCAGTGCACCTGCATATACAACTCAGTCTCATTCTCAATCTCCTCCTAAACCACAGTCCCAATCATCAAAATATTCAGATAGAGACTTCTTCATCACTAACTCTGCTAAATCTAGCAAAGTTAAAGAGTGATTAACATCCTATTAGAGGATGAAGCGTTCAAAACTGCATTACTGCTTTATGGCCAACTTTCAAGCATATCAAGGTAGCCTTTTAACTCAACTAGATTTTGTTTTGCAGGATTTATTTGAGATGGATCCTAAAGATGTTGAAGAGATGGACCTGAACTGGCAGATGGTGATGATTGCCTACAGGACTCAAAAACATTCTTATGTCAACAAGAAATACAAGCCTAGTGCAAACAAGACTGTTGGATTTGACAAGTCAAAAGCTAGATGTTTCAACTGCAACAGTTATGGACACTTCTCAAGAAAATGCAAAGCTCCAAATGAATAATGGAGGAAATGCTCAAACAAGCTCAAATAATCAAAGGTTTCAACAAGCTCAGAAGACTTTTCAAAAGCCTTATCCAAGTCTTCCTATGCCAGAACTTAAAGATGAAACCAAATCATCTGATGAAACAAACAAAGCACTAGTAGTCAGCATAAAAGATGGATATGATTGGAGTGTATATGCAGATCAATTTACAAATGAATTAACATCAAGTTTATCTCTTATTGCAGAAATTCAAGAAGAAGATTGGTCAGAAAATAATAACCCAAAAGTGGAAAGTGATGAAGAGGAAGATAACTATGATTGGAGTGACAAGTCTGATCCTAAAAAGGATACAGAGGAAGTAGCTCTAATGGTTCAGTCTGATCAACCAAAGGTTAACTCTTCTAATTCAACATCTGAAACCATAGTTCCAAAATTTCCTGAAATACCATTAGAAGTAAGAGAAAAGCTTTGCACCAATCATGCTTTGAACATGTTGAACACTACAGAAACTATTCATTCAAAATGTGTGAAAAGCAAAAACAAGAGAATCTATGCATACCAACTTAAATCTCATCATAAAACTGCAGATCAATAGATTATCTCTCTTCAAAATTCATGGAACAAAAACTCAAAGATTTAGAATTGTAAAAACAATTAGAATAGATGAACTAAGAATCTTGAACAAGAGAAAATAGCACATGATGCTACTCAAGTTGATCTGGCAAAAGTAAAGAGTTCAAAAATGATAGTAGAAAAACTAATCAGTGAAAGAAAAGATAAACAAAAGGCAGGATAGTTTCACTCATGAACCTATGCCTGAATCTATCACAAACACACTACCAGAGAACTTCAATCTCATGATCATTCACCTGAAAATAAAGCAAAGCTTAAAGTCTTCCAGATCAAAAACAAGAATGCAAAAGAAGAAAAAGAAAATGTTCAAGTGTTTGTTGAAAAAGATGAGAAGAAAAAATCAAAAATGGTCATCCAATCAAAATAAAATCATATGAACCAAAAAAACCAAAACAAAATATATCTTCTAATCAAATTCATAATGTAATAGAAGAAGTCAGAGTTCAAAACAAGGATAAACAATAGATAGGAAAATCAGAAGATTCAAACACCATCAATATGAAACAATTACAATCTGAAAAGGAATCTACTTCTGATGATGTTCAATCTGAACATAAACCAAGTTCTTCTAAATCAAAGAATCAAGGAAAAGAAAGAAATCTGCAAAAGCAACATCTGAACAAAACAAAAGTTCAGAAAATTTGATTAAAGCAACAAATCAAACATCAAAACTAAAACCAATTAAATTTGTGTCAGCACGTATATTATATATGAATTCCCCTTCAAAAATAAAGCAAATACTATGAACAAATCAAACTCTGATCTGAAATCTAGTTCAGATTCAAGACTTCGTCTGTAGCAAAAAGGTTTGTTTCCTAATACATTCAAGAAGGAAGTTCATGGTAAACAAATGAACAATAATCTGACACAATCAAACTGTGAAAAATGAAAGACAACAGTTTAACTATATGACACCAAAATCAAACATTATGTCATTGTCAAAAGTTAACAAAAGTTGTTTTTAACTCAACAAAAGTACTGTGAACTTTTGTGATATGAAAAAATCACAAATACTGAGTGCTACTTCAACAAGTACTGTCACATATGTGACATGAGAAATCATTCAACAGCAGATTTCTATTATAACAAATATTGTACTTATTGTGATGAAAAAACTCACAACACTACAAATTGTTACTTTAGAAATAGATCTCCCACTAGAAACTTTGTAAAACCAAACATGAGCAAAGGATTTGTTAATCCATAGTATTTGAGAAATCAAACTAATGGATTTCAAAGAGATATTATTCAACCTAATCTAGGTTTGAGATCTTTTCCTAAGAACAATTATATGAGCTCAAAACATAACATGCAAGAACACTTCATACCAAGACCTGTAAGGATGAATAATAAAATTGTTAGTCATCAATACAATTCAAAAGATGATCAATCAAATGTATGAATGTTCACAAAAATAAATCAAATAACTTTCAGAATAAAATTGGTAAATCATCAAATAAACCTGATTTGAAAAATCTCCATTATAAAAAATTTACAATTGTTGATAAATTTGGAAAGCCCAAGACCATTTCGGCTTGGGTAGATATTTCAACTTAACTTTCTTGTAGTGCAGGTACGGCCAAAAAGACCAATCAATACATGGTATGTGGATATTGGTGTAGTCGCACATGACAGGAATACTGCCTTGTTACAAGACTTTAAGTCAAAAGATGGAACTCACGTCGCCTTTGTGGTGATGCTGGAGGAAAATAACCGGTGAAGGAACAGTACAATGAGATAATAAGCTTTGATAAAGTCAACTTTTGTTCAGAGTTGAACTTTAATCTTTTAAGCGTATCTCAACTATGTGACAAATCTTATTCTGTTCTATTTGATGATTCATTCTGTTATGTATTGAAGCCAGGTTTCAAGATAAGCAAAGATTGGGTGATTGTTACAGCTTAGAGAGACAGAGATGTATACAAGTTGGATATGTCTCAAGTTGATCCTTCAACTGAAACAACATGCCTAATTGCAAAGGCATCAAATAATGAAAGCTAACTTTGGCATAGGCGTCTCGGTCATTCAAACTTCAAGAACATGAACAAGCTTGTAGCAGGAAATCATGTAATTGGACTTCCATCCAAGGAGTTTGCAACAAACGATCACTGCTCAGCAGGTTTGAAGGGAAAGCAACACAGAGCTTCTTATAAGTCCAAGCCTATAAACTCAACATCCAAACCTCTACAGATGTTACATATGGACCTTTTTGGACCAACACATGTCAAGAGTATTGGACGAAAATCATATTGTTTAGTTATCATTGATGACTTCACAAGATTTTCATGGGTTTTCTTTCTTTATGCCAAATCTGAAACAGCTGAATTACTAAAAGAATTTATTATTAAAGTTGAAAATCAATTAGAAAACAAAGTGAAAATAAGAAGAAGTGATAATGGAATGGAATTCAAAAATGCTAACATTGAAATGTTTTCTACACAGAAAGGGATAGCTCATTAGTTCAGTGCTCCCAGAACTCCTCAACAAAATGGAGTTGCTGAAAGGAAGAATAGAACACTGATTGAAGCTCCTCGTTCTATGTTAGCTGATGCAAAAATCCCTATCACTTTTTGTGATGAAGCAATATCTACTGCGTGTTTCATTCAGAATCGAATCTTAATCGTCAAAGAAAACTGAAAACTCCATATGAGTTAATGTTGGCAGAAAACGAACATAAACTTTTTAAAATCATTTGGTTGTCCTGTTATGATTCTTAATTCAAGTGATCAATTAGGAAAATTTGAAGCAAAATCTGATAATGGATTTTTCATTGGATATTCATCGGTTTCAAAAGCCTATCGAGTCTACAACTCTAGGACAAATGTAATTCTTGAAACATTCAACGTTAAATTTCTGGAAAATTCTTTTCCATCAGTTTCAAATGGTCCTGCATGGTATTTGACTTAGATTCATTATCAAACTCTTTTCAATCTAATTTGTTTGATCAACCAAATTGTCTTAATTCTACAAATAAGAAACTCAAGAGGAGATCTTGGATCTTTCAGTGAAGATTCACATTCTGATGACCCACATGATTCAAGCTCAGTTTACCCATTTTTTCATTTGTCAAGGATTCAACAATACAAAACCATGAAACTACAGTTTTAGATCATTTAGAGTCAAGTAATCAGGAACAATCACAAAATATTCCTAATGATGGTAATGAGTTTGTGATACCTGAGTCTAGAACATCATCCATTTCAGGTGATCTAGTTGATACATGTAACTTTGATTACTTCGTCAATTCACCTACTCAAGTTCGAAACTTCAATCCACATTCTTCTACTTTGATACACGAGTTTTCCAACTTGAATCAAACAAATCTGGATGTTAATGTTCAAAGTGATGAGATTACTACATCTCGCATTCACAAGAATCATCCAATTTCTCAGATTATTGGTTCATTGAATGAGAGAACAACAAGGAGTAAATCAGAACAAGCAAACGTATGCTTATACTCTTGTTTTCTTTCTCAAATTGTTCCTAAAAATTTTACTGAAGCATTAAAGTACAATGGTTGGATAGAAGCCATGCAAGAAGAATTACTTCAATTCCGGAAACAAGAAGTGTGGAATTTGGTGGATCTACATAAAGGAGAAAATGTAATTGGCACAAAATGGTTATTTAGAAATAAAACTGATGATCGTGGTGTTGTAATAAGGAATAAGCGAGACTTGTTGCACAAGGATACACACAGGAAGAAGGTATAGATTATGATGAAGTGTTTGCACCAGTTGCAAGACTTGAATCAATTCGAGTTTTTCTGGCGTATGCTTCATTCATGAAATTCAAGGTGTATCAAATGGATGTAAAGGGTGCATTTCTATATGGTCCAATCACTGATGATGTGTTTGTGAAGCAACCTCTAGGCTTTGAGGATGCACAATTTCCATATCGAGTATATAAACTGAGTAAAGCTTTATATGGACTTCATCAAGCCCCTAGAATTTGGTATGAGACGTTATCACAACACTTAATCCAACATGTATACACATGAGGAAAAATTGATCCAACTTTATTCATAAAGAAGGATAATAATGATCTTTTATGTGTACAAGTGTGTTGATGACATCATATTTGGTTCTACCTGTCCAAAATTGTGCAATGAATTTGAAGAAATCATGCAA
Source organism: Flaveria trinervia (assembly GCA_025506515.1). NCBI lineage: Eukaryota > Viridiplantae > Streptophyta > Magnoliopsida > Asterales > Asteraceae > Flaveria > Flaveria trinervia. Next base: position 34,432,120 of record CM046447.1, read on the forward strand.
TCTCGATTCCAAATGAGTTCTATGGGAGAGATTAACTTATTTCTTGGACTTCAAGTCAAGCAAACTACAGATGGAATCTTCATCAATCAAGAAAAGTTTGTTGACAAGCTCTTAAAGAAATTTAAGTTGCAAGACTGTCAGTCCATACGAACTCCAGTAGATGTTAACACCAAGATTGAACCTGATCCAAAAGGAAAATCTATTAACCAAACATTATACAGATCAATGATTGGATCTTTGATGTATCTTACTGCATCTAGATCAGACATTATGTATGTTGTTTATGTATGTGCCAGGTATCAATCAGACCCGAAAGAATCTCACTTACTTGCTGTCAAAAGGATATTCAGGTATCTCAAAGGTAAACCAGCCTTAGGGCTTTAGTATCCTTACGAGGGTAACTTTGAACTATATGGATATACAGATAGTGATTATGGTGGATGCCATCAAGATAGAAAATCTACTTTGGGTGGGTGTCAATTTCTTGGTCCCAGATTAGTCTCATGGCAATGTAAGAAACAAACAAATGTCTCTGTTTCAACTGCAGAAGCTGAGTACATTGCTGCATCAGCAGGATGTCTCAAATCCTTTGGTTGCAAAATCAATTACTGGATTATGGATTCAACTTTCTTAAAACACCGATTTACATTGATAACACAGCTGCTATGTTCATAACAGCTAATCCTGTTCAACATTCAAAAACAAAACATATCGAAATTCGATATCATTTTCCTAGAGATAACTCTGAAAAATGATTAATCATATTGATTCAAATTGCAATAGAAAAACAATTGGCAGATCTATTTACTAAAGCCTTCCTACCAGGACGGTTTGACTATTTAGTAGAATCAATTGGTTTTATAATCATATATGATCTCCCTAAATCAAAAGATCATAATAAGTGATACTCTCATTGTTAATTGCCTGTTTGTATTTTTTTGTGTGTGTGATTTTATGTTTTTCATAGAAAAATCAAATACAAAAATATATATCAAAAATACAAAAATAGATTTTTTTTAGAAAGGATTATGTTTTGCAACATGTGAGAAATCATAGAACATTAGTGAGATCAGTTGCATACTTCACACATTATTAAAGTCTAGTCATGATCAGATATGATGTGTAGACAATATCTGACTATTATGCTGAAAAAGTAAATTCTTGTGATCAATCTAAACATACATGCTTGTGTGTATTCATCTGAGTACTTTTGAGTTGTTTTAGCTTATTAGAATGAATGTTTGTTAAGATACATCTCTCACACCTGTTGAAACTATGTGAAATCATGAGATCTGTTACAAAGTATCATTTCACTTCTCTGTTATGAGTCATCATAGACCTGAAGTACTAAGATATCCTCTGTTGTAAGTCATTACAGACCTGGATTCTCTTTTTGATGCAAAAAGATGCCAATGTGCACAACCTATTCAAATGAATAGTCAGAGCTGATCAAATGGTTATCCATGATCATCCTCTATAACTAAGTAACATGAACTCTGGTGATATCTATGTTTCAGGTAATAAGTTGAGCATGTGTTCTTTCTTACATTTCATGACGATAGTTGCGCTCTCTTAGTCTCTGTATGCTTTACATCATGTCATATCTAAATCAACATTAATCAATCCAAGAATTGAAAAGTAAGTGAGTTGATAATTATGTCAAAAACACTCATTGTCTGTTCTTAGATCTTGTGTCTCCTTTGCTGTGATATTACTGACCTCGAACACACTTGATCAGGATTTATTCATTGTCTATGACTCTCCATATTCATTTTAATTTAATGTGCTGATCTTCATTAATATGATCTCTCTGCAAACATTTATTCTATGCTTAATATTAGATTTTGATTCTATTTTATTTTTCTTTTATGCATGTCTTTGTGTGTGAAGGAAATGTCTCAATGTGCTGTGCGATCTTATTCACTTTCATAAGAAACTTATAAGTTTTTCAAACTTAAAAGTTTAGGGGGAGTAATAACGAAAACTTGTTCTTAGAAAATATTCAATAATCATAATAAAATTTGAAATGTTGAATTGAAAGGATTATGCTTTATGTTCAAAGCATTTGTGTAAACTGATAATAGAATGTGTTTGAAAATTAAAATATGAATCTACATAATCTTTGCAAATAAATGATTTTTAAGTTGAAAATCACATGATATTTGATTTTATGTTGAGACTAAAATGAAGGGATAAAAGAAATTTAAAAAGTAATAGAAAATAAAAATTTTATAAACTGAAGTGCAATATGCAAAAAGTTCAAAATTTGGGGATCTAAATGGTAAAAAATGTGCAAGTGAAGAAATTGGGAATCACAAGTGTATGTACATAAACAGTGCACATGCGTCTCAATAGGAGCATGATGAAATTTTCAGGATTATCCAAGTGTTGGACGTTTTCCATGCGTCTAAACAGTTGTAATACATCTATGAAAATTACAAGTGTTGGACGTTTGATTCATTCCCATGCGTCTAAACAGTTGTAATACATATGAAAATTTCAAGTGTTGGGCGTTTGTGATAATCCCATGCATCTAAATACTGTTTCTGTGTTAGACGTTTGTCATGTCTCATACGTCTAAATAGTTTCAAAATTTCAAGTGTTAGCCGTATCACAAAGTCCATGCGACTGAACAGTGCAAAAGCGCCTAAACAGTGCTTATGCATCTAAACAGTTCCCATGCGTCTAACTTAAAACGCATAACAGTGTTCATGCGTCTTACAAAATAAGTGAATTCTAGGTTTTCATATGCCCAAACAGGGACCCATACGTCCGAACAGGGCTCATACGCCTAAAAATTTCACTTATATATATTGAACACTTCTCATTTACACTTCAAAATATCAGAACAAAACCCTCGAACTGTGACTGTCGAGCATCATCACATCCATATTTCATCAGAAATCGAATCAAATCCTTTGAGTATACATTGTATTTGAATATATAAACGTAAGTCTGTGATTAAAATATATAAATTTTGGGTTAAATCAGTGCTTTGTCATAGACGGTTGATTGCTATTTGGGCGTTCAAACCAATATAATCCAAGTTTAATCTGATCAAATGAGTATCATATCAAAATTGATACTAGATTATTGATAAGAACACATTTTCGAGTCTGTTGATATATTGTTTTGATCTTAAAATGAATTTTTTCTTTTGATGAACTCAGTCGATTCTACATAGTCGAAGAAGAAGATGAACAGAGAGTGATTCTTTGAACAAAAATAAATAAAAAATTAAAATTAAATCAAAATTGAAATGTTAAATAATAAATTCAAAATGAATAAAAATTAATATTTTACAATTTGAAATCTTGATTCAAAAGTAAAAAATAAAAGGTCAAATTAAAAGGTCAAAATCAAAAGTTATATGTAGAAATAAATTTCATTAATCAATCTTCAATGTTCTCATAATACTTTTGTTGTATTTTACACATGGAAGATTTAAAATTTTAGCCAAAACATAATGTAGCTGTATTTTTAGATGATGAAAACAGAGAAGCTACTGGATATGAAGATATTATCAGATTTTTCTCAGAACAAAATATGTGAATGCCATGTGTGCAAGGCCCATGATAAATGGAAGAATGATTAAAAAATTCTGGAGAACTGCTCAAGTTGAAAGAGATGATCAAGGAAACAAAGTTTTAAGAGCCTCCATCACATTAGAAAGAATGCTTGAAGTTTCTGAAGAAGCAATTAGACAAGCTCTAAGACTGGGTGACATGATCCTGAAGATTTATCAGAATATACATTTAATGAATGTAGAGAAGTGTTTATACAGATGGGTCATCCAGATCATTTCCCTAAGAAGCAATTTTTCAGAGCTTGTGTATTTAAGCACTAGAAGCTTTTATGCTATATCTTTCAACATTGCATGTCAAAAAGAAGTGCGGGTTGGGATTCATTCCCTGTAGACATTGCATCTCCAATTATAGCCTTATCCACAAACATAAGATTTAATATGGCTAAGTGGATGATGAATGGATTCATTTTTAATCTGGAAAGAGGAGTAAGGCATAAGTATTTGATGTACCCAAGATTTCTTCAACTTCTTATTAATGATACAAATCCAGATCTGTATGTTGAAGAAGTTATTGGTGAAAAGATTCAGTTAGAGCACATGTCAGAGATTGTTTACAAAAGACTGGCAATGATCACCGGTGCTCAAAACATTCCATTTTTTGATTATATGAGGAATGTATCAATGGATGAAGTTGAACTGAAGAAGAACCAATAGATCCAAATGATCTGATAGAAGATGTAGAAGTTGATGAAGAAAGTGATGATGATGTGTCTGAAATTTCATCAAGTGAATAAAGTGATGATGATGATGATGGTAATGATGATGCCACTAAGGCAAATCAAGAAGGAAATGAAGAAAGAAATGCAGAAGATACTACAAATGAGACACATCCTATGATTGAAGAAAATGTTGAGGAAGATATACAAGAAAGAAATTCTCAAAATCAAACATTTGAGTCTGACTTTATAAATGATACTTTATTCAATCCAATATTTGAAATTGATACAAATGAGGAGCAGAAGAAATCCCTGTTAGTATGTCACACAATGTGTCTATACAAACAGAGGAAATAGTTGACATTGATGAGATTGAAAAATTGAAAAAAGAAAATTTAAGCAAAGAAAAAGAGATTGAAGATTTGAAAGTGGAAAATGAAAGAATGAAAGAGATAATCAGATCTTGTGAAAAAGAAATTCAAAAGCTCAAAGATGAAAATTTAAAGTTGTCTGAAGAAAATGCATTAAAAGATGAAAAGATTGTAAGGTTTGCAAAGATAAAGAAGATGTGATCAAGAACTTTGAAGTAATGATTAAAGATTATGATATTCTTGAGGAGAAATTGAAGAAATTATCTGAAGAAAATAAAAATCTCAAAGCTGAATTGCTAAAGGAAGAGAAGCTCAGAAATCTATATAACCGGTACATGTGATCAGTACTGAGATGCGGGTTGAAGAAAATCTTTAGCAAAGAAAAGGCAAAAGGAAAATGAATGAATTAGAAGATATTGGTCAAACTAAATCCTCTTTTAAGCTTTAAAGAACTGAAGAATCCATTGAAGAGCAAAATGTTCAAGAATAGATTGATGCCTTAGATGATATTGAAGAAATATACAATGATGATTGGTATGATGAAGTTCTAGATAATGAAGATATTGATGAAGCTGAATTTGTGTCACATCTCTCTTCAAAAGAACATATTCAAGTACAAGATGAAGTACCACAAGAATTTGAAGACAAATATAATTATCTTGTGAACATGAAATACAATCGAGTATATTTGGATGGACTGACTGTTTCTCAGATTAATGATGAATACGAGAAATGTATCTATGCAGAGTCAGTTGCTTCAATAGATCCAAATGAGATAGTTGTAGAGCATGGTGAACGGATAAGATCAAAAGATGTAATACATGTAAAAGAACTGTTTACTTCTGAGTTGCACCATCCTAATCCAGATGATATGAGTATTCCCGCTCTTAGATCATGGTTGCAAGCTAGAAATTACCCTTGGAGGAAGCTGAAGAGGTTACAATCTGTATCTCTGAGAAATCTTGTCAGAAGCTTTCATGAAACTGAGAAACAAATGAAGAAAATTATAGTGCTTCATACAGATAACCCTCAGTATCTTGAAATAAAAAAAAGAACAAGAATGTGAAAGCCTCAGGAGATAAACACAAATGTCAAGATTTGATGATGCTCATGCTCATAGAAAAGTATTCATAGAAATGTTTGATGATCCAGAAAGAAAAACTTATAAAGCATCAACTGAACTAAGGCATATTCTTGATAGTTCAAGAAAAACCGGAGACTTGGTAAGAAACATATTGCAAAAAGGACAATCAGTTGCTGAACTGTTGAATGCTATTATTGCTCCAGATTTTACCAACCAAGTAAAGATCATTGAATGGAAGTATGATGAAATGTTTGATGCATTTTTTATAAAGACAGTAATTGCTGTATGTGATGTTTATCATTTTTACTTCAGATCATAAAACTTCATGTGCAAGATTTAAAAGAGCTGAATAGAATACCTCTGATCAATCCTTCTGATTCAAAGCATGGGAAGATGTTTGTAGAATTATTAAGAAGAGGATTGGATAGATCAAGTAATTTTCTTAACACAAGATGTGATCAAGAGGACAAAGAGTATTTTGTTACTCTAAAGAAAAACAAGAAGCTTAAGGGAGTCCAATCAGAAGAAGAACATTCTTTGATAGAATTTTGTGATAAATGTTTTGAAAAAGTTACAACTCCTGGACTAAAAGTGATTGAAGGTAATCAAAACTCAAAGCCAATTCTCAGATGGTTTTATAACACTAAGACATTTGAGCTGAAGTTAGTCCAAAATCTAGAAAGATGGGATGAGGACATGATTACTTTATTTGGAGTTTTTGAACTAAAACTGTTACATCCAAGTTATATTTCATTTTTGTCAGTTTAGAAATTTAAGAAAGTATCTCCTGAAGTGGCTGAGCAAGACAAGAAATATTTCATTTCAATTATCTATGTGATGAATGCTGCCACAGAAAGAATATCTTTGAGAAAAGCTCTTGGTATGTGAACATTGTCAAGAAAGATATTAAAGATATTGAATTCATGAGAATATCAAGGAAAGGGGTATTAGCAGTGTACTCAAAGGAAAGTAACAAGCCTATTGAGTTATATGCTAATATTGATATTTCATGTCTTTCAAAAGATACATTGGAAAGAATGAATAAGATGGAGATTAAAACAAATGAAGCTAAACCCGAACAAGGCATTCTTGCAAGTAAATTCAAGTCTGCAATATTAAAGGCTTTGAAAGAATTAGATATGTACAAACAGAAGCCAATATTCAAAGTCAAAGAAGAACCAGCACATTACTTTGAATGATGAAGTCAAGTCTGAAGATAGAATTAAAGATAAAGTTAGCAGTCAAGCTTGAAGATTTTGAAGACTGAAGACCCTGTCAATCTTAGGGGGAGTATTGTTAAGTGCTCTAAGAAAGATTAACATGTTGTCTTTATTTGTCTTTTGATAGTTTGTAATAGTATAGGGACTATTTGTGTAATTTGTTAGTTCCTTTACTTTTTATTTTCAGTATAAATAGCTTAGATTTGCAGGTAGATAGTAATGAATACAGAAGATATTCAAATCTGCGCTCATACTTGTAATTGTCTTAGCTTGATATTAATGAAAACTTGAATTTTATTGATATCTTGTTTTGATTTGATTACTTTGTGTGAATTTCATTGAATTGTGTTACAAATCATCACAGATTTGTTCATTTGATCCTATCACTTGTGGATATGTGTAACATCAACACACTACATGTACTTTAGAAAATGCATAAACAAGTTCTTAATGTTGAGTTTTGTCACATGTAAAACACTTAGTTTAACCATTTAAACTAAGAAAACATAGCAGAATAAGAGGTTTAACATATGGTTTATAATCTGAAAATTTTTGCCATATTAAACCACCATCAAAAACCCAAGAATAAGGATCGAAATGTATGTGAAAAACATGCTATCAAACAACACAAAACAACCATAGGGTGTTAATAGAAATCAACCTTTCTAGTGCAAATATTGTAGATCAAAGAGGTGATGTTCTTGAAAGTGTAGCCTTCAAAAGGAAAGCCTCAAGCTTGTATACCCACAAGCCTAAACAAACACCTAATCTTGTTAGGTAGAAGAACACCAAGATGTACTCCCTTTTGAACAATCCAAATCAGCCAAGAAGATATCGAAGTGCTGCCAACAAAAACGATTTTTCCAGCCCTTTCTTTCTTCCCTTTTGAACGAAATTTATTGTTCATTTAGAGAGGTTTTTGCTTTGTGTGTGTGAGAGAAAAGTGTGTTAGATGGTTGAGTGAAAGAGTGAGTTAAGTCTTGCAAAGAACAAGACAAAACACAAGCTGCCAACAGCCCATCTGGGCGGCCGAAATCACCAACCCAAAATGGGTTTCCATCCTATTTGAAAGTTTTATAAAATACTCTTTCAACCATAAGATTTTATAAAATTAAAACCCTTTTAAATTTTGTAACCATAATACACTTTTATCTGTTATTATTTAACCAACTTAAATAATGAAACAAATAATATCTCATGAACAAAGTATCCAAATAATGTTGCTCTACCACAAAGCAATGTTTTAGAAAACTTATTTTCTAAATTGGTGTTAATGCTTATTTGTATGATCTCATCAACAAACAAACATTTATTGGTGTTTTTATAGTTTGTTATTGGGTATGACCTGACTTGGATCATAACGTACTAACCACATCAATCTTGTATGTGTCTTGGGCATATGAGGTCCAACAATCTCCTACTTGCACAAGATTCATAGAAGATTGATGCAAGCAGTAAATACCGCCTAACAACGGTTTACTACCCTTAATACGTATGACTAAGTGTCATTCAATAACATCATCTCCTTCAAGTACCATACTTGAAATGTTTTAGGTGAATCAATAATCTATCCTTTTGTCACACATGTCATGTTAAATCCTAGAGACACAGAGTGATCATTCTCCATTGATTTAACTTTACCAGGCCTTAGACATCTTACTCTTAATGAATAAGAGGAACAAATTCCATCTTGACAACATAAGTCTCTCACAATTACCTTGTATCATACCTGAATTCAGACTTATGTACTGCCATGTTTCTGAACAGCGAAGAGCTAAGTCAAAGTATAATATTCGGTAACCATCAAAACCCAATATGTATCTCAGGTTAGAGGATACCAAATGATGTTCGCCTTTACTCAAAATTACTTATGATCGATGAGGAAGATTCCATGTAGTAATATTTGAGATGCAGGTCAGTCCAATATTTGTATCCCACAAATTTCTATGAACTTTGGCAACAACCTTTTGCTCTATATTCATCCATATGAATATCTAGCAATCCAAGTTCATAATAGCATTACCTTCATACTTGTTCCCACAAGCATGAACAACTACGGACATTCTGAGTAAATAATTTACTCATGGATTTTAAACATGCAAAATAGGAATATTAGTTGAATTATTATAACCGAATAATTTATTCAAGTAATAAAGGGTTACAATATCTCATTACAGAATCAAATCCAGTCACTAGAATATTGAAGCCCCATGGCACAAGCATGACTTTCATGCTTCGCCTTTTCAAGAAGCTTCGTGAGTGGATCCTCATGTTTTGATCCGTGTGAACTTTGCGAATACATATCTTTCTCTTTTCAACTTCAACCCTTATGTAGTTGAATCTTCGTTCAATGTGCCTAGTCTTCTGATGTGCATGGGCTTCCTTGATTTGAGCAATCGCATCCTCGTTATCACAAAGAATTTCTAAGGGGACCTGAATGGAAGGGACCACCCCTAGGTCTGCAATGAACTTCTTTAACCCTGCAGCTTCCCGAGCTGCTAATGAAGTAGTAATGTATTCTAACCCTGTAGTTGATAATGCCACCACATCTTGCTTAGATCTCTTCCAAGAGATTTCTCCTCCATTCAAGATGAAAATGTACCCCGACTATGATCGTGAATCATCCTGATCAGTTTGGAAACTAGCATCTGTGTAATCTTTTACTACGAGCTCTTCTTCACCAGATCCATAGATTAGGAACATATATTTGGTCCTCCTTAGGTACTTAAGTATGTTTCTTAACAGCCATCCAATGACTACTTCCAGGATTTTGTTGGTATCGGCTTGTCATGCTCAAGCGCATGACACGTCCGGTCTAGTGCATATCATTGCATACATGATGGATCCTATAGCAGACGCATACGGGATTCCCTTCATTTTGTCTTGCTCATCCTTTGAGCTTGGACATTGAGTCTTACTCAATATCATTCCTCTTTGAATAGGTACGATACCTTTCTTGGAGTTTTCCATCTTGAACCTTTTCAAGATCTTATCAATGTATGCACTTTGATTCAAACCTATCAACCGCCTTGATCTATCCCTATAGATCTTTATTCCTAAACTATAGGTGGCTTCACGAAGATCCTTAATGGGGAAACAGCTTCCAAGCCAGGCTTTTACACCTTCCATGGTTGGAATGTCATTTACAAATAGTAGGATGTCATCGACATACAATACTAAGAAAATGGTGATGCTCCCACTAGCTTTCTTATATACACATGCTTCATCAGTGTTTTTGATGAACCTAAATTTGGTTATCTCTTCATCCAAATGGTGATTCCAACTTCTTGATGCTTGCTTCAATCCATAGGTTGATATCTTCAACTTTCATACTTTGTTAGGATGTTTTGAGTTGACCAAACCTTCAGGCTGAACCATATAGACATCTTCCTCAAGATATCGATTTAGAAGAGCAGTTTTGACATCCATTTGCCAAATCACATAATCATAATGAGCAGCTATGGCAAACAATATCCTAATAGACTTTAGCATTGCAACCGGTGAGAAAGTCTCATCATAATCAACCCCTTGAGTTTGAGTGAAACCTTTTGCTACAAGTCTAGCTTTATAAGTATCCAAGTTTCCATGCATATCGGTTTTCTTCTTGAAAACCCACTTACTTCCAACTATCTTGGAGTTAAGAGTTGGGTCAACCAAGTCCCACACTTGGTTGTCAAACATGGATTGCATCTCAACATTCATGGCTTCAAGCCATTTGTCATAATCCAAATTGAACATTGCATCATGATAGGTGGTTGGTTCATCAAAATCTACCACATAGCATCCATCTATGAAAAATCCATATCTTTCAGGTGGATTACTTATTCTACCAGATCTGTGAACGTTCTATGTATGTTGATCAACCACTTGATCATTTTCAACATCCTCATGTTGAGTGCTAGTATCAACCAAACATGTATCGGTTTGTGGTTCTTGATCCTCCTCAAGATCCACAGTTCTACTATTAGTTCCTTCCCTAAGGAACTTAGCTTCTAAGAACTCAACCTTCTTGGCAACAAACTCCTTTTGTTCCAATGGATCATACAAATAATATCCTATAGAATATCTGGGATATCCAATGAAGATACACTTAGTGGAACGACTTTCTAGCTTGTTTGAGGTGGGAGTCTTAACATAAGCCTCACAACCCTATACCTTTAAATATCACAGTGATGGAACCCTTCCATGCCATATTTCAAAAGGTGTCGTTTCCATTTTCTTGGTTGGGGCCATATTCAAAATACGGGCCGCAGAGAGCAAAGCGAAACCCTAAAATGATAGAGGTAGTGAGCTTCTTGCCATCATAGACCAAACCATATCTAATAGAGTTCAATTTCTCCTCTCAAACACGCCATTATGTTGTGGTGTTCAAGGTGGAGATAGTTGTGAGACAATACCACAACTTATAAGATGATCTCTAAAAGCACCACTTAGGTATTCACCTCGGTGTGGAGAATTTTTGTTTTCTTGTTGAGTTGGTTTTCTACTTCATTTTGGAAGACTTTGAACATTTCAAAAGCTTCATCTTTGTGTCCTAACAAGTACACATAACCATATCGACTATAGTCATCGGTAAAGGTAATGAAGTATCATTCATGGTACCTAGTCATTGGCTTAAAAGGGCCACATACATCCGAATGTATGATGCCTAATAAATCTTTTGCCCGTTTGGACTTGCCACTAAAAGGTGCCTTAGTCATCTTACCTTGTAAAAAATATTCACATACATCGAATGAATCATAGTCATTTGCTTTTAAAAGACCGTTCTTTTGAAGTGTTTGTATACGCTTCCTGTTTATATGACCAAGACGGCAATGCCAAAGATAGGTATCACTCAAATATAATTTGAGTTTTTAGTGGTGGTTTGGTACAATGAGCTATCATATAATGTGTTTTCACAAACCAATTCGTAAATACCATTAACAGAATAGGTTTAACATAAAACGTTCCATTTAAAGAAACATGAATTTCATTTTCAATAAATGACAAAACATAACCATTATTTTCATAATTGGGCAACAGAAATAATGTTCCTAGTCAAACTAGGAGCATGCAAAATATTGTTCAAAATTAATTCCAAACCATTTGGAAGCTTCAAGATGTAGTCCCCTCGGCCTTGAACTTGAACCTTTGCCCCATTCCCCATGTAGAGGCTCACATCCCCTTTCTTGAAGTCCTTACTTCTTTTGAACCCATGCAATAAGTTGCAAATATGAGTTCCACATCCGGTATCCAATACCCATGTGTTAGAGAATATTAAATTTAGACCAATATGGATCATGAAACATGTACCTGAGGTTTGCCCGACATCCCTCTTTTCTTGCAACTCTTTGAGATGGACTGGGTAATTTCTTGCCCAATGTTCAATCTCCCCACACTTAAAGCAAGGATCATTTGAAGCAACCTTTTGCTTCTTCTCCACTGGTTTTGGCAGTGGCGCTCTTACCACTCCCTTTCCCTTTCCCTAATGTGCCCTTTACCCTTGGTAACATTTGCCTTGGGTGTGGGGTGAGGCCTCTTCTTGTTCCCACCTTCATTGATGGTGAGAACAGGTAAAACCCTTTTTCCCATGGCCGCCTTGGTAGTTTTGAGCATTAAGTGAAGCTCACTTATGTTCTTGTCCCACCCGTTCATGTTGTAATTCATGACAAAATTTTCAAACCTTTTTGACAAGAGAGTTGAGGATCAAATCCGTAGCCAACTCTTTCGAGACGGGACAATTCAGCTGTTTGAGGCGGTCAATGTGGCTTTTCATCTTAAGTACATAATATGAAATAGATTGGGTGTCGTCAATATGACACGCATGGAGTGCTCGAACCGTTTCAAAGCGCTCAACCCGTGCTTTTTGTTGGAACGTTTCCTTCAACTGGGTTATCATGTCATATGCTCCATGATGTTCATACTCCTTTTGGATATCTAGAGTCATACATGCCAACATAAGGCAAGACACTTGGACCGAGTCCTCAGTGTATTTCACCCAATTATTATAGGCCTACTCATCATCCTCACTAGGTTGATCGGGAATCGGATCGTCTAATATGTATGATCGTTTCTCTTGCTTGAGAACAATTCTCAAGTTTCGAAACCAATCAATAAAGTTGTTATGGTTTAGACACTCCTATTGGAGAGTGGTTCTTAGTGATAGTGAGTGAGCGGTCGGGATTTCATTGTTATCATTATTGTTGGTAGCCATCTACAAAATATAGCAAAGTTCAATTTTAGTAATTTCGATATTGTTCATATTTTAATAATTAATACCCCTTTTAAGTGTCTTACACAATATTAAAATCTAGAATCCAACATTACATTTAAGTAGTGGTTAGGTGACCTTTATCCCATTATTTAAATTAACAAGGTAGTCAACGTTTTGACAATTGCAACCTTTGCAACTTCTAGGGTATGGGATCGACTTTAAACATCATATGTATAGTCGGCATGTTTATCCCGTCAACACCTTTGTAAACCATATTGTAGGTGATCCATTTAACATGGTTTGCAAATCAAGTTACCCTACTTGCACACACATGTGAGTTTTCCAACATAAGTGGTTAGGTGACCTTTATCCCACAAATATAGTATCCCACCTCAAATCACAAGTTCCCTCAAAATGGTTAGGTGACCTTTATCCCATTAAGAGTTCCAAGTGACTCAAGTGTTGTGCAAAAGGATGTTGTTAAACTTGTTTAAAGGAATTTAAGTTTCCATAATGTTAGTTTAGAAAACTCTATGTACCTTATATTTGCATGCTATCAAATAGAAGGTACCCTATGGTTCACTTTTAATAAAACCTCTTTTATTAAAACCATCAATGCTTTTAATAACCTTTTATTAAGCACTTAATGATAAAGAAACATCAAATTTTCGGCTTGTTAAGTTTGTTAATGAGTTTGTAATGCATATCCAAATATCAACCAAACAATCAAACAACAAACATCCAAACAAGCATAAACATACAAACATGGTGCATGACCATAGCCACTAAGTTGACCACACTTGTTTTCCATCACAAGTGTTGTCATAATGTCTTCCTAAGGGTGAAGATGACACGTCAAAATGTGTCCATGAACTCCCACTTGAATCTACATCCAAATGCTTCAAGTGTCCATGTCTTTTGTGTCCTTCTTTGAGTCTTCATTTTGTGCATCTTCTTTCACAAAAATCATATCCTAATACAATTTTTCTAATAAAAGAAATGCACCTAATCTATTTATTACATAACCAAATGAATAAATAAATTACAACCCAGATACAAAACACAAATTACATCCCTTTCAAGAAACAAACCAACATGACATACAACAGTCGACAAAAACCAAACACATGAGGTCAAGGCTATGTTATGCACCATAATATGAAACACATTCAACATCCAAGAACATCAAAGAATCCCTTATTTCAGCCCTAAAGTTTCAGCCAACATAAACTAAAACTTTCAGGTTGTCCAAACAACACAATCAACCATTTGATGTAAATCTTTCAAGGTTTAAACCAAAGCATGCAAGATTAAACCTTGAAATATAAAGGATTCATAAAACCACAACAAAGCAGCCCCTAATGGGTTGAAAAATCCATGAAAACTAATTTTTCAAGACCTTTTGAAGCACATATTCCACATAATCGGGTCTGGATGCCATTGTTGAGTTTTGTCACATGTAAAACACTTAGTTTAACCATTTAAACTATGAAAACGCAACGGAATAAGAGGTTTAACATATGATTTATAATCTGAAAATTTTTGCCATATTAAACCACCAACAAAAACCCAAGAATGAGGATCAAAATGTATGTGAAAAATATGGTATCAAACAACACAAAACAATCATAGGGTGTTAATAGAAAACAACCTTCTAGTGCAAATGTTGTAGATGAAGAAATGATGTTGTTGAATGTATAGCCTTCAAAAGGAAAGCCTCAAGCTTGTATACCCACAAGCCTAAACAAACACCTAATCTTGTTAGGTAGAAGAACACCAAGATGTACTCCCTTTTGAACAATCCAAATCAGCCAAGAAGATATCGCAATGCTGCCAACAAAAACAATTTTTCCAGCCCTTTCTTTCTTCCCTTTTGAACGAAATTGAATGTTCATTTAGAGAGGTTTTTGCTTTGTGTGTGTGAGAGAAAAGTGTGTTAGATGGTTGAGTGAAAGAGTGAGTTAAGTCTTGCAAAGAACAAGACAAAACACAAGCTGCCAACAGCCCATATGGGCGGCCGAAAGCACTAACCCAAAATGGTTTCCCTCCCATTTGAAAGTTTTATAAAATACTCTTTCAACCATAAGATTTTATAAAATTAAAACCCCTTTTAATTGTATAACCATAACACACATTTATTGGTTATTATTTAACCAACTTAAATAATGAAACAAATAATATCTCATGAACAAACCATTCATATAATGTTCTTCTACCACAAAGCAATGTTTTAGAAAACTCATTTTCTAAATCGGTGTTAATGTTTATTTGTATGATCTCATCAACAAACAAACATTTGTTGCTGTTTGTATAGGTTGTTATTGGGTATGACCTGACTTGGATCATAACGTACTAACCACATCAATCTTGTATGTGTCTTGGGCATATGAGGTCCAAACACTTAATCTCTTCTGTTACCATGGATGATGATCAAGTAAATGTGGAAATTTTACTCTACCGCATTTGCTACAGTGAGCAAATGCTAATCTAACTTTGATCAACGGCATTTGCTATAGTGAGCAAATTGTGACACCCTACACATATCCCACATCGGCCGTGGACATGAGAGATTCTTGGTTCATAAGGAATGTCTGGCCTCTATCACCAACAACGCGTTTTGGGCGTATTGGTTGTGGATGAGAGGAGAACTCCATAGTTAAGCATGCTCTGGTGGGAGCAATCCAGGGATAGGTGACCTCCGTGGGAAGTTTTCCCCCGGGCAACCAAAAGCAAATCCGTGAGCTTCTCGTGGGCAAAGCGGACAATATTATTGATGCGAGGGGCCGGGTGTTACACAATGGTATCAGAGCCACTCTTGTGCGGTTCAGGGTGTGGGACATACCTCACCAAGGATGGTGACTTCTCGGGCTCATCGAGGATGATGAGTCCAAACATGGGGTGCTTGTGACACCCTACACATATCCCACATCGTTCATGGACAGGAGAGATTCTTGGTTCATAAGGAATGTCTGGCCTCTATCATCAACAATGCGTTTTGGGCGTATTGGCTGTGGATTAGAGGAGAACTCCATAGTTAAGCGTGCTCAGGTGGGAGCAATCCAGGGATGGGTGACCTCCCTGGGAAGTTTTCGCTCGGGCAACCAAAAGCAAATCTGTGAGCTTCTCGTGGGCAAAGCGGACAATATTGTTGATGAGAAGGGCCAGATGTTACACAAATGCTGATCAACTTTGATCAACCGCATTTTGCTACAATAAGAAAATGCTAATCAAATTTAATTAACCATATTTGCTACAGTGAGCAAATGTTGAACATGTTTGATCAACCACATTTGCTACAGTGAGCAAATGCTGATGAACATTGTTTTTCCGTATTTGAAACTGCAGGACGGGTGTAGATTTACAACACTACAACACAAAGAGGAGATTAGCTAAAAAACTTAATCAAACAGTAAACTGGATTAACCAAGGTAAGACACTAAGAACACAAGTAATGTAAGAGACAGAACACAAAGAACACAGGTATATGGTTTTCAAGAATGCAGTATATTGCTTTCTCTATGTTCTATTACAAGTGTCACAAATCATAATAGAAAGATACAAGAACATGATATACTTTGTGTCCAGCTTTATGGAAAAGTACATCAGATAAAGCATGTGTTAAAAGTCTTCGTAAGAAATCTGTCTTCATGAGTTTGAAGCTTCAGAAGACTTTGTGTGTGAGGCTTCAGAAGACTTCATATTTGGCTTTGGAAGATATTGGTCTTGGCTTCATAAGGTTTTACACTTAGAGTATTTTTAGTTGCATGTGTAAAACTTCCTAAGCATTCTTCTTCAATGCATTTGTGCAGCATGCAGGATAGACATTTGATGTTTAGGTTTCATCAGCCTCTTCATTAATCTTTACAAATTCCCCGTAGGCTGATGCTACCAAAACACTTAGTAGACTTCAGATGTCAACAGTCCTCATTAGGATGATCACCAATCCTTTCTTCATAAGGTGATCAGGATCCTTCTGACCATCAAAATGTCTTCTCATATCAAAGAGGTCATGCAAAGGCAACTGAAACATATCTTGCCATGTGTAAATGTCTTCAATGCCTTGATCTGTAATGACATGTCATCTTTATGGATTTGTGGTGTATGTCCAAGACAAGATGGGTCTTCCTGATGCTAGAGAGCTATTTGAATTGGAGTTGATGTAGCATTCTCTGGCTGCACAACCTCAAGATGTTCTAACTCATCCTGGAGTGTAGAAGAGGGTGCAGTCTTCTTTTTTGGCTTTGGTTTAGAAGCCATCCTCTTCTTTCTCTTAATAGGTTTTAACTGAAAAGACTAGCCTGCAGCACCAGATTGATCTTCACTGTCTTTCTCAGTTGGGACTTCCTCTCTCTGGCTCAGAAGGAGAGGGAGGTTGACCCTGCTGTGGATCAGAAGATGAAGCTTACTGAGTTTCAACGGGAGGTCCAAGTTGTGTTGTCTATGGTTGTTCAACCTTAACCTCCACTTCAGGTGGGGCTTGACTTGGAGTGGAGTGTAAGTCAATGAGCTCTCCATTTTTTATCTTCTACTTGATCATCCTAATATGATCATCCATTATGGATAGAGAAATGGGACCAAGTCTCCTTCCGGAGAATCCATATAGCTTCAAGAAGCTCATCATCCTCTGCCTATGAGCAGAATTCTTCATTCTCTTTTGGATGATGGCTCTTCATTTTGCAGCTTATTCCCTTAGTTTCTTCTTAGTTGTCTTACTGTCCTTGATTATCTCAAGTTCAAGATATTTAAAGTACTCAAACTCAACATATTAATAGGACAAGGGAAGAAGTGCATCTGCCTGATAGAAGCCTGTGGCACTCAGGTAGTTGATCATCTTGATCCTTTCTTCTTCTTCTTTGTCTACCTGAGGTTCTTGTTGAACCACATTTTCTTGTGCAAGAATTTCATGAACTAGGGAGAGGGCAGGCATATCCTTGTACAGTCTTTTTCTTCTTCTCTTCTTTGACTTGTACTAGAAGCTCTGCATCTTCTACCTCCTTCTTCTCCTTTGACCTTTCCAGATCAACCAGTTCATTCAGCTCTTCTAAGGGGAGAGAGATGAAACTATCTATGTCATAGTTCCTTGTCTGCAGGTAATTTATCCTGACTACCCTTAAATCATCATTCTGAGTATTTGGTCTGGGGGCAGCCCTGATAGCAGACTCCATGAGTCTTGAAGACCCAGCAGAGGAACTTTCTCCCCTTAGCCTCCTTTTCCTCTCTCTCCTCCTCCTCAATCTCCTCAGATGTCATCTTTCTTTTCCCTTTTTCACTCAAAGACTTTTCTGACTCCGGTGGAGAGAGCTTTGGCCTACATTGCTTGTTGCAGCATCTAAGCTCTGGCTAGAGAGAGGTTGAGAAGCATCTTCACTAACAGTGTCTCAATAGGAGTGTGGATCTCTACAGCAGTTGATAACGATGAGACAGGGGTCTCAGGTTCTGCCACTGGGCCTTCAGTCAAGTTTCTCCTATGAAACTAATCTTAGGGTCTCCCTCAACATCCAGTTGACCGATGGTTTTGCATGATTTTCTAAGTCTCCTTCTTAAACTGAACTCTACAGTGATCCTGTCTTGGATTCTTTGAGCTAGTCTATCAGCTTGTCTTGATTTGCTTGGGTTGACAAGTGGCATGTTGACTAAATCCAAACGTTCATAGTAGTTCAAGGTCTGAAAATTCAAGACTTCTTGTTGTCCTTGAACTCTTATGATGATTAGGGCTTTCTTGATGTTGTCATACCTCCACCCAATGATGTGATTGGAAGATGGTGAAGATGACATAGCCCTTGGTATCCCATCCTCAAACAGACTCTGTATAAAGGAGTCAGTATAGTCCACATCAAAGTGAACTTGAGGAGGTTGCTGAGAATGCACAATTGCAAGTGAGGATGGTGACTCCTCAATGTCCACTCTCTTTGATGAACTCCCAGGTTCTGTGGCTGTAATAACTTTATCCCCCTTTTTGGTAGCATCACCCACTTGCATAGGTGAGCTGGAAGATAGGTCAATCACATCCACAGGTTCTTGTGTTCCTGGTTGAGCACTTGTTAAGGGTCTCCCAACTAGTTTTCCCTTCAGATATGAAATCTCAAGTTGATGATCATTGACCCCATTATGTAATGTAGTCACCTGAGATTCAAGGTGATTGAACTTTGAGAATAAATAGGTGCATGTTTTTGTCAGTTTGTGCACCATTAATCTCAGATTCCCCTTCATTAGTCTCAGATTCCCCTTATCTTCATCAGAACACTCATAAGGGGATGAGATGATTGGACCAAAGTCCTTTCTCTCACCACCAGCTTCAGGTTCTTGGCTGCTGGTTTTCCTCTACTCACTGGCAATCTCAGTTGAGATTTTAGTGGGTTGAGTTGCCATGGTTGAGGTGTCAATGATGTAATCACTTCTAGAAGTTAGAGCCTCTTCCATATGACATCCTAAACAGGTTCAGAAGTGTCCACCTCAGTTGTAGGTGACTAATATAGGATAGATGTAGGAGACTCAGGAGCATTCATCTCTATTTGAGTTGGGGTAAAGAGAGAGACTCGTTATACTCACTGAAACCTAGATCTTCATTAGTATAGAAATCAAGGTGGGGAATTGGTTGGTTGAGATCTATAGACTGGGGATGGTAACTGTCCCCTGAAGGTTGATCACTTGAGTGTTGAGACTCAGAGTGATGGCTTAAGGCAGTTAGGTTAATGAGCTTATCAGGCCGAGCATGAGGAACCTCAACACTGATTCTTGAAGAGATGGGAGTTGTTTGCTCCTTAGAAGAAGTGGGAGCTCTAGTGTCCACTTCTTCCTGTATGGGTGATTATATGAGGGCCTCCACAAATGAATAGCCTAAGCAGGGGTTCGTTTGGATTTTCTTGTAAGTGATGAGGATTTGAGGCTGTGAAGGTGGTTGGAAGGGAGCAGGTGTGGGCTCAACACTAGCTTGTGCTACTAAGTTGTCACCTTGAGCAATGAGCTCTAACATTTTTAGGACAAGGGCTGTTTCTACCCCAGAGAAACCAACAGTGGGCTTCCTTAGTATTTTAAAGATGTCGGGCTTCATCTGTCCCAATTTAAGAATGTTACCTGTTTCCTTCAATTGTGAGCCCAATTCATGTTAAGAATGTACTGGACATATCTAGGAAACATGTAATACTCTATGGAGTCAAAATTAGCAAGTAAATTTGTATAAACAAACTGAGAATACCTGAATTTGACCCCCTGAACAATTCCATGGATTATGAAGGAGAGATCCTCAGGAATCTGATCCCATCCACCTGCTTGTTTGATAAGCTCTGGATGACCACGTGGAACAGGAATCTCCATTCGGATGAGACCTTCCCTTTCCTAAAGGTCTTGACAGAGAAATCTCCCTCATATCCTATCTGCTCAAAAGAATGATTGACAACTTCCTTTGGGAAGAACACCTCACCTTCTTCTCATCCAGCTAAAGATGCATGTTGATGATGTCCGGAGTGATGAAGATTGTTCTCCCCTTCACTGTGGCAGACAGTGCCTTCTCCCCATCCATAACAACCTCTTGGCAGGTTTTCCAGAATTCAGCAGCTGATCCTCATAGAGTGGAGGATCAATGGTTAGGGAGGTGGAGTATTTAGACAGGCTAAGAAATGACACACCTCTGAGAAATGAGGATCTTTCTCAGAGCGTAACAGAGCAACCTGATTGTGTTGCCTGTGTAGCTGCATGGTAAAGTTGGGATCATTTCTGTGAGCAAGGTTGGCCATTTCGATGTAGCTTAGAAATGAAGAAAGAAGGAAGAAAGAAATTTAAGAGTGAAATTTGGGTTTTTTAGGTTTGGAAGAAGAATAGATGATAGAAAGAAGGGGAAACCGTTGGGTTTATATGTGAGAGGGATTTCAGATAAAGTTTAATGAAAAAGGATAAACTTTGAAATCTGGATTTCGGTCCCACCTCCGAAGAAGTAGTTTACTTTTGCTCAAAAAGTAGTTTTCTTGGAAGTCAAAAAGCTTCCGAAAGTTAATTATCTTCGAAAGTTTTAATTAAAAAGCTTCCGAAGCTAAAATGACTTCGGAAGAATTTCCTGAGAGTTTTGTGAATTTTGCTTCGGAAAAGAAATTAAAACTTGGGTGCTTTGTATATAAAACAACAAAGCTTCCGAGAGTTAATTTTGCTTCAGAAGTAAATGGTCCTTGAAAATAAGTAAGTGTTTGAGACAAGTATTTAAGCTTCGGAAGATAAATCTGAAAGCTCTCCGAAGGTAAATTTCTTAGACAGTTATTTATTTTGAAGGCATGATTTGCTTCCGAAGTTAAAAGCATAACTTCCAAAGTATCAGAAATCTTCAAAAATCTAAGAAAAGTCTTTAAAAAGAAATTTTCATCCAAAGAAAACATGAGCTTATGAAAGTGATGATCTAGACAACTTAGGACACACATGTTTTTTAAGAGATAATAAGAATTAGTTTTAAGAAAAGCTTACTCAAAGTTTATCATCCCAATAGCTGATATTACATATTTAAATCTCTGTTCATCAAAAGCTTTTGTAAACACATCAGCATATTGTTCATCTGTGTGAACTTTGACTAGTTTAATTAATCCTTTTTCATAGTTATCTCTTATTAAATGATACCTAATATTGATGTGCTTTGTCCTTGAGTGTTGCACAAGATTCTCTGTGATTGAGATAGCACTATTATTGTCTATGTGAATGGGTTCTCCTTGAAGTTTAACCCATAGTCTAGCATCTGACTTTGAATCCAATGTACTTGAGCACAGCAGCTTGCAACAGCAATGTATTCAGCTTCAGCAGTTGATACAGAGACACATGATTGTTTCTTGCATTGCCATGTGAGAACCCTTCCACCAAGGAATTGACATCCCCAAGATGTAGACCTTGCAGTCATGTTACAACCACCATAATCACTATCTGTATAAGCATACGATTGTAGTCTGGATTCTTGGGGTACCATAAACCAAATGTTGAAGCACCTTTGAGGTATCTTAGAATCCTCTTGACAGTGATGAGGTGAGACATCTTAGGGTTGGCTTGATAACTTGCTCAGATGCGTGTAGCAAACATAATATGAGGCCTGCTAGCAGTAAGATACATAAGAGACCCAATCATAGCCCTATATAAGTGCTGATCTACACACTCCCCTTCAAGATCAGGTCCAAGGGAGTGGTTTCTGGCTATGGGTGTCTTAGTAATCTTACAATCAGTCATGTTGAATCTCTTGAGTATGTCCTAAACATACTTTGAATGACTTATGAAGATGCCATCTTCAACTTGCTTCACTTGAATTCCCAAAAAGAAATTGAGTTCCCCATGGCACTCATTTCAAATCTGTCTTTCATCAGCTTCTCAAAGTCTTTGCAGAGCTTTGGATTAGTTGAACCAAAGATGATGTCATCGACATACACTTTAACTAGAAATATGTCATTTCCCTGTCCTTTGATGAAGAGAGTTCCATCTATAGTACCTTTCCTGTACCCATGTTTACAAAGATACTCAAATAGTGTCTCATACCATTTTGTGGGTGCCTGATGCAGCCTATAGAGAGCTTTGTCAAGCTTGCAGACATAATAAGGATGATCAGGGTCTACAAAACCAGGTGGCTGTTTGACATATACCTCTTCATCTATTACTCCAAATAAAAAGGCACACTTCACATCAAGCTGAAAACCCTAGAAGTTCATGGATGCAGCAAATGCTAGGAATATCCTAACAGCTTCTAGTCTTGCCACTGGAGCAAGGACATCAGTTTAGTCAATCCCTTCTTCTTGTGTGTATCCTTGAACAACCAGTCTAGCTTTGTTCTTGATGATGATTCCTTTATCATCTTTCTTATTCCTAATCACCCATTTGGTTCCAATGGTAGTATTCCCACAAGGAAGAGGATAAAGGTTCCAAACTTTCTGCCTTTTGAATTGAAGCAGCTCTTGTTGCATAGCTTCAACCCAACTTCCATCGTTTAGAGCTTCATCAACCTTCTTTGACTCTATCTGGGATAGAAAACAAGAGTGAAGACAAACATTTGCTTCATGGGATTGTCCCCTTGTTCTTACCCCTATGACAACATCTCCAATGATGTTTGTGGTGGGGTGAGACTTGTGGATCCTAAGTTGAGGAATCACAGAAAGTTGCTGAGAGAGATCTAAATTAGAGAACATTAGATCTGGCATAAATGTTTCTCCTGCCACACCAGCACACTTTTCAAGAGAGACTTGATCCAAGCAGTGTGTGACATCATTGCTGTTCTCATCTATGGTGTGGTTAGTGGCATCAAGAAATTCTTGGTCACTACTGACTGAAACCTCATTAGCGCAAGTAGTTCCAACTGGAGCTGAAGATGTATGACTTGAAGGTCTTCTTAGCTCAAATCTTGGATCAGGATCACCTGTATTTAAATTTTCTGCACATCCTGAAACATTCTCAAAAGACTTGTTAAAACAGTTGGTAACTAAATCAAGATCAAATAACCAATCCGGACCAGAACCAGCAACACAGAGTGTGTGTTCATTGAATGTCACATTGGCTGACTCCTCAATAATTCTAGTTCTGAGATTGTATACTCTGTAAGCCTTAGCTTGAGAAAAGTATCCAATAAAGTGTCCATCATCTGATTTCGTAGCAAACTTGGCAATTTGATCTTTGGTATTCAATATGGTACAAGAACAACCAAATGAGCTGAGAAAACCAATGAAAGGTTTCCTCTTGTGCCAAAGTTCATAAGGAGTCTTGCCATGAGTCTGAACTACTAAAACTCTGTTCTGCACATAGCAGGCGGTGTTGACTGCCTCTGCCCAGAAGGTGATAGGCAGCTTAGAGTTAGACAATATGGTTCTTGCAGCTTCATTCAGTGTCCTGTTTCTCCTCTCAGTATCTTGGGAGCACTGAATTGTCTTGTAATACCCTTTTCATCACAGAATGTATCAAGGATTTGGTTCTTAAATTCAGTTCATTGATCACATCTTATGATCTTGACCTTGTGATCAGATTGATTCTCAATCTTTAAGTTGAAATTCTTGAGAATCTCAGGAGTCTCATCCTTAGTTCTAAGGAAGAAAACCCAGGTGAATCTTGTAAAGTCATTTGTGATCACTAAATAGTAAGAGGTCCTTCCTAAACTCATTACACTGGTGGAGCCAAAGAGATCCATATGTAACAAGTGTAGGGGTGTAGTGATGGAGTTCCTTTCCTTAGGTTTGTGAGATACCTTATGTTGCTTCCGTTTCAGGCATGCAACACAATGGTCATCACTTGTAAACTCTTTCTTCTGCATTCCAGTTACCAATCACGCTTAATCAATTTTTTCATGTTCTTAAAGTTTACATGGCACATTCTTTTATGCCATAGGAAAGGCTCATCACTATTAGCTTTAGACAGAAAGCATAAAACTTCTACGAAGGAAAAGGTTTCTTGCAAGTCCATCTTGTACATGTTTTCTTTCCTGGGGGCTCTAAGCAGAATATGCTCATGAGGAATGACCACATTAGGCTTAAGAACAATGCACTCGTGCTCCGTAAAGAGCATGTTATGACTCTGATCACAAAACTGAGATACACTCAAAAGATTGTATCCAAGCTCTTTGACAAAGTTTACCTTTTCTATGTTGAGCATACCATTTGTGACCATGCCCTTTCCAGAAATATAACCACCTTCATCTCCTCCAAAAGCAACTGGTCCTCCATCAATCCTTTCAAAGTTCTGGAGTAGTGACCTATTGTCTGTCATGTGCCTGGAACAACCACTATCAATGATGCAGACATTTTTGTTTGTCTTCAGCTGTCCCTACACAAAGAAAATGATTAGTTACATTTGGAAACCCATGCCTTGCTTATCTTGGGCTCATTAACAGAAGGTAATTGAACAGTAATAGATCCTATGGTTGTACTAAGGATCTTGAGCTGTTGTTGATGGAGAATTTTCTTTGACAGGATCAGTGATCTCAAGTTTGATGGATTAGAGTGTAACGTAGCGGAATAAGAACAAGAATTAGACAAATTATAGCAAGAATTTGATATTCGTATGCATTAAGAACAAATACGGTTGTAACTAGAGAATATATTTCTGTGAAAAGGAATGTTTCAATAATATCAAATCTTTCTGCTCAATCATTCACCGATCACAACTACTGAAGTAGACCTCTTCAGCTGTTGTGACAACGTCTGATACTTGGTCTTCAGTAGTTGTCTTCAGCACTTGTCTTCAGTACTTGTCTTCAGACTGTCTTCAGTACTTGTCTTCAGACTTTTTCTTCAGCACTTGTCTTCAGACTTTGTCTTCAGCACTTGTCTTCTGACTTTGTCTTCAGCACTTGTGTCTTCAGACTTTGTCTTTAGCACTTGTGTCTTCAGACTTTGTCTTCAGCGCTTGTCTTCAGACATAGTCTTCAGCACTTGTGTCTTCAGACTTTGTCTTCAGCACTTGTGTCTTCAGACTTTATCTTCAGCACTTGTGTCTTCAGACTTTGTCTTCAGCACTTGTGTCTTCAGCAGTTGATGTGACGTCTGTGGGACTTAAGGTTTTTCTGATCCGACTCATTGGTTCTTTTGGTCCAACAAACTCCCCCTGAACCAATGCAGCCAAAACCTTAACTTTATTGAGGTCCCACTTATTGTTGGCGATAAGATTGGTCTTTTTCCTTCTTGATCAGCTAAGAAGATGACCCAATTAAGCACTGGCCTGGGAATAGATTTCTGAAATTTGGTTGGCATAGTATGGATAAGTGCCCTGACTTTGGGGAACTGGACACATGGCTGTGGTCCTATCCATGAAATCTACTTCCCATGTATAAGCCTGTAGGATTCTCTGGTGTATGCTCTGAGAAACATAATTTGTTCTTCCATGGTAAGATTTTCAGCTCCACCATCAAACAGTCCTTTACGCCCATACAGCTCTGAAATGTACTTAGCCTGTTTGCCATTTTTGAGCTCAACTGTTGTAATCTGTCTGTATGCAAACGCATCTGGGTGAGTACCTTCAAGTAACAGACTGAGCTCATTTTGTTTGAAGTTCTCAAGCCTCTTGTAGACTAACCCCTTTTTAATTACTCTGTTCTCTAAAATCTTTTGGGGTGGCTGTTTAGTTTCATAGGCCTTCTTGAAATCTTCTACAATTTCCCAGGGTGATACTATAAGGACCACTATGATTTCTTCATCTACGATCCTTTTTACTTGGCCCTTGTATCTCGAAGGAATGTCTTTCTTCACAATTTTGTGAGCCACCCTAGGATCAGGCCATATTCTGACCTTTTCCTTTTGATATTGAAATGTGTTAGCAAGGGTGTACAATCTCAGAGCTTCTTTCTTCATACTGATTATTGATGAAGAAGCAGCATAAGTTTTGTCTATGCTTTTCAGCATCTCATCATCATGAAGCTTTTGCTGCTGTTCTTCTTCTATCTTTACTCTCACAGCTTCCATCTGCGAGGTGGGAGTGATGGGCATAGGTTTGGCTTTAGGCAAAGTTAGGACTGCGGAAAGAGGCAGCCTATCTTCTTCCTCATCATCCTTTTCTTCTTCTTCTTCTAGCCTCAACACCCTTCTATTCTTCTTCTTGGGTGCATCATCGGCTGTTGGTTTTGAGGGTAAAGGAATTGGTTTAGTGGGTTGTGGTAGTGGTGATTTTGAAGTGGGAGGTTTTGCAGGTTGTTCTAGCATTCTTGTAGTGAGTGAGGCTTTTGAGTGTTTTGCTAGTTCCTTTCTGTTCCCAGCACCTGCCTCATTTAGTGCTTCAATCACCAATCCCTTAGTGTATGCTTCAGATGAACAGATCTTGGTGGTTATTGCCAAGATACTGTCCCTGGTCCATGACTTAATCTCGATCAAAGATCTCCCAAGGTACTTTGCAATGAATCTGATCATGATCTCTAGTCTTTCTCTTTCTAATGCATCATAACTTTCCCACTTGAGTTAATTTCTTCAACTTCAAGTCTCCTAATCTTTGAGTCAAGCTGTGCAGTATCGAACCCCTGTCTATATAGTTGATCAATAATGAAATCCATTGATTTACTGTGTGTAGCATCCGCCATTTTGATCATCTCATCGAGTTCGAGTTCTTTTTCTTTTCCTTTAACCTTCCTCTTCTTATATGTGACATGAAAGTCTTTGTGACTTTCACCCACTTGATTAATGTCAGCTCCCTTCACAAACTCCTCTTCCTTCTCAGTCTCCTTTTCTTTCTTCCCCTCTATGCTCTTTCTCTTTGCTTTCACTAACTGACTCTCCCCCTTTTTGGTTGCATTGGTTGCAAGGGTTTGAGTAGCAGAAAGCCTTGTGCTCATAATCTCCTCCACCAGGGATTGTATGATTGAGGGAAGCCTCTCATCCATGGTTTTGATCACAATGTCTGTGATCATTGGGGTGATGAGAGGTAGGGATTGCTGAAAGACAGCAGCTGTATGCTCAGTGGGGTTCTGTCCCTGAGAAGCAGTGCAAGAAATAGAAGCTGGTGGCTCGGAAGTTTTGAGTGGCTGAGTGTGTGGGAGACCTTCAGGTGAAGGTGCCATCTGTGGGTTTATGTTGGTGGCAGATGGACTTGCTTTTTGAGAGAATTGGTCAAGTAGTCTTTGTAGTCTACTGACTTCTTCCTCAAGAATTGTGTTCTGGCCAGAACATCATAAAAGAAGCCCAGGTCATCATCAGCAGATGCTGAATCACCTGACCTCCTGCTTGTAGCAGGATGTACATGCACGGGGTGTAGACCAGTTTTAGCATGTACCCCTTTTTCTTGGAACTGGGGACTTCTAGCCTCAGGACGATGTCCTTCATCAGTTGTTGCCTCTGGTGAGGTCTTAGCTATGTTACCAGCCTCAGTCTGATCATGTGCAGATTCAGAAGAGGTGGCAGCCTCACCAGATGTTCGTATCTGCATATCCACACCAGGAGATAGAATAGTTAAACCCTGGTGCTGTGGGCTGTCAGAAGCATGTTGATCCTCTTCCTCAATTGCTATGGTTTTCCCGTTTGTTGGTGTTTGTTGGGGAGGAGGAGAGGCATGCAGCTGAGTCAGCACGTTTGCAACAATGAGAGTAGGACTTTGTGGGGCGGTAGCAGTGGGAGATGGGGTAAAAGCAGTATGCACCTAGAGAGAATGGTGCTCTTCAATGGCAATCTCCTCAAATGAGGAAGATCCCAGATTAGTGGGTACCCCTTCTTTGGTTGCTGCAGCTCCTTTTGAGAGGAATCCTGAGCGGCTGTGGCTGGTGAAGTCCTTGTATCCACTAGGGGGTTATAACCAGTGGATATAGCCTGCGTTTGTGTTGCAGGGGCATCCTCAGGGGACTCATTTCCCTGAGTAGCCTTTTTTGACTTCTTTTTAGTGGGTTTGGTGGGGACTTTGGATTTGGAGGTGGTGGCTGTGGGTTCCAGCTACGTGGGTTTGCGCAGCTTCGCAGCATTTTTAGTGATTGGTCAGAGTTGTGCTGGGAGTATACTTCAGGCAACACAGCCGTAGCAGGGACTCCTAGGCCAACAAGTCCCTCAGCTCGAAGCTAGTTTTCAATTATGGTCATTATGAACCGAGGATATAATATCCAAAGGTTAGCAAGTTGTTTTTGGGCCACATCCTTGAGCTCTAAAAATAGTATGTCAGAAAAATTTAAAGGTTGTTGCTCAAGGATGGAGTACATTACCTGTTGCCACCTTGTGGACATTTGATCCCATGATGAAGTCTTGGGGGCAAGGCAGACATTTACCATGTGAAAGATGAGACGTTCGGCATCCTGGAAATGTTTCTTCAATATGGTAGATGCACTTAGGTTACCCTGGTATCCATGGTGGGCAAATGATTGATCTATTGTGCCCTTTGGATAACCAGTTGGGAAGTGGCATCATCCAGATTGAGGATTTGGCGAAGAGTGTCTGGAGTAATGACCACTTTTTGACGATGGACAAACGATTGAAGAGACTCTGTGTCATTATCCTCAGAGACAAGAGTGATGTTTGTCCGGAATTGGTTAAAAGATTCAGCATATATGTGGGATTTAACAGAAAAGCCGTTTTGTAAGGTGACTGAACCATTAAATCAATGGCGTTGTGAAACTTGGTCCAATATGGCGATTTTGTGAGATGTGCGACACAGTTGTGTCGTGGTTTTAGTTGCATGGTCGCCATTGATGAAGAGAGGTTACAGAGTTTTTGAACGTTAGGTTTGAGAAGAGAAGAGAGGAAAAACTCTGAAGGTGGGATAAGGTATTTAAAGGGTAGGGTTAGAAAATGACTGAAGGTTTTGGTGTTAGTCATCAGTTGTTGAAACTACTGATGACGTGGTATTAACTTTCAGATGTTTGGAATGACTGACCGTATTGGTGTGATCAGCAGTTGTTATAAAACAACTGAAGACTTGGTTTTAACCGTCAGACGTTGAAACAGCTGAAGTCTCAGATTTAGTCATCAGTAGTTATAAAACTACTCAAGACAGTTTTGACTTCAGGTGGTGAAACAACTGAGGACTTGGTATTAGTCATCAGTAGTTGGGAAACTACTGAAGACTTGGTTTTACCATCAGTTGTTGTAAACGACTGAAGACTTGGTGTTAATCATCAGTAGTTGTGAAACTACTGAAGACATGGCTTTGCTTCAGTTGTTTAGAAAGAAACAACAGTTGGGAAACTACTGAAGAGAAAAAGGCTCATCAGTAGTTGTCGTCAATTCATTGCTTTTCAGCTGTTTCATACCGTCCTCAACACGTACTCAGCAGACGTTTTCATCTGTTTTCAGATGTTTCATAGGACATGAGTACGTATTTGTATTTCTGACAACAGTAGTTATAGCTACATCAGCTGTTGTAACTACATCAATTGTTTAATCAAATAAAGTACTTGAGTACTGAGAAGTTAAGCTCTAGTAGTTTAAAGAAAACTTCTTCTGGTGGTTGACAAACATAACCTCTTCTTTAATTTTCCCATACAAAAATGCACTTTTGACATCCATTTGAAAAACTTTAAGGTTGTGATAAGCAGCATAAGCTAAAAACAATCGAATTGCTTCTAGTCTGGCTACAGGGGCAAAGGTTTCATCATAATCAATACCTTCTTCTTGTGCAAACCCCTGAACAACCAGTCTGGCCTTGTTCTTAACAATAAGCCCATTTTCATCAGTTTTGTTCCTAAACACCCATTTAATGCCTATTGCACACTTACCTGGAGGTAGAGGAACCAGTTCCCACACTTGTTTCTTGAACTGAAGAAGCTCAAGATGCATGGCTTCAACCCATCCATTGTCCCTTAAAGCAATGTGATAGTTCTTTCGCTCTTGCTGACTAATGAAGAGAGCATAGAAGCAGAAATTTGACAATTGACTTGTTGTTGAAACGCCAGCATTGATATCACCAATGATTTGAGACATAGGGTGATTCATCAGATCTTGGTACATAATAAGATCTGTGCAAGTGTTTGTAGCAGGCTGAGCAGCAACAGATGGTGATGGTGAAGCATTTCCTTGAAACCAATCAGTAGATGGTAATTCAAAGGAAGCTGAAGTTGTAAAAATCTCATCAGCATTTGTTGTGGATTGTGCTACTGAAGCAACAGGAACATCAGGTCTAGCTGAATCAGGCAGTTGATCACTAAACTTGAAAAGGTGATTACTGATATCATCATCATCATCAGTAACACCAGATGGATGACTAGCTACAGAAGATGATGGATTCATATGATCTGCAACAGCAGGCGGTTGATAAGGAACATATTGCAGAATGTCTAGATCAAACAACTCCATAGGGTTTTGTGGAATTGTATCCTTAGGGGATTCATTGAACTTCACATGCAAGGTTTCTTCAACTATCTTTGTCCGACAGTTGAATACTCTGTAAGCCTTGCAAGTGGATGAATACCCAACAAAATACCCTGCATCCACCTTAGAATCAAACTTTTGGAGTTGATCCTTTGTGTTGAGAATGAAATAGGGACACCTAAATGCTCTAAAGAATGAAATCAAAGGGCTAAATGATGTAAAACTTCATAAGGAGTTTTCATCAACCTCTGATTTACTAAGGCTCTATTATGTACATAGCAGGCTGTATTGACAGCTTCAGTCCAAAAGGTCAGTGGCAGACCAGAATCAGCCAACATGGACCTTGCAGCTTCAATGAGGGTCCTGTTCTTTCTCTCCACTACTCCATTTTGCTCTGGAGTCCTTAGGATGCTATACTGCCTCTTGATTCCCTTTGACAAGTAAAACTCATCAAGAGTGTGGTTTCTGAATTCAGTACCATTGTCACTCCTCACACACTTAACTGGTAGGGAATACTGCTTCTCAACGTGTAACACAAAGTTCATAATGGACTGAGCAACCTCATCCTTTGAATGCAAGAAGAAGGTCCATACATATCTAGAGTAATCATCCACAATTACCAGACAGTATTTCTTCTTTGCCATACTCATTACCTTCACAGGACCAAAAAGATCCATGTGCAGTAGTTGTAAGCAGGCCTTAGACTTGGATTCTTCTATGGTTGGGAATGAAACTTTATGTTGTTTCCCTTTTAAGCATGCAGTGCAGATTTCATCACAATTGAACTCCTTTACTGGAAGACCTCACTAAACTCTTATGGATCAGCTGATTCATGTTTTTGAGATTAACATGACCCAGCCTTCTATGCCACAGTTTAGATTCTTGGAGAGAGGCTTGGAGAACAAGCATGGATGGCCTTTTAACTTAATTTTCTTTGACAGATCCAAGGCATATACTCTTCCTATCCTGTTGGCCTTCAGGAGAGTATTATCATCCAGTACTTTGTCAATCAGCTCAGAACCTTGGAAAACAGAATCCTATAGTTCTGGCTTGTGAAAAGAGCAACATGTCCTTTGTCACACATCTGACTGACACTCAACAGATTGTATTTGAGATTCTCCACATGGTTGACATCATCAAATCCAATATCTGCATGAGACACAAATCCCTTTCCAATGATGTAACCTTTAGCATCATTTCCAAATGAGACAAATCCCTTCTTTCCCTAAGAGTAATCATGAAGAAGAGAGCTGTTCCCAGTCATGTGCATGGATCCTCCGCTGTCCACATACCTGATGCTTCTTTGGCATGCTGAAGAACCCTGCACAATCATAAGAAACTAGTTAGCTTTGGAGACCCAAACCTTTTTGGTTTTGGGACTGACTTTATCAACAGATTTAACCATAGCTGGTTTCTCATGATTAACAGCTGATGAAGATGGAGATGGTGCTGAAATAGATTTGGACCTGGAATTCCTCTCCAGTGGTTTGGTCACAGTGGCTTCAAGTTGGTTAACTCTCCCCAACAGATGCTGAACCAGCATAACAAGCTGTGTCTGATTTGAAGCTTGAGCTTTCAGTTCATTTGACACTCCAGAGCTTGTTTTGATGAGTTCCTGTGACCCACCATTTCCTCCTTCTTAGATTTCACAGCCTTAGTCTTATGTTTATCATGAGGAACAATATCAGCTGTCTTCTGATAAACCGTATCCTTCTTAGTGGATTTGGGTAAGGCCTTGTGTTTATCAGGTTGAGATGATTGTGGTACAAACTTGGTCTCAAACTCAGTTTTCATTTTATTTATTTCTTGTTTAATGAGCTCATCCCTTTGGAGCTTTAAACCCTTTTTGTACCAACATTCATCAGATAGATGATTGAATTTACCACAAATTTCACATGGTTTATTCTTCATCTCGGACATCTTTACTGCTGAAGTGGAAACTACTGACGGTGTGATCTTCAGTACTTTCCTCCTATCAGTACTAGGTACTAAAGGATTTGCAACAGCTGAAGACTGGTAATTCAACTGTTTTCCATCCATCCTAATAGACTGTTTGATGGATTCCTCAGCAGTTGTTAGTCCTTGTATTTCAACTGATTTGAAATGCTTTTCAGATGTTGGGTCTCTTTCAGTACTTGGGGTACATTGAGGAACAACATCTGAAGTACTCAGCTTTATATGAGTCTCAGTAGTTAGACCATAGTCAATTTATTTGTTGAGATCTTAACACTGGTTTCATTCTATGATCTTAGATTATCATTAGAGAATGACTCACATGATAATATGGTTTGGAGTTTGCTTTCACTTTCAGACTTAACTATGGAGTTAGGAGTAAAGTCTGTTGGTGGAGCAGTATGGTTGTAACCAATGCCAAACTTCACAGTTGAAGCAGTTTGCTTGCTAAGAAGCATTTCAAATCCCTTGCATGATGAGACCCAGCGTTCACACTCAACTTGGGTCACTGCAAGTTTTTCTTTGAGACTCCTGTGGTCTTCTAGAATAACCTCTAGCTTGGCCTTTTCATCATTTAATTGGCATTTAAGCTTATAAATCTCATCACTTTTACTTTTAAGAGCAGACTCATACGCAGCTTTTCTTTTAAAAATGGTTTTCTCAAACTCAAGTTTTTGATTTATTAATGCTACATTTGCCTCTCTAATAGAGACAAAGGCAGCTATGCATGATTCAGAACATAACTTGGCTTTAGCCTCTGAAGATACCTGAGTTACCTGTGAAAATGATGCATTTGAACAGGAACCCTTAGTAGACTCCAGAGCCATGAGAGCAAGATTTCCAAAAGGGTGTTCACCACCATGTTGACTAGCACCAGCATAGTATTGCTCAGTGTGACGAGACAAGTTATCAGGTAAGCTACTCCAGTCAACGACTCCAGGTGTGAAGAATCTGTGATGAGGTTGTGATTGAGATGGAGATGGTTGAGGTTCTGGTAGTGCATGAGATTGTGGTACTATAGGAGCTTGAACTTGATTTGACTGTGGCATATAATAGCAGGGATAAGGATATGGCATTTGACCCTGAGGAACAAAATATGCAGGAGATTGAGGGTGTGATGAATGACTAGAACCAGCAGAATGTTGCCCTTTGGATTGTGAATTGTTATTTGGAAAAGTCAAAAAGGGTGCAGAAGTGTTAGATCCAGTTGATCTACACTCTCTTACAAAGTGTCCAAGCCTATGGCATTTGTGACACTTCAACTTGCTCTTGTCAAAACCGGCTTTGGTTTTGTCAGAGAGTCCAGGAAATTTCCTGCCAGTTCTCTTGAAGAATTTCTAAGATCTGATATTGATCAAGGCCATTTGGCTCAAAATATCCATCTCTTCTAAATCATCATCAGCAATGCCCTTCAAATCATCCCTGATAAAGCATAGATTGTCACTATTATTACCAGAATGACAATCAACACTCACAAAGGCATATTAGAATTGTTTGAGGTGAAATAAATATGCTCATCATAGTGGCATTCCGATCCTGCATACTCTGACTCATGACTTATCAATGCAGTGTTTCCTGGTACAAAATCATGAGTGAGCTTTCTAGATGATGACAGTTTTCGTTTCTGTTCTATCTCTCTCTCAAATGTGAGCAATTTCCCATGGAGTTGGGTGAGAGATAGTTTGTCCAAATTTGCACTGGAGCGTAGGACAATAGTATATGTGTCCCATCTCTCAGGCAGTGATCTGAGAAATATGTTATTCATCTGGCTATTTGTGTACTCATGTTTGACCATTTTTAATTGAGAGATCAAACAAGAGAACCGCTCAAACTGTTGAGTCAGTGTCTCACCCTTCCTATGAGAGAATGTCTCATATTGTTGGGCAAGGATTTCTCTATTATTTGCCAAACCTCATCTGTTCCTCCAAATTGTTCTTTCAAGGCATTCCAGAGGTCATGAGCAGTTTCATAATGCATTAGCCGAGAATAGATTTCATTTGGCAGTGCCATGGCCAAAATTCCATGGGCTTTTGCATCAATCTCAAACAATTTCTCATCCTCATCTGAGTATTGCTCCCTCCTCTTCGGAACCATTTGATTGGTTTCCGGGTTATTCACCATAGGCTTGTGTGGACCATGTACCACTGATGTCCAACAACCCGAGCTGTTAACAGACAGGTGATGGAGCATTCGTCGTTGCCATATGTTATACTCACTCCTAACCAGCATTGGAGGCTTGGTTGAGGAACCGGTATTGTGAGGATCATTGGAAGGAGTAGTCATTTTAGGTCCAAATACAATTTAATTCAATCTTTTAAAAGATTTTACACAGACCACAAGAGACTCAATGAAAACCAAGAATAAATCTCAGGATGAATGACCAAAAACATAGAAAATTCAATCTCTATAACCATTTCTTGCAAAAATGCTAATTCAATCAAACTTGGATCTTGGAAAGAAGTTTCAATGATCAATTATTAGATCGATCAATGATGAAAAAAGGCTCTCATACCATTTGACAGGATCAGTGATCTCAAGTTTGATGGATTAGAGTGTAACGCAGCGGAATAACAACAAGAATTAGACAAATTATAGCAAGAATTTGATATTCGTATGCATTAAGAACAAATACGGTTGTAAATAGAGAATATATTTCTGTGAAAAGGAATGTTTCAATAATATCAAATGTTTTTGCTCAATCATTCACCGATTACAATTAGGTTGACATTCCTTATATAGAGTGCAATCACTGCTGATATCACGGGATAGTGACATCTGGCAGATTTATTACAAAAATAACTAAAACTTAACAAAGTACTGAAATGTTCACAACTACTGAGAACATATCAGAGTGCTAAGTACATAACATAAAACTACTGATAAGAAACTACTGAAACTACAACGACTGAAGAACAAGCTCTTCAGTCGTTTTAGAAAACTACTGAAAAGAAAAACATAAAACTACTGAAAGAAAACCGTCACAACTACTGAAGAAGACCTCTTCAGCTGTTGTGACAACGTCTGATACTTGGTCTTCAGTACTTGTCTTCAGCACTTGTCTTCAGACTGTCTTCAGTACTTGTCTTCAGACTATCTTCAGCACTTGTCTTCAGACTTTGTCTTCAGCACTTGTCTTCAGACTTTGTCTTCAGCACTTGTCTTCAGACTTTGTCTTCAGCACTTGTGTCTTCAGACTTTGTCTTCAGCACTTGTGTCTTCAGACTTTGTCTTCAGCACTTGTCTTCAGACTTTGTCTTCAGCACTTGTGTCTTCAGACTTTGTCTTCAGCACTTGTGTCTTCACACTTTGTCTTCAGCACTTGTCTTCAGACTTTGTCTTCAGCACTTGTGTCTTCAGACTTTGTCTTCAGCACTTGTGTCTTCAGACTTTGTCTTCAGCACTTGTGTCTTCAGACTTTGTCTTTAGCACTTGTGTCTTCAGCAGTTGATGTGACGTCTGTGGGACTTAAGTTTTTCTGATCCGACTCATTGGTTCTTTTGGTCCAACATCAGTCACTTACTTCCACACCACCTTTGGAGTCTTGGACTTGACCTTCAAACCTTGAGAAGCTTTTGGGACTTCAGAAGTTTTGGTGACTGATCCTTCAGAAGATTCTGCAGACACTGCAGCAGACCTTATTGCTTTGGAAGAACTCGTTTCTTCCGAGACCAACTTCTCTTCCTAAGATAATTTTTCACTTGCCTTCTTCTTAGACTTGGAGCTTCTGAAGGAAACATGTTTTCCTTCTGAAGCTTGAATATTCTTAGGACTCTTTGAAGTCTTTGTTTTGGTCATATGGACAGTACCTTTAGGATTGTATGGACAATCCTTTGCAATGTGAGAGGTGCTTTCACACATGACACAGTTCATCCTTTTCTTCACAAGAGCCTTTTTCCTGAGAACAAGACTGTCTTTGGTCACATCCCTTCTCCACCTTCATCTTTACAGATGTCGAGACAGTCCTCTTGGGCTGAGAACTGTGCTTGGAGTTTGATGGTCCAGGCTGTGCAGCAGTGGTACACAACAGCTCAGTCTTCTTCTTGCTACTGAGATGAGTTGAACAAGAACCAAAACTCTTAGGAGAAGAGTTTTGGTTGATGTCTTCTGTCCCTACCACTTTAAACCCTGCAGAGATGAAACTTGTTTTTGCTTAGAGTCAAAAGTAGCCTTGATCACTTGAGCCATCCTTGCCTCTCTTTTGTTCTTTCTGATCAAGTTCTTTCTCATGGACTTGGTTATCACTGTCTTTTTTTCTCCTCAGAAAGATAGTGGCCCTTCTTGGAATCCTCCTCTTCACTCTTCTCAGAGGAATTCTTCACTATCTTTCTTCATCCTCTTCACTCATAGGATCTATAAGAGGGAGCTCATCTTCACAAGTTCCACACGTAGGAGATCTTACAGACAAGATTGTGTGTGGAGGAGCTATCTCATTGGATCCCAGTCCCTATTTGTTTTGATAGCACACTTTGTTGTGCAGGGATGAGGATATCATGTTCTTGAAGGTCTCTTCTTCAAGAACACTCTTTTCTCCCCTGGCTTTGCTGGTCACAAGCTCAGCCTGGCACTCATTTAACTTGGTTATGAGATCTTTGATTTGAGTTCTAAAATCTGTTTGTTCATGTTTTAAAACTGAAATGGTTCTCTCTAGGTCCTCTGTCTTCAGTTTATAACCATTTTCAGACTTTCTAAAATAAGAGTTTAAAATGTTTAAGGACTCAAGGTCAGATCTCATCTCTAGGTTATAGGACCTTGCAGGATCATTAAAGGGTATGAATTACAACACAACAACCCAATGAGGATATTAACCCAACTTTAATCAAACAGTAAACTAGATTAACCAAGATAAGACACTAAGAACACAAGTAATGTAAGAGACAAAACATAAAGAACACAGGTGTATGGTTTTCAAGAATGCAGTATATTGCTTTCTCTATGTTCTACTACAAGTGTTACAAAGCATATGTGAAAGATACAAGAACATGAGATACTTATACAACATCCTACAGCCGGCTATACATTGAAAGCCAGCTTGATACAATTGACTAGACACACACAAAATCAATTGTAGAGTCAAAAGGCAGATTGCCTTTTGACTAGTGACTATGACATGCCATAGCTCACATCCTTATCTATTACAAAAAGGATAAAGTACCAAAAGTAGAAAGTTACAGACTCAAGACCACAATGTACAGTTACCAAAAGCATGGACCTTTTCACCAAACCATGTTAGTTGGTGACTTGCAGTGTTGCAGCGGAAGGGTGTCCAGCTTTATGGAACAGTACATCAGATAAAGCATATCTTAAAAGTCTTCGGAAGAAATCTGTCTTCATGAACTTGAAGCTTCGGAAGACTTTGTCTCTGCGGCTTCGGAAGACTTCATCTCTGGCTTCGGAAGACTTCATATCTGGCTTCGGAAGATGTTGGTCTTGGCTTCGGAAGATTTCACACTTAGAGTATTTCTGTTGCACATGTGAAACTTCCGAAGCGTTCCACTTCAATGCAATTGTGCAGCATGCAGGAAAGACTAAAGATGTTTAGGTTGCATCAGCCTCTTCATTAATCTCTACAAACTCCCCCTAGGCTGATGCTACCAAAACACTTAGAAAACTTCAGATATTAATAGTCCTCATTACGATGATCACCATTCCTTTCTTCATAAGATGATCAGCATCCTTCAGGCTATCAAAGTGTCTTCACTTGTCAAAGAGGTCATGCAGAGGCAACTAAAACATATCTTGCCATGTATAAATGTCTTCAATGCCTTGATCTCTAATAACATGCCACCTTTCTGGATTTGTGGTGTATGTCCAAGACAAGATGGGTCTTCCTGATGCTTGAGGAGCTACTAAGGTTGGAGTTGGTTGAACATCCTCTGGCTGCACATCCTCAAGATGTTCTGACTCATCCTGAGGTTCAGAAGGGGATGCAGGCTTCTTCTACTTCTTAGACTTTGGTTTAGAAGCCATCATCTTCTTTGTCTTTCCAAATTTTAACTAAGAAGACTGGCCTGCAACACTAGATTGGACTTCACTATCTCTCTCAGTTGGGACTTCCTCTCTCTCAGGCTCAGAAGGAAAGGGAGGTTGACCCTGCTGTGGATCAGAAGATGAAGTTTGCTAAGCATTAGCAGGAGGTCCGGGTTGTGTTGTGTCTGTTTGTTCAACCTTAACCTCCACTTCAGGTGGGGCTTGACTTGGAGTGGAGTGTAAGTCAGTGAACACTCCACTCTTAATCTTCTGCTTGATTACCCTGATATGCTCATCCATAGTGGATAGAGACATGGGTCCAAGTCTCCTTCCAGAGAATCCATACAGCTTCAAGAAGCTCATCATCCTCTGCCTATCAGCAGACTTCTTCATGCTCTTTTGGATGATGGCTCTTGACTTTGCAGCTTCTTCCCTCATCTTCCTCTTTGTTGTCTTTCTTTCCTTGACTAACTCAAGCTCAAGTTGTTTTAAATACTCAAACTCAACATAGTCATAAGGTAAGGGAAGGAGTGCATCTACCTGATAGAGACCTGTGGCACTCAGGTAGTTAATCATCTTGATTCTATCTACTTCCTTATCTACCTGAGGTTCTTGTTGAACCACATCCTCTTGTTGAGGGCGTTCTTGAACTGGTGAGAGGGCAAACATACCTCTGTACAGTCTTTTTCTTTTTCTTTATTCTTTGATCTGTACTAGGAGTTCTACATCTTCTGTCTCCTTCTTCTCTCTTGACCTTTCCAGATCAACTAGCTCATTCAATTCATCCAAGGGAGAGAAATGGTATTATCTATGTCATAGTTCCTAGTCTGCAGATAGTTAATCCTGACTGCCCTTAACTCATCATTCTGAGTATCTGGTCTGGGGGCAGCCCTGATTGCAGACTCCATGACTCTTGAAGACTCAGTAGAGGAACCTTCTCCTCTTAGCCTCCTTTTCCTCTCTCTCTCTCCTCAATCTCCTCAGATGTCATTTTTCTTTTCCCTTTGTCACTCACAGACCTTTGTGACTCAGGGTGGAGAGAGCTTTGGCCTTCATTGCTCGTTGCAGCATCTGAGCTCAGGCCAGAGAGAGGTTGAGAAGCACCTTCACTAGTAGGTGTCTCAGAAGGAATATGGATTCTGCAGCACTTGGAGATGATGAGACAGGGCTCTCAGGTTCTGTCACTGGGTGTTCAGTCAAGGTTTCCCCTATGAAGCTAATCTTAGGGTCTGCCTCAACATCCAGTTGACCGATGACATTGCCTGATTGCCTTAGTCTCCTTCTTAGACTGAACTCTGCAATGATCCTGTCTTGGATTCTTTTAGCTATTCTGTCAGCTTGTCTTGATTGGCTTGGGTTGACAAGTGGCATGTTGACTAGATCCAGACCTTCATAGTAGTCTAAGTTCCGAAAATTAAAGACTTCTTGCTATCCTTGAACTCTTATGATGATGAGGGCCTTCCAGTTGTTGTCATAACTCCATCCAATGATGTGATTGAAGGATGATGAAGGTGACATAGCCCTTGGTATTCCATCCTCAAACAGACTCTGTATGAAGGAGTCTATGTAGTCCATATCAATGTGAACTAGAGGAGGTTGTTGAGAATGCATAGTTGCAAGTGAGGATGGTGAGTCCTCAATGTCCATTCTCTCAGAAGAACTCCCAGGTTCTGTGGCTGTAAGGACTTTCTCCCCCTTTTTGGTAGCATCACCCACTTGCATAGGTGAGCTGGAGGATAGATCAATCACATCCACAGGTTCTTGTGTTCTTGGTTGAGCTCTCCTTAAGGGTCTCCCAACTAGTTTTTCCTTAAGATATGAAATCTCAAGTTGCTGATCATTCATCCGATTGTTTAAGGTAGTCACCTGAGATTCAAGTTGACTGACCTTTGAGACTAAATAGGTGCATGTTTTGGATAGTTGTTGCACTTTTAGTCTTAGATCCTCCTCATCTTCATCAGAAGAATCACTGGGGGTGGAGAAGATTGGACCAGAGTCCTTTCTCTCATGACCAGTTCTAAGTTCTTGGCCACTGGATTTCCTCTTCTTACTGGCAGTCTCAATTGAGATGTCAGTAAGCTGAGTTGCCATAGTTGAGGTCTTAATGATGTAATCACTTGCAGAAGTGAGAACCTCTTCCATATGGACATCCTGAACAAGTTCAGGAGTGTCCACCTCAGTTGTAGGTGACTGATGTGGGATAGATGTAAGAGACTCAGGAGTATTCATCTCTCTTTGAGTAGGGGAAAAGATGAGAGACTCATTATACTCACTAAAACCTAGATGTTCATCAGTATAGAAGTCAAGGTTGGGAATTGGTTGATTGAGTCTATAGGCTGGGGATGGTAACTGTCCCCTAAAGGTTGATCACTTAAGTGTTGAGACTCAGAATGATGGCTTAAGGCAGTAGGGCTAATGAGATCATCAGGCTGAGCATGAGGAACCTCAGCACTGATTTTTGAAAAGATGGGAGTGGTCTGCTTCTCAGGAGAAGTGGGAGCTCCATTATCCACTTCTTCCTGTATGGGTGAGTGTTTGGGGACCTCCACAGACTGAATAGTTTGAGCAGGGGTTCGTTTGGATTTTCTTTGGTAGGTGATGGAGATTTGAGGCTGTGTAGGTGGTTGGAAAGTAGCATGTGTGGGTTCAACACTATCTTTTACTGCTAGGTTGTCACCTTGAGCAATGAGCTCTAACATTTTTGGGACTAGGGCTGTTTCTATCCCCAAAGAATCCAACAGTGGACTTTCTCAGTGTTTTAAAGATGTCGGGCTTCATCTGTCCCAATTTAAGAATGTTACATGTTTCCCTTAACTGCAAGCCTAGTTCACATTTAAGAATGTACTGGACATATCTAGGAAACATGTAATACTCTAAGGAGTCTAAATTAGCAATCAAATTTGTATAAACAAACTGAAAGTACCTGAATTTGACCCCTTGAACCATTCTATTGACTATGAAGGACAGATCTTCAGGAATCTGGTCCCATCCACCATGCTTGTTTGATAAGTTGTGAATGACCACATGGAGCAGGAATCTCCATTTGGATGAGACCTTCC
Source organism: Flaveria trinervia (assembly GCA_025506515.1). Classification (NCBI taxonomy): domain Eukaryota; kingdom Viridiplantae; phylum Streptophyta; class Magnoliopsida; order Asterales; family Asteraceae; genus Flaveria; species Flaveria trinervia. The sequence continues at coordinate 34,473,914 of CM046447.1, forward strand.
TTTCCTGAAGGTCTTTACAAAGAAATCTCCCTCATACCCCATCTGCTCAAAGGAATGATTTACAGCTAACTTTGGGAAGAACACCTCACCTTCTTCATCATCCAGCTAAAGATGACGGTTGATGATGGTCGGAGTGATAAAGATTGTTCTCCGCTGCACTGTGGCAGACAGTGTCTTCTCCCCGTCCATAATGACCTCTTGGCAGGTCTTCTAGAATTCAAGCAACTGATCCTCATAGAGTGGAGGATCAATGGTCAGGGAGGTGAAGTAGTTGGACACAGACAAGAAACGGCAAACCTCTGAGAAATGAGGATCTTTCTCAAAGCATAACAGAGCAACTTGATTGTGTTGCCTGTGTAGCTGCATGGTAAAGTTAGGATCATTTCGGTGAGCAAGGTTAGCCATTGTGAGGTAGTTTAGAGATGAAGAAAAAAGAAAGAAAGAAATTCTAGAGAGAAATTCGGTTTTTTAGGTTTGGAGGAAGAGCAGATGATAGAAGAAGGGGAAACGGTTGGTTTTATATGAGAGAGGGATTTCAGATAAAGTTTAATGAAAGAGGATAAACATTGAAATCCGGATGTTGGTCCCACATCTGAAAAAGTAGTTTACTTTTTTTGCTCAAAAAGTAGTTTTCTTGGAAGTCAAAAGCTTCCGAAGGTTAATTATCTTCGGAAGTTTTAATGAAAAAGCTTCCGAAGCTAAAATGACTTCGGAAGAATTTCCTGAGATTATTTGATAATTTTGCTTCGGAAGAAAGAATTAAGACTTGAGTGTTTTGTATAGAGATCAACAAAGCTTCCGAGAGTTAATTTGTTTTGCTTCGGAAGGAAAAGGTCCTTGAAAATAAGTAAGTGTCTAAGATAACTATTTACGCTTCGGAAGATAAAATTGAAATCTATTCCGAAGGTAAATTTCTTAGACAGTTAAATATTTTGAAGGTATGATTTTCTTCCGAAGTATAAAATCATCAATTAATCTAAGTAATGTCTTCAGAGAAAGAGTTGTAAATCCAAGGAAAAAATGAGCTTATGAAGATGATGGACTAGACAACTTAGAACACACATTTTTTAAGAAATAATAAGAATTAGTTTTAAGAAAAATTTACTCAAGGTTGATCATCCCAATAGCTGATATTAGATATTTAAATCTTTGTTCATCAAAAACTTTTGTAAACAAATCAACACATTGTTCATCTGTGTGAACTTGACTAGTTTAATTAATCCTTTTTCATAATTATCTTTTATTAAATGATACCTGATATTGATGTGCTTTGTCCTTGAGTGCTGCACAGGATTCTCTGTAATTGAGATAGCACTGTTGTTGTCTATGTGGATTGGAGTCTTCTTGAAATTTAACACATAGTCTAGCATTTGATTTTGAATCCAAAGCACTTGAGCACAGCAGCTAGCGGCAACAATGTATTCAGCTTCAGCAGTTGATGCAGACACATAGGATTGTTTCTTGCATTGCCATGAGACAATCCTTCCACCAAGAAATTGACATCCCCCAGATGTAGACTTTGCAGTCATATTGCAACCACCATAATCACTATCTGTATAAGCGTACAGATTGAAGTCAGAATTCTTAGGATACCATAAACCAAGTGTTGATGCACCTTTAAGGTATCTTAGAATCCTTTTGACAGTTATAAGGTGAGACATCTTAGGGTTGGCTTGATATCTTGCACAGATGCATGTAGCAAACATGATATCAGGCCTGCTAGCAGTAAGATGCTTAAGAGACCTAATCATAGCCCTGTATAAGTGTTCATCTACACACTCCCCCTTAAGATCAGGACCAAGGGAGTGGTTTCAAGCAATGGGTGTCTTAGCAATCTTACAGTGAGTCATATTGAACCTTTTGAGTATGTCTTGAACATACTTTGACTGACTTATGAAGATGCCATCTTCACTTGCTTCACTTGAATTCCCAAAAAGAAATTAAGTTCCCCCATGGCACTCATTTCAAATCTGTCTTTCATCAGCTTCTCAAAGTCTTTGTAGGGCTTTGGATTAGTTGAACCAAAGATCATGTCATCCAGATATACTTGAACTAGCAATATGTCTTTTCCTTGTCCTTTGATGAGAGAGTTCCATCTATAGTACCTCTCCTGTATCCATGTGTACAGAGATACGCAGAGAGTGTCTCATACCACTTCCTGGGTGCCTGATGCAGCCCATAAAGAGCTTTGTCAAGCTTGCAGACATAATCAGGATGATCAGGATCTACAAAGCCAGGTGGCTGTTTGACATAAACCTCTTCATCTATCACTCCATATAAAAAGGCATATTTCACATCAAGTTGAAAGACCTTGAAGTTCTTGGATGCAGCAAATTCCAGGAATATCCTAATGCTTCTAATCTTGCCACAGGAACAAAGACATCAGTGTAGTCAATCCCTTCTTCTTATGTGTATCCTTGAACAACCAGTCTAGCTTTGTTCTTGATGATGATGCCTCTATCATCTTTCTTATTCCTAAACACCCATTTGGTTCCTATGGTAGTCTTCCCAAAAGGAAGAGGACAAAGGTTCCAAACTTTCTGTCTTTTGAATTGAAGCAACTCTTGTTGCATAGCTTCAACCCAACTTCCATCCTTTAGAGCTTCCTCAACCTATTTGGCTCTATCTAGGATAGAAAACAAGAGTAAAGACAAACATTTGCTTCATGGGTTTGTCCTCTTGTCTTTACCCTAGGGACAACATCTCCAATGATGTTTGTGGTAGGATGAGACTTGTGGATCCTAAGCTGAGGAATCACAACAAGTTATTGAGAAAGATCTAAATTAGAAAAATTTTGATCTGGCATAGATGTTTCTCCCACCACATCAGCACACTTTTCAAGTGAAACTTGATCCAAGCAGTGTGTGATATCATTGATGTTCTCATCTATGGTATGGTTAGTGGCATCAAAAAATTCTTGGTCACTGTCACCATCACCATTGTTGCCTTCCATAGTTAAGGTGTTCTTATCTAGTTGTAGAGCCTCTGAGCTGGAATTTGAAGGCATACCAGATGTATCAGCTGAATTTGTCATTATTGTGTTGATAGAAACCTCATTTGCAGAAGTAGTTCCAACTGGAGCTGAAGATATATGACTTGAAGGTCTTCCTAGGCCAAATCTTGCGTCAGAATCACCTGTATTTATAGTTTTTACAGATCCTGAAACATTCTCACAAGATTTGTTAAAACAGTTGGTAACCAAATCAAGATCAAATAGCCAATCTGGACCAGAACCAGCAACACATGGTGTGTGTTCATTGAAGGTCATATTGGCTGACTCGTCAACTATTCTAGTTCTGAGATTGTACACTCTATAAGCCTTAGCTTGTGAAGAATATCCAATAAAGTGTCCATCATCTGATTTCTTAGCAAACCTGGCAATTTCATCTTTGGTATTCAAGATGGTGCAAGGACATCCAAATGACCTGAGAAAACCAATGAAATGTTTTCTCTTGTGCCAAAGTTCATAAGGAGTCTTGCCATGAGCAGTTTGACAGCCTCTGCCCAGAAGGTGATGGGCAGTTTAGAGTCAGACAACATGGTTCTTGCAGCTTCAATCAGTGTCCTATTTCTCCTCTCAGCAACCCCATTTTGCTGAGGAGTCCTGGGAGCACTAAATTGTCTTGCAATACCTTTTTCATCACAAATGTATCAAGGGTTTGGTACTTGAATTTTGTTCCTTGATCACATCTTATGATTTTGACCTTGTGACGACTGATTCTCAATCTTTAAGACGAAATTTTTTAGAATCTCAGTAGTCTCATCCTTAGTTCTAAGGAAAAAGACCCAAGTGAATCTTGTAAAGTCATCTGTGATCACTAGACAGTATAAGGTCCTTCCAAAACTCATTACACTGGTGGGGCCAAAGAGATCCATATGTAACAAGTGTAGGGGTGTAGTGATGGAGTTCGTTTCCTTAGGCTTATGAGATACCTTATGTTGCTTCCAGTGATCATCACTTGTAAACTCTCTCTTTGGCATTCTAGTTACCAGATCATGCTTAATCAATTTATTCATGTTCTTAAAGTTTACATGACACATTATTTTATGACATAGAAAAGACTCATCACAATTGGATTTAGATAGAAAGCATGAAACTTCTCCGGAGGGAGAGGTTTCTTGCAAATCCATCTTGTACATGTTTCCTTTCCTGGGGGCTCTAAGCAGGATATGCTCATGAGGAATGACCACACCAGGCTTAAGAACAATGCACTCATGCTCAGTAAAGAGCACGTTATGACTCTGATCACAAAATTGAGATACACTTAGAAGATTGTATCCAAGCTCCTTAACAAAGTTTACCTTTTCAATGCTGAGCTTACCATTCGTGACCTTGCCCCTTCCAGAAATGTAACCACCTTCATCTCCTCCAAAAGCAACAGGTCCTCCATCAATCCTTTCAAAGTTCTGGAGTATTGACCTATTACCAGTTATGTGCCTGGAGCAGCCACTGTCTATGATCCAAACATTTCTGTCTGTCTTCGGCTGTCCCTATACAAAAGAGAATCATTAGTTACATCTGGAAACCCAAGCCTTGCTTGTCTTGGGCTCACTTGCAAAAGGTAAATTAATAGTAATAGATCCTATGGTTGTACTAAGAGGATCTTGAGCTGTTGTTGATGGAGAAATCTCAGTCACTTAGTATTTCTTAGACGTCCACACCACCTTTGGAGTCTTGGACTTGATCTTCAAAACGTTAGAAATTTTTGGAGTTTTAGAAGTTTTGATGACTGAACCTTCGGAAGGTTCTGCAAACACTGCAGCAGACTTCAGTGCTTCGGAGGAACTTTTTTCTTCCAAGACCAACTGTTCTTCCGAAGAGAATTTTCCACTTCTCTTCTTGTTAGATTTGAAACTTCCAAAGGAAATTGGTTTTCCTTCCAAAGCCTGAATCTTCTTAGAACTCTTTGAAGCCTTTGTTTTGGCCATATGGACGGTACCTTTAGGATTGAAGGGACAATCCTTTGCGATGTGAGTGGTGCTGTCACACATAACACAATTCATCTTCTTCTTCACAAAAGCCTTGTCATGAGAGTAAGACTGTCTTCGATCACTTAACTTCTCCACCTTTATCTTTGCAGATGCTGAGACAGTCCTCATGGGCTGAGAACTGTGCTTGGAGTTTGATGGACCAGGCTGTGCAGCAATGGTACACAACAGATGAGTCTTCTTCTTGCTGCTGAAATGAGTTGAGCAAGAACTAGAACTCTTAGCAGAGTTTTGGTTGATGCCTTCAGTCCCTACCACTTTAAACCCTGCAGAAATAAAAACTTGTTTCTGCTTAGAGTCAAAAGTAGCATTGATATCTTGAGCCTTCCTTGCCTTTCTTTTGCTCTTTCTGATCAAGTTCTTTCTCATGCACTTGGTCATCACAGTCTTCACTTTCTCCTGAGAAGAATAGTGGCCCTTCTTGGAATCCTCCTCTTCACTCTTTGTAGAGGGACTCTTCACTATCTCTTCTTCATCCTCCTCACTCATAGGATATATGAGAGGAAGTTCATCTTCACAAATTCCACACCTAGGAGATCTTACTCATAAGATTGTGTGTGGAGGAGCTATCTCATTGGATCCCAGTCCCTGTGTATTTTGATAGCACACTTTGTTGTGTAGGGATGAGGATATCATGTTTTTGAAGGTCTCTTCTTCAAGAACACTCTTTTCTGCCTTGGCTTTGCTGATCACAAGCTCAGCCTGGCACTCAGTTAACTTGGTTATGAGATCTTTAATTTGAGTCCTAAAATTTGTGTGTTCATGTTTTAGAACTGAAATTGTTTTCTCTAAGTCCTCTATTTTCAGCTTATAATCAGTTTCATAGTTTCTAAAATCAGATTTTAAAATGTTTAAGGACACAATATCAGATCTCAGTTCCAAGTTATAGGACCTGTACCTGTTAACTTTAGCAATGCATTCAGGAGTACAGAGATGTTCCAATACCTTGGCTTCATCATGATCTGCCATCAGTGCTTGGTTTGGAGAAGCATCTTCCACCTGAAAGCTCCAGTCAAAGCCTCCTTCTTCAACAGCAATAGCAGCTTGCTGCTTTGACTTCTCATTATGGAGAACTTTGTCAGTGTAGTTTGGTCTGGATTGTGTTTGGCCACCATTTGTTCAAGGTGCCTTACACTCCTACATCCGGCTATTCTTTGAAAGCCAGCTGGATACAATTGACTAGACATACACAAAATCAATTGTAGAGTCAAAAGGCAGATTGCCTTTTTACTAGTGACTATGACATGCCATAGCTCACATCCTTATCTATTACAAAAAGGATAAAGTACATAAAGTAGAAAGTTACATACTCAAGACCTCAATGTACAGTTACCAAAAGCATGGACCTTTTCACCAAACCATGTTAGTTGGTGACTTGCAGAGTTGCAACGGAAAGGTGTCTAGCTTTATGGAACAGTACATCAGATAAAGCATATCTTAAATGTCTTCGGAAGAAATCCATCTTCATGAACATGAAGCTTGAGAAGACTTTGTCTCTGAGGCTTCGGAAGACTTCATCTTTGGCTTCGGAAGATGTTGGTCTCAGCTTCGGAAGATTTCACACTTAGAGTATTTCTGTTGCACATGTGAAACTTCCGAAGCATTCCACTTCAATGCACTTGTGCAGCATGCAGGAAAGACTAAAGATGTTTAGGTTGCATCAGCCTCTTTATTAATCTCTACAGACCTGTATCTATTAACTTTAGCAATGCATCCAGGAGTGCAAAGATGTTCTAATACCTTCGCTTCATCATGATCTGCCATCAATGCTTGGTTAGGAGAAGCATCTTCCACTTGAATGCTCCAGTTAAAGCCTCCTTCTTCAACAACCACAGTAGCCTGTTGCTTTAACTTCTCATTGTGGAGAGCTTTGTCAGTGTAGTTTGGTCTGGACTGTGTTTGGCCACCATTTGCTCTAGGTGCCTTACACTCTCTGGCAAAGTGGCCCATCAAGTTTCTGTTGTTACACTTGACTTTGCCTTTGTCCAGGCCAAACTTTCCACTGGTTGCATTGCTTGGGAACTTCCTTCTAGTCCTCTTGTAGAACCTCTTGGCTCTGTGAGTGAGAAGACCCATCTACTGGACTATTTCCATGTATTCCAGATCATCTGGGTGAATACAGTCCAAGTCTTCAAGAGTGAAAAGGGAGTTGCCATAGCTTTCATGAGAAGACACAAAAGCTTGAGAAGAGAATGTCTCTTGGAATGGGCTTCCTTGAGTGTAGTTCTCCTTGGTGTCTCTGGGAAGGTGATGAAAGGACCCTTTGGTGAGTTGTCAGGGTAGCATAAGAGATGATGCTTGGTTTCTATGATGTCCCTTTCAACCACATGTAGGGCTGAACCCATTCGATTGTTGGAGTTTCCAGATGAACCTTGCATGTTCATCTCCATCGGGTAGGCACTGAGAATCCCATATAACTCTGTCAGAGTAAGAGTTTTGAGTTATTCAGGTACTCTTGATCACCACACAGTAATGTGTCCATTGCCTAGGAAGTGAGGACATGATCTTCCTTACAATGTCTCTATTTTCAAGAGAAACTCCTCCATCCACTAGGGTATCCACTATCTCAACATACCTGAAGTACTACTGAGTCATGGTTTAACCTATTTTGAAGGTGAAGTTTTGAAACTGCTGCTTGAGGAGATCTTTCTTGTTCTCCATGGCTTCAGAGGAACCCTCATACATCAGTTTCAGTGCATCCCACAACTGCTAGGCTGTTTTGCACTTCTTGAAACCTCTGTAGACAGAGTTTGGAAGGGCAGTTTGAAGAGCTGTCATGGCTTTTCTGTCAATCTCTACTCTCTTCCTATCTTCTTCAAGTAGTTAGCCACATCTTTTGGAATCATACTAGCACTAGTAGAAGAAGGAGTGCTGGGTATGAAAGGTCCATTCTCAATAGACCCCCACATTCTTGAATCAAGAGACCTGATGAAACCTTCCATTCTCAAACACCAGGTATCAAACTAATCAAGAGTGATCAGTGGGGACTTGTTCATGGTTCCAGTTTCCATATCAGTCTTGGAAATGGCTACCATTTGAAAAATTTAGTATTTGTGTGTGTGTGAGGGATCTTTAAGATGGTGAGGTCTTATATCAAGAGCCTGAAAAGCTATGATACCAAATGCAAGACCATTGAAGGGTGTAGATTTACAACACAACAACACAAAGAGGAGATTAGCTAAAACTTAATCAAACAGTAATCTGGATTAACGAATGTAAGACACTAAGAACACAAGTAATGTAAGAGACAGAACACAAAGAACACAGGTATATGGTTTTCAAGAATGCAGTATATTGCTTTCTCTATGTTCTATTACAAGTGTTACAAAGCATAATAGAAAGATACAAGAACATGAGATACTTGTACTACATCCTACAGCCGGCTATACTTTAAAAGCCAGCAAGATACAATTGACTAGACACAAACAAAATTAATTGTAGAGTCAAAAGGTAGATTGCCTTTTGACTTGTGACTATGACATGCCATAGCTCACATCCTTATCCATTACTAAAAGGATAAGGTACATAAAGTCGAAAGTTACTGACTCAAGACCTCAATGTACAGTTATCAAAAGCATGGACCTTTTCACCAACTTATGTAAGTTCTTGACCTTACAGAGGTGCAGCGGAAAGGTGTCTAGCTTTATAGAAAAGTACATCGGATAAAGCATGTGTTATAAGTCTTCGGAAGAAATCTGTCTTCATGAGTTTGAAGCTTCAGAAGACTTCTTATTTGGCTTTGGAAGATATTGGTCTTGTCTTTGGTAGATTTTACACTTAGATATTTTTAGTTGCATGTGTAAAACTTCCTAAGCATTCTTCTTCAATGCACTTGTGCAGCATGTAGGATAGACATTTGATGTTTAGGTTGCATCAGCCTCTTTATTAATCTCTACAGAAATAGTGCACAATGCGGATAGCCAAAATCTTAAGTATTCCATTTCCGCATTTGCTACATTACACAAATGCGAATGACCAAATTCTTAAGTTTTCTGTTCCACATATGCAATAGTAAACAAATACGGATGTCTAAAACCTTTCCGCATTTGCTACAATGTTAATAGAATTCTGACCGCATTTGTTCTGAAACTTGTAAAAGTTTGTAAAAGCCATTTGTTGACTATTCAAAGCAAGTTCAAAAGGTCATTTAATACTTTTTAAATTTGAGAGACTCTAAAGTGTGACGAGCGAAAAACACACCGTTCATCTTCATCAATCATCATTATCTTTAACACTTAGAGATCTTAGTTTGATTTCATCTAATCTGTCCTCATCTTTGATTCTACATAACATTAGTATCAAACAAAAGGTAAAATGTTTAACATTTTGTAACCTAAAATGTCTGACATTTGGAATGATAATGAACTTAGAACCCGAGGTTAATAAAGAACACTCAAAATCAAATTTATTCTAAGAAAAGATGATCATTTTCGACTTCAATGAGCATGCAAACTAAGAAGAATACCACTCAACAAGGAAACTTCATAGTCATGTTCATCGTATGAACATGATGAAATTGAAAATTTTGAAATCAACTCCTGAAATAAAATCTAATTAAAGGTGAACAATTTAAAAAATCATCTCTTAAAATGTGAAAAATTAACATAACAATGATTGTTCATGATAACATCACAATATGAAGTGATTCCTATAGAACAGTACCTTCAAACATTCATCTTTGACCATAAAAAGTCAAACTGATGAATCTTGCATAACGTAGAACATATATTTTCATCAACCTAACTCATATGCCTCTAATGCAGGGTACATGGCTAATCTTACCTGGAGCAAGCTCCATAATGCCAGTGGTTATCCTGACCCTCATGTGCCTGAGGCAGAAGGTCTTAGAGATATGATCAGATTTATTTCTAATACAAGAGTAGCACATGCCATCACAGTTAGACCTATTATTAAGAGATTCATAAGGTCTTTCTAGAGTACTGTTGAAGTGACAAATGTTCATGGTGAGAAGACTCTGTTTAGAAGAATTGATGATGACCATTCTCTGACCATCACTGATTAAACTATGAAACAGTGTCTACAGTTTGGTGATGATGCAAACACACCCATTGAGCTTGAAGATGAATAAATCACTACCTTCTTTGCTAACATTGGTTATGAAGGAGGATATGAAGGATATTAGATAGTGAAGGCACTGGTGGACCTACAATGGAGGATGTTGTTTAACCTCTATCAACATTGTTTGTCCATGAGGAAGACAGGATGGAATGATATTCATGTGATCATTTTATTAGCAATATGTGTTTTGTGTACCAATAGGCCATTTAACATGTCTGGCTATGTGTTCCGTGGTCTAGTATCCAACATTCAGGAAGGAAGAAGATACATGTTCCTCATGTACCCAAGGTTCATACAATGCCTCATCAATGAAGAATTACCTGATATAGTACCTGAAGGACCAGTTATGGATAACCCTTATTATGATGCCAAGTCCTACAAATATATATCAAAAAGATCAATCCAAGGAACTTCTACAGTGGAGCTCACTCTCCTCTTTTACCCTGGATGCTTCAACATATCAATACTAAAGAACAAATTGAAGAACAGGAGGCTCCTGCTGATGAGCCAATTCAAGAAGAAGAAATAGTTGCTCATGACTAGCAAACTACTAATAAGCATGCTCGAGAAAGAGCTGAAGGACAAAGTTCAGTGTCACCCCATGTGGATGTAGGGGGTGATCTTCAAACAAAACCTCATGTTCTTGATATGGCGTCACCATTTGTGCCCTCACCAATACCATCTCCCCAAAGAGAACGATTACCATCACCTCATAAATCACCAATACCATCTACCCAAACTCAACCTATCACTTCCATACATATATCTCCAATCCATCATTCACCTATTTTATCTGCTCAACAATCTCCTATTACTACCGAGCCTGTTGAGTCTGGTGACTCTACTAGCTCCTTAGAGAAATCCAAATCATCATCTGATAAGGATGATCACCCAAGCCCAATGCCTGTAAAGAAAGTCACTTCTGAGGCTGCTCCTTCAGAAAGCTATTCAGAATCTGGTGTCAACAAACCAAATGAGAAGGATGAGCTAATTTAAGAACTTATGCAAAAGGTAACAAAGATTAAAAGATTACTCAACAGAAGATCTAGAATCATTGAAGATAGACTTGTAAAGCTTGAGGAGAAGGAGAAGGAGCTAAAAGAGACGAAAGAAAGATATCATGTAGAAAACAAAGATAATGAGATGGAAATTAAAAAGTTAAAAGCTGCTCTTCAACAATGTAGAGACAAAATTAGTCATCATGTGGACACTTTAGCCATTCAAACAATTGCTATTGAAGAGCAAGAAGAATTGACTGAAGAGTAGGCTGAGATTATTATCAACTTGCAGAACCAGAATGAAATCTTAAACAAAAGAGTATCTGAGATGGAAATCTTAGTTGAAATCAAAAGGGAAGGTGAAGTAGAAGTAAGAAAAGATGATGAGAAAATAACTGGGGATTGTGAGAAAGAAACTACTTCTGAGAGTTCAACAGGGGAGAGTGGTGATGACTCTCCTCATGCTAAAAGGATTATATTTTTTGAAACTAAAAAGGGGGAAGAAACAAGCAAGACAAAATATGATGAGTCTAGGTTGGAAATGTGTTGGATCTTGTGTGCCCAAGACACATACAAGATTGATGTGATTAGTATGTTATGATCCAAGCCGGGTAATACCCAATAACAAGCTAATCAAACACCAATAAATATTAATTTGTTGATGAGTTCATACAAATAAATATTGACACCAATTTAGAAAATGGGTTTTCTAAAACGTCGCTTTTGTAATAGAACAACATTATATGGATAATTTGTTCATGAGAAATTATTTGTTTCATTATTTAAGTGATTTAAATAATAACAAATAAAAGTGTGTTAATGTTAAAAAATTAAAAGAGGTTTTAATTTTATAAACTTATGGTTAAGAGTGTAAGTTTTTAATAAAAAAATTGAAATGGGGGGGGGGGGGGAACCCATTTCAAACATTTTGGCCGCCCCATGGGCTACTTCTCCATGGGATTACATGTCTTGTTTTAATACAAGACATTAATCCATTGTAGCACTCAACCAAAGTCACACTCTCTCTCACACACACAATTGCAAGAACCATCTTCTTTTAAGCTGAATTTTTGGATCTAAGGCAAAGAACTTGCTGAAATTTCGTTTTTGAAGGAGGCATAGGAATAGAGTTTTGGTGTTGCACTCCCTAACAAGTTAGGTGTTTGCAAGAGCTTGTGGGTATACAAGCTTGAGGACTTCCTTTTTGGAGGCTAGGCATTCAAGAAGCATCATCACCTTCTTCTCATCCATACAACATCCTCTTGTTCTTGAAAGGTAGTTTCAACAACACCCTTTGGTTGTTCTTTTTGTTTTTGATAGCGTTACATTTCACATACATATGATCCTTCTTCATGGGTTTTGTTTTGCGCTAAAAATTGTTCATATTTTCAGATTATTAAACCCACCTTTAAACACTTATATCCGCTGAGTTTTGTAGTTTAAATGGTTAAACTAACTTTCATTATCTTGTATCAAAACCCAACAATGGCATCTAGTGCCGGTTATGTGGAATATTTGCTTCAAAAGACCTTGAAAAGTTAGTTTTCATGGACTTTTTCAACCCATTAGGGGCTGTTTTGTCATGGATGAATGAATCCCTTATGTTTCAAGGTTTTATCTTACATTCTTTAGTATAAACCTTGAAAGACTAACATCAAATGGTTTATTAATTTTGTTTGGACAAAACCCTAAAGTTTTGGTTCATGTTGGCCGAAACTTTAGGTTAAAGGGGTTCATCGTTGTTCCTGTATATTGGATATGATACATATTTTGGTGCATAACATAGCCTTAACCTTATGTGTTATGGATTTTTTTGGTTGTGATTTTGTCATGTGGTTTTGCTCTTGAAAGGGTTGTAATATTTGTGTTTGTATTTTGGGTTGTAATTTACTTATTCATTGGTTATGTAATAAATAGATTAGATGCATTTCTTTTAATAGAGAAATTGTATTAGGATATGATTTTGTAAAAAAGAAGATGCACAAGATGAAGACCCAAAGAAGGACACAAAAGACGTGTACACTTAAAGCATTTGGATGTGGACTCAAGTGGGAGTTCATGGACACATTTTGATGTGTCCTTGTTAACCCTTAGGAAAGACCTAATGAAAACACTTGTGATGGCAAACAAGTGTAGTCAACTTAGTGGATATGGTTATGCACTTGTGATTGTATGATTATGCTTGTTTGGTTGTTTGTTTTATGGTTGTTGTTTGATATTTGGATATGCATTACAAACTTATTAACAAACATAACAAGCTGAAAATTGATGGTTCTTTATCATTAAGTGATTAATAAAAGATTACTAAAAGGATTAATGATTATAATAAAAGGGGTTTTATTAAAAAGTGAACCATAGAGTACCATGTATTTGAAAGCCTGCAAATATAAGGTACACTGAGTTTTCTAAACTAGTTTTTTGAAAACTTCAAATTTCTTTTGAAAACAAGTTTAACACCATCCTTTTGCACAACACTTGAGTCACTTGGAAACTCTTAATGGGATAAAGGTCACGTAACCATTTTGAGGGAACTTGTGATTTAAGGTGGGAATAAAATATTTGTGGGATAAAGACCACCTAACCACTTGTGTTGGTAAACGCACATGTGTGTGTAAGTAGGGTGACCTAATTTGCAATCCATGTTAAATGGATCACCTACAATGTGGTTTACAAGGTGTTGATGGGATAAACATGGGAGACCATACATATGATGTTTTAAGTCGATCTCATACCCCTAGAAGTTGCAAAGGGTTGCAATTGTCAAAACATTGACTACCTTGTTAATTAAATAATAGGATGAAGGTCACCTAACCAATATTTAAATGAAACATTGGATTCTAGAATTTTAAAATGGTGTAAGACACATAAAAGGGCTTTAATAATTAAAATATGAATAATATCGAAAATACTAAAATTGAACTTTGTTAAATTTTGTAGATGGCCACCAACATCAATGAAAATAATTATATCCCGTCCGCTCACTCACTATCACTAAGGACTATTCTTCAAAAGGAGCGTCTAAACCATAACAACTTTATAGGATGGTTTCGAAACTTGAGAATTCTTCTCAAGCAAGAGAAACGATCATATATTTTAGGCGATCCGATTCCCGATCAACCTAATGAGGATGAGGAGGAGGCCTATAATAATTGGGTGCAATACACTAAGGACTTGGTCCACTTGTCTTGCCTTATGTTGGCAAGTATGACTCTGGATCTCCAAAACGAGTATGAACATCATGGAGCGTATGACATGATTACCCAGTTGAAGGAAACATTCCAACAACAAGCAAGCGTAGAGCGCTTCAAAATTTTTCGAGCACTCCATGCATGTCATATGGATGACACCCAATCAATTTCATCTTATGTCCACCTTTAAAGCCACCTTTAAACACGATTACCTAGTTAAACCCACCATTAGACCCTTATATCTGCAGCGTTTTGTAGTTCAAATGGTTAAACTAGCTTTCATTATCTTGTAACAAAACCCAACAAAATGGTCGTTTAGTCAGAGAAATCAGATGATGTTCACATTGAAGAGGATGAATTTAGTGACGTGATTAAAGCCCTAGATAGCTTCATAGCTGAAGAATTTATTATTGATGATGATTTCTGGGACTTCATAGTTGAACATTGGACTGTTACTAAACAATAGTTGTTATTCCTCAATCTGTTGTCCCTCTTGAGAAGGAATTGAGCATGCAACTAGTGCTTTTTGTGTCATTCACTGAAGAACAAAAGGAACTAATCAAAAGATTATGTGAAGAGCAACAAGAGAAAGAAGAATAAGTTGGTGCCATTCATGAACAAGAACAGCCAAAGGCTGAAAAATTGCCTCAAGAAGCTGAACAGCCTGAAACCTCTTCTGGTCCATCAATGCAAACATATACTAGAAAGAGGAAGTACTTAACAGAAAATGCAAAGTGAAAAAGACCTATGGTAGAAGAAGAGCCATGCAAGAAAAGTAAAAAGGATGATCCTAGAAGCCTTGCAACTATTGTTGAATTTTTAGAAGAACATGAACAGGTTGAGGCTCCACTGAAAAAGAAAGCTAATTTTGTAGACCTTAAGGAAGGAGAAATTGAGGGTGGATATGTGGTTGATAACCAATAGCAGTTGAGAGCCTAATGAAGGAGGAAAAACAGTTGAAGAAATGGTTGAAAAGGCACAAACTGATGATCTAATAATGAAAGCCATATTCTTGATTAATCATTGATATTACCCACATGAAGTATTCAGTATGACCTATGAGGGAATGAAGGCAGAAGAAGAGAAATTGAACATGTTGCTCAACCCCACAGTTGAGACTGAGTATGAGAATACTCTTTTTCCCAAAGCTATTGTGCCCAAAGTAACATCCATGAAAAAGAAAACAACTACTCCTCATTCATTATGTCCTCATCCCTACAATATGTCTGATAGGGAAATGAAGGATTATCTCTCCAATCAAGGGTTTACAAAGAGAAAGCTTGGAAACATGAAGACTAATTCCCTAAGGGCTGCCATCCTTAGGTTAAAATTTGAGAAGAAAGAAAGGCTTAAGAAACTGGAAGAAGAAATTATGAGTAAGAAGCCTAGAACCAGAGTGTCAACACAAGATATGCAGCTCACTCATAGAGATCATGACTCCTTGGCAACTGTACTACACACATATCCTAAGTGGTTTGTAGAGCCTTCATAATTGAAACTTCAAGAACTCTGACCACTGTAGAGAAGATTAAAGGTGTGTCTACTCCTAAGGGCAAGATTGATAATAAAATCATTGTTTGGAAGTATGACAGTGACTGGAAGATCGTAACAACCGACCTCAAGGTCGTTATTCTAACCCTAATCCACGTGCATCATTACCCGTCTTATGAGTACTAACAATAGAAACATTCTAAATGTATTAGTGATTTTGGAATCATCTTTTGCTATTTGTTCCATTTTATGATTTTATGTGATTTCAGTGACTTTTAGTTAATTTAAGTTTTACCTTATTAAACTTGCTGTCCTGGGAATGTTAACTAGCCACCCTTGTAAAGCTAAATCTCAAGTGAAACAATTCAAATGTGTACATACACACTCATAACTCGGTCAAAGACATGCATGTGCATGCACAACACTTAACAATTTACTAAACCTTACCACCTAAAATACTACGGAATACAACAAATTAATGCTACATAATATTAAATTGGTGCTTAAAATTTATTGAAAAATTGCCCCACAAGATGCCAAAAGCGGCACCCCACTCTCCCCCACTCCCCTCTCGTCTACACCACCACCCTCACCATCCACTCCCATTACATGCAAGATCCCTTTCAACTCTACACATCTTCTCTCTTCTCTAGAATTCTCAGTAGAAAACACTCCCAGACACTTGCAAACTCTCTCTAATCCTCTCTACTCCAGCTCAAAATCATGAACAACAATATCACTAGCATCGGCCAAGCTCAAATCAACCAACAAAGTGAAGTCTTGTGAGCTTTTGACACACATCTGTGTCTTGTCCGACCTTTCAAGCCTTGTTCGAAGATTCTCCAGCCTTGTCCAAGGATATTCGAGCCATCCAAGATCACCTACACCCTCCAAAACGTGAACAATACCAAGTCTAAGCTTCCACGTCACCCGAAAATGGTCATTTCATGTGTTTTCTTCACTTCTCTTTCAAAAACACCTCCTCTCTTTGTTGTAGCAGAAAACCGACACCATCATCTTGTTCCTAAGGAGCTCTTAACTTCAGAAAAGGTATCTCACACGTTATATTGGTCATTCTTGAGGTGGAAACCGATTTCCACCATGAAAAGCCTCTTTTTGGGTGTTTTGCACCATCTAACTTGTAAATCTTGTAACCTTTGAAAGCAAAACTTGTAATCTGCTTTCTAATGGGTTAATAGACTCCTAATAAACTGTTTTGAAAGTTACAAAAGGTTATATAACTTGAACATGTGGTTATTGCACGGGCTACACCTTGAAAACCTTCTTTCTACATGAAATAACACTATTTAAGCACTTGTTTGAAAACCCTCTCTACCAAGGTTCATAACCTGCTCATGAACGAATTTTAAACACCCTAATAATCTAATATTAAAGTGAAATAAGGTTTTGGTAATGTTTAAACGCAAATTATACGGATTTACATATGTTATGGGTCGGTTATGGCTAAATCACTAAGTTGATAGTTTATTGTTGTGTTGGGTGACCTGGCCATGAGTTAGACATGATTTCAGAAAGTTTTGAGGAACATTAAGTGTGTGATAAATGGTTAATCTCTTGAAATAAAAGACATGTTAAGATTAGACCCACTTTAGACATTTTCGGGACCCAAAACATGGTATAACAACTTTAAAATAATAAAAACATGGATTTAACCATCTGGGAAAGTATTCCAAGCTTAGTAATGGTTAATAACGTGTTCTCGAGTCAATGGGTAATTTAAATGGTCACAAGAATAAATTAAGTGAGTTTTAATTAGAAATGGGTAATAACCGGGCAACGTTTTTGAGAAAAACCCAAGAAAAAAGAGTTAAAAGTTAAGATTTATAAAAACCAGGTCATTTCAGCAAGTTAAGTGTTAAAAGACCTAAAAGATTTGAAATATTTGTCAAACAAGCTTTTAAACGGTCAATTTCGGTTAAAAACGTGTTTTAACGGGTTAAACGTAAAAATGAGGCTTTCAACTATTAGAGGAAAATTTTCACAATTAAAGGACTTAAAACTTATGAAAATATCCTTAAAATTATACCTACTGGTCCAAGACTCAAACTTATGGGAATCCTAAATGACCGTTAAAACTCTCCGGTTTTACTGCAACCGGGAGCGTAAACACATAGGTTTTAAACGGATCCATATTCTGGAAATTTAGAACACTTACTCAATAATAAGTCAATTTTTACTCTAAAAACCTAATTTTTGGTCTTAAATGTCATAATGTGTAAGAAACCTAACTTGAGGGTAGAAACTGTCAATTTTGAAACTTGAGGGACTAAACTGTAAAGTTTTACCAAACTTCATAACCGACTCATATGAAACTAATAATCACTTGAGAAGCATATATACCCTATATCCTTAACTTAATCAAGTAAATCGTAAATTATATGGGAAACCATGACCTTTCATAAAAGGAAACTTTTTATACAAACCCTCGCGGAATAAAAGCCTTATCCGACAACTGAATTTTTGACACACTTGTTGCACCTTAAATAAGTTTAGAGCAGTAGTTTACCACTTAATATATTCATGATTAGGGTGCTAGACTTGAGATATTCCCGGCCCACGAAGAGTTATTTTTGGCTTAACACCTAAGGTGAGTTCTAGTGATCCCCCATTTTACTACTATTTTGGGGCGAAACATGCTCTGTTATTTATGAACTATATTTGTGCTTTGCTTGGTGATTGTATGTGGGATTTATGGTTACCTGCTGATACTTATATCATCATCATTAATTCTTTCATGAACCGCTTGTTTTATATGATAGATCTATTTGGGGAATCCCCCAGACATAGTGGCTTCCGTCCTAGGAAGGGTACCCCACTGAGATCCTGAGGGGTCATTTGTGGCATGTGACAAGTTTTGTTAAGAAACTATGGTGAACCGTCCGGGCAGGTATGGTTCACTACTTTGGGCTCAATTCTTCCTTCAGGAATAGCCGGTTAGTCATAACTTTAGAAGAGGCCAACCGGGACTGAGTGCAGGGTGATTATGATTCTCCTACGATGTTGAAACTATGATTCATTTTTTATCAAATGAGGATTTGTTAAGTCGTTTTTGTTTTTAATCTTTAAGCACTTGAATTCACCAACTTTTTAGTTGACACAAATTTCTTTTTTTGAGCATGTTTGAGGTAATTATGAACAGACTAGCTGTTGTGAAGACCTAGACTTATCCCAATGACCATGGCATTGGCTTATTTTACTTAATGAACAATTTGAACAATTTTACATTTCTGTTGAGCAAATACAATTTGTTACTACGTTGGTTGTATAACTCAGTTGGGGGTGGATCTATTTCTAGCCCCGGTATCTATTGAAAACTTATAATGCCATGTGATATTCTCTCCTTTGAGCTCTTGTAATGGTTTGTTTCCGCCGCCATATGTTGTTGCTAGTCTGTGACGTCCTACCCTACCTGGGCCCGGGGTTTGACAAATATGTTCATGGTCAAAAGGATCTCAGGGCTGGTTCAATTCTTTATAGAGTACTTTGCTCTTGTAAATGCCCTGTAGCTTCATGACTTGAAGGAACTAGCCAACTTGGATCTAATAAATAATAAGGCTATGTTGAGGAGGTATGAGTTTAAAGAGATACTCAGAATATTCAAAAGGACTGACAACTTCAAATCTCCAAAGGCTATCTGTATGAGGAAAGATAGATCCCTCATCAACCCTCTTGAAAAGAAAAGGACTAAGAGAAAAGGAAGGTGCTAAAATCAGACTGTTTAGTGGATATGAGGTGAGGCTACTAGATGAATCATACATCCACTACATGTACACCAGACATTTCAGAGAAATATCAAACAAACTAAGCAAGAAGACATGCACTTCTTCTTAAAGTTCATTAAAATACCAAAGATGGCATATGATCAAATCATTGCCAAAAGAGAAATAAGAAAGAAGAAAACGACTCCTCTACAACTGGGAAACATTGTGAAGCTGGAGGTTGATGTGGATGGAGTTTTGCTGATACATAAGGATGGGTTGTCTACTGTATCCATATGGGAACCAATTCTCTTTAGCAACTACCATTAGAAGCCATCTACACTATGAGTCATATGAAGATACATGTGCTGAATAGAGAGAAGATGTCACACGCAAATGACTTTGTCAACATGATAAAGGCCGTTTAGGATCCATCACAAGCAAAACCTCATATAGCTCCACAAGACCTAGTAAAATCCTCACAACCTTAACCACCACCAAACTATTGAAGAACATAGGCTTTATAATCCTTAGGGGGAGTATTGTTAGACACTGAAAGGATCATACATGCCAAGTCAATTGGTGAGTTGATGGTTAGTGTGCTGAAAATCCCATAAGTCCAAGAACTAATGCAGATGAAGAATCTGCTAAGAAAAACAAGTGTTGGCTAACAAAATTTGTAAATATGGAAGAAATAGAACAAATGTTGACAAGTGTATGTTCTTCCACATTAACAAATGCGAATAGCGTAAAAGATATGCGGGCATGTTTTGTTCATCCCTATTTGCGAATGATGCCCGGACAACAAATGCGCATAAGTATTTGTTCATCCGCATTACTCAATGCGGATGACCAAACTACTATTGTGGATAAGAAAAGAATAAATGTTGATCAAGTCTAACTCATCCACATTTGTCAATGCTCATGAAGACTTAGACTACTTCTGATGTAATGGTCAGGGGTAATTTAGTCATTTTGTAAAAAGGCGTCTTGTCAGCCTATAAATAGAATAGAAAACCTCGTACATGAGGTGACTGTTGATAGACAATTAGAATATTTTGTGTCTTACATTCTTAGGATGTATTATTACTGTTTGATGCTCAAACCCTAGCATTTATGGTAATCAATCACCTTTATCAATACAAACAAGCATTTATGAGTATTTCTTGCATTGAAAGTTTATTGATTGTTTGATCCGCCATACAATCTTTGACTTGATCACTATATTCGATCCCAGTGAGAATCTCAATCTCATTACCCAGTCAGTTTGTATCGAGGGTGTTAAGGTTAGATGAAGACACAGGAGATGAGGTTACTATGTCAGATCAAGAAGTGTTTGAATCCTTCAGATCGATGGGATACGAGGGGCTGCCTTTTAGGACTAGGCAGGAGATTAAGAAGTCCTTCCTTTCTAAGGAATGGAAATATTTAGCTCACTCTTCATTATGTGCTTAGATCACGTAAAGGTGGATTAGATGGGCTAAATCTAGATTGGGCAAAAGTCATGGTGTTTTGCTGCAATGGTAGGAAGGCAAATATAGCGAGACTGATATTTGCCTATATGGCAGAGAATGTGATGGAATTGAAGAAGGATAAAGGGCTACTCTACCCTCTATTTTTACTGATGATTTTAGATGATCTTATTCCTAACTTACCAAGACACGTGGAGGTTAAGTGGCTGGTGCAAATGAACACCCTTTTCTTTGCAGACTGTTGCGCAATTCGTCATGATTTTAGTGGAAAAATTACTCATCTCTCGGAAAACATGTATCTAGCAGAAAGATGGAGTTATATCAGAAGGGTAGATGACTCTGAGAATAAAAAAGCTTAAGAGACCAGGGTACAACAGTTTGACGGTGCTAAGAAGAGGAAACAATATGCAATTTGGAGAAGGATTATGATATTTAGGAGGAAGTACATGAAATGGCTGAGGAGGTAAGGGCTGAGAAAGAAAGGAGATCAAAGAAGAGAGCTAATGTAGGAGATACTGAAAGAAGGATTAAATAGAGACACCAATCTTTTACTAAGACTTCAAGGATAGAGGAGAGTGCCGGATTAGATGAGGATGTGATAAGAAACCACAATACCTCTGTGGCCAACGAGTTAAGCATGATTAAGACAAAAATTACTAATCAAGAGATAAGGGAAAGGAAGAAGCATGAAGTGATTGAGGGTATGACCAGAATGCTAATACATCAAAATAATCTGATTAAGAGACTGTTTGATTAGGTAAATGAACTAAAGGCTACAGCTGGCCTGTCCAATGAGCTAACTTAACCTAAGTTAGATGACTTTAGCCATACTTCTAAGTACCCTTTTCTAAATGTGGGTACATCTTCCCGGGAAGGAGAAGGCACATCTGGTGCAGCAACTGAAGAAGTGGGAGGTTCTGGTGTGAGGAAGGATACTGAAAATGTGGAGAATGTTAAGGAAATATTGGAAGCTAGGTTCGTTAACATCGGATTTGACATTGATAAAGATTTGGTACGTGAGGAGATAGTGAGAGAGAAATCTGTTGGAAAGGATGCTGAGAAAGGAAAGGGGCTAATTGATGAAGAGGAAGATGTTGAGCAAATGGTTGATTATGATTCAAAACCAGAATACTATGAGGTTGATGAGAGGCCCAAACCCGTGTTATCAAGAAGGGAGACAAGGATGGAGATGCGTTTGAAATAGCCAAAGATGAATGGATTGTCAAGGAGAAAGAGCCTGAAGAGCTGACTCCCCTATTCCAAATCATGGAAGGGTTGAGCTAGAAGGATGTAGACAAAAGGATTATTAGTTGGTGCTATTAGCCCAGCCTTAAAATCTTTATGATCAAGAGGAGAAGGGGTGGTATAACTTATATGCACAATAGGAAGGCATTCAAGACCTTACCCTTATGGGATCTGAGGAAGCTGGCAGTGCTGCCATTACTAAACACTCATCAGAGTGAAAGAGCCTTGTTACTTACGAAAGAGATAAAGAATGGATTGAATGAAAACTTTATGTCATTCGGATTTATGAACGCTGAGAGGAGAAGATCCAAGAAAGATAAAGATTAGGAAACCAGATAGGGAAGAATTGTGCTAACAGTGAAAGCCCCAATGATAGTGAACATGATTAGTATCGCAGATCCCCTCTCCTAGAAGCTGCAAAACATTGAGAAGTGGTTCTATCATAACGATACAGGGGAGGCAATGACCAGGGTAAAGAATGGGGATGATCTTAGAGTGTTTGATCCTATGGAGCTTTTTAGTTTCTGTGATGAACACCTGCTAGTTCTTTGCGAGAATCATAAGTGGGTGCAGGTGATGAGGCAAGAAAGGAAGCCAGTCTGTTTATGACTATGGCCAATAAAGTAAGAGGAGTGAGAGCAGAAGTGAGAGAGTTAGCTGAGAAAGTATGAGTTGGAGATGATTTAAACATGGATGTTCAGGATTTGGCTAGATAGTTTGAGCAAGCTAGTGCTCATCCAAAGGAGCTAATGAAGCTGGAGGGGACCATAGTGAATCATGTTGAAGCTCCTAACGAGGTTGCTGCAGAAGTTGTAGAGGACACATTAGTGGCAGCAGGGAAGACTAGAGCTGACCAGCAGAAAAGAAGCTGCAGGAACAAATATAGATAAATCAGAAGGAGAAGAAGAGACTGGAGCTGACACAACAAATCAAGAAAATTGATGGCGGCGAGATCCAACCTAGGGGGAGTATTGAAGATCATGTATAGGTTGGACTCCCCTTAGATTAGATTGTTTATATTACTTTGTAATAGGTCTAATGTTAGTTTACTTTTGTATGTACTTTGTCTAGTTTTTTAGTCCACTAAAACTAAGAGGAAAACTATAGTTTCGCTAATAGTCAGCTGTTTAGTTCTCCCGGCAAAACTGTTGTTTCTGCCGGGCGAAACTATAGTTTCGGCAAAATAGTTTCGCTCGTAGCGAAACTGTCTACGAAACTAAGACTGTTATATATAGTTTTTATCATTTTCTTTGTGGAAAACCTTGCAAAAAACCCTAATCATTTATCCTTGTTGCAAGTGAGTGTTGTAAGTAGTCATTTCACACAAATATCATTATGCTTTGTTATTATTAAGTATGTTGATCATCATTGCCTTACTTTGATTCATTTGTGGTTGTTTTCAATATTCTTCTTTTTTTTACCAAAACTAACCTCAGTGTTAGTGCTAGGCTATGTGCATTATGGAAGTCTGATAAACTTCAGCCCAGTACCCGCTTTGTGCTATGTTTGGGGTATATCATACAGGTGGGATCTTCGTCGTTTCCCCAGTGCCAGTGCCAGGCTGTGTGCATTATGGAAGTATGATAAACTTCTATCTAGTACCTGCTTTCTGCTACGTTTGGGGTGTAGCTGATGACACTGATCCAGAACGAAAGAATGAATCAATGATGGTTAAAGAAATGTACGGTATAAAAGTTAAAGAACAAAATGATGACGTACGTTGAATGAAAGTTAATGAATGGTAATGGAAGATGTAGAGATTATATGAAGAGGCTGATGCAACTCAAACACTTAAAGTCTCCTGCATGCATGCACAAGTACATTGAAGAAGAATGCTTCCGAAGTATTACACATGCAACAAAAGTATTTAAAATATGAAATCTTCCGAACCCAAGGCCCGTATCTTTCGAAGCCAAAGATGAAGTCTTCTGAAGCTTCAGAGACAAAGTCTTCGAAAGCCAACACTTGAAGACAGATTTCTTCTGAAGACTTTTACTATACATGCTTTAGCTGAAGTACTTTATATAAATCCGGATGCCTTTTCCGCTGTAACTCTGTAAAGTCACCAACTTGCATGAGTTGGTAAAAAGGTCCATGCTTTTAGTAATTGTACATTATGGTCTGGAGTCTGTAACTTTCTACTTCATCTACTTTATCCTTTTTGTAATAGATTAGGATGTGAGCTATGGCATGTCATAGTCACCAGTCAAAAGACAATATGCCTTTTGACTTTACAATTGATTTTGTGTTTGTCTAGTCAATTGTATCCGGCTGGCCTTCAAAGTATGGCCGGCTATAGGATATGGTATATGTATCTCAAGTACTTGTATGTATCCTTATGCTTTGTAACACTTGTAATAGAACTTAAGAAGGCAATATACTGCAATCTTGAAAACCATTTCCTTGTGTCTTACTATGTTGTTCTGTCTCTTACTTATTTGTGTTATTTGTATCATCTATTGTGGTTAATCCAGTTTCACTGTTTGATTTGTCAAGTTAATCTCCTCTTTGTGTTTGCAGGATTGGTCAAGGGTCACTTAACACTTTGTTTTTCTCTTAAACTCACTTGAACAACACTCGGATGAAGATAAAGTCAATAAAAGTTGATCACAATATAGTAAGTAACAAAGAAGACATAAAGTAATTTTTAAGGTACTTGCATATATTGCTTCCCAACTCAAATATTACATGACTCTTTCAAGCTTATCTTTTCGAGTTACAATGAGAAATTATATATAATACTACCTACAACCGGATATACTTTAATACCAGCTGGGATTCTATAACTAAAGCCTATACTACAAGTGTATAGTTTAAGGTATCTCGGATAAAGTTGTATCTGAGATTTGGTAGTCAGGACATGTCCCTAACTTACATTTTGTCACCAACTAAAGTTGGTAACATGTACTATCATAAAAAGGTAAACAATGGAATAAAGTATGGTCAACTGCATGGCTCTTTGAGAAAACGTCATACAAAATCAGAAGTCTGCAGTAGAGTGTCAGAAACCATACTTATGTCCACTGGTTCATAGCAGTGTCCTTTGAAGGTTAAATGGCTTCGGAAGAACAGGTACTTCCGAAGCCACTTATACCTCGGAACAGGCTGCTTCTTCTAAGACTTGGGAACTTCTCCTTTTCTTTATACTTTGGAAGTAGTCTTTTGATTTCTCTTCTAAGACTTGACCTTTGGAAGCATGCTCTTCACTTCGGAAGTAGAGTTCTATCTTCGGAAGCTGATCTTTCACTTTATCTTCGAAAGAACTCTACAACTATCGAAAGTTCCATGCTAAGCTTCGGAAGCCTTTGCATGTAGCACCTAAATTATCTAAGTGATTTGGTTTTGGTTTCACCAGCCTTCTTCTTGATCCAACAGTGTTGTTGTGTTGTAAGTGACCACCCTCACCTGTCCTGCATTTGGTATCATTGCTTTCCAGGCTCTTCATATAAGATCACACCATCTTTAGATCCCTCACACACATAAATACTTATCTTTTCAAATGACAGCCATTTCCAAAACTGATTTGGAAACTGGAACCATTAACAAGTCCCCACTAATCACTCTTGATGACTTTGACACCTGGTGCCAAAGAATGGAAGGTTTCATTAGGTCTCTATATTCAAGAATGTGGGAGTCTGTTGAGAATGGACCTTACATACCAAGAACCCCCTCTGCTACTAGTGGTGGTATGATCCCCAAGGACGTGGCTAACTACTCAGATGAAGATAGAAAGAGAGTAGAGATTAACCAGAAAGCCATGACAGCCTTTCAGACTGTTCTTCCTGACTCTATGTACAGAGGTTTCAAGAAATGCAAGACAGCTAAGTAGTTGTGGGATGCATTGAAACAGATGTATGAGGGTTCCTCTGAAGCAAAGGAGAATAAGAAAGATCTCCTGAAGCACCAGTTTGAAAATTTTACCTTCAAAAAGCAGGTGAGACCATGACTCAATAATATTTCTGGTATGTTGAGATTGTGGATACCCTTTTTGATAGAGCAGTTGCTCTTGAAAATAGAGACATTATAAAGAAGTTCATGTCCTCACTTCCTAGGCAATGGACACACTACTATGTGGTTATCAAATGAACTAAGAACGTGAAAACTCTCACCCTAATAGAGTTGTATGGGATTCTCAGTGGCTACTAGATGGAGATGAACATGCAAGGTTCATCTGGAAACTCCAACAATCTAATGGGCTCAACCCTTCATGTAGTTGAAAGGGATAACATAGAACCCCCACGTCATCTCATATTCTACCTTGACAACTCACAAAAGGGTCCTTTCATGACCTTCCCTGAGACAACAAGGGAGAACTACACTCAAGGAAGCCCATTCCAAGAGACAAGTTCTTCTCAAGCATTTGTGTCTTCTGATGAAAGTTGTGGTAACTCTCTTCTCACTCACAGAGCCAAGAAGTTCTACAAGCAGACTGGAAGGAAGTTTCCTAGCAATGCAACCAGTGGAAAGTTTGGGCTGGATAAAAGCAAAATGAAGTGTTACAGCTGCAACTTGATGGGCCACTTTGCTAGGGAGTGTAAGATACCAGAACAAATGGTGGCCAAGAACAATCCAGACTAAACTACACTGATAAGGCTACCCAGAATGAGAAGGCAAAGCAGCAAGTTGCAGTTGCTGTTGAAGAAGGAGGCTTTTACTGGAGCTTTCAAGTGTAAGATGCTTCTCCAAACCAAGCACTGATGGCAGATCATGATGAAGCCAAGGTATTGGAACGTCTCTATACTTTCTAAAGTTAACAAATACAGGTCCTTCAACTTAGAAATGAGATCTGATCTCGAGTCCTTAAACATCTTAAAACTTGATTTTAGAAAGTCTAAAAATGATTATAAATTGAAGATAGTGGACTTAGAGAAAACTATTTTAGTTCTAAAAAATGAGCATACAAGTTTTAGGATTCAGATGAAGGATCTCATAACTAAGCTGACTGAGTGCCAGGCTGAGCTTGTGATCAGCAAAGCCAAGGCAGAAAAGTTTGTTCTTGAAGAAAAGACCTTCAAGAATATGATATCCGTATCGCTACACAACAAGGTGTGTTATCAAAACAAGCAGGGACTGGGATCTAATGAGATAGCTCCTCCACACACAATCTTGTCTGTAAGATCACCCAGGTGGTACTTGTGAAGATGAGCTTCCTCTCATAGACCCTTTGAGTGAAGAGGATGATGATGTGATAGTGAAGAATTCCAATTGAGAAGAGTGAAGAGGAGGATTCTAAGAAGGACCACTTTCAATCTGAGGAGAAGAAGAAGGTTGTGATGACCAAGTCAATAAGAAAGAACTTGATCTGAAAGAGCAAAAGAAAAGCTAGGAAGGCTCAAGAGATCAAGGATACTTTTAACCATAAGCAGAAACAAGTTTTTATCTCTGTAATGTTTGAAGTAGTGAAGACTGAAGACATCAACCTAAACTCTTCTCCTAAAAGTTTGGTTCATGTTCAAATTATCTCGGCACGAAGAAGAAGGCTGATCTGTTGTGTACCACTGCTACACAACCTGGACCATCTAACTCCATGAACAGTCCCCAGCCAAAAAGGACTGTCTTAGCGTCTACAAAGATGAAAGTGGAGAAGGGTTGTGACCAAAGTTAGTCTTGTCCTTAGCAGAAGGCTCTTGGGAAGAAGAAAATGGACTGTGTCATGTGTGAAAGTACTACTCATCTTGCTAAGGATTGTCCATACAATCCTAAAGGTACTCTTCATATGACCAAGACAAGGACTTCAGTAGAGATTAATGAAGAGGATGATGCAACCTAAACATCTTTAATCTTTCCTGCATGCTGCACAAGTGCATTGAAGTGGAATGCTTCGGAAGTTTCACATGTGCAACAGAAATACTCTAAGTGTGAAATCTTCCGAAGCCAAGACCAACATCTTCCAAAGCCAAAGATGAAGTCTTCCGAAGCCTCAGAGACAAAGTCTTCAGAAGCTTCAAGTTCATGAAGACAGATTTCTTCCGACGACTTTTAGTAACATGCTTTATCTGATGTACTGTTCCATAAAGCTGGACACCTTTCCACTGCAACTCTGCAAGTCACCAACTAACATGGTTTGGAGAAAAGGTCCATGCTTTTGGTAACTGTACATTGAGGTCTTGAGTGTGTAACTTTCTACTTTATGTACTTTATCCTTTTTGTAATAGATAAGGATGTGAGCTATCGCATGTCATAGTCACTAGTCAAAAGGCAATCTGCCTTTTGACTCAACAATTGATTTTGTGTGTGTCTAGTCAATTGTATCCAGCTGGCTTTCAAAGTATAACTGGCTATAGGATGTTGTATAAGTATCTCATGTTCTTGTATCTTTCCAATATGCTTTTGTAACACTTGTAATAGAACATAGAGAAGGCAATATACTGCATTCTTGAAAACCAAACACTTGTGTTCTATGTGTTATGTCTCATATATTACTTGTGTTCTTAGTGTCACCACTTGGTTAATCCAGTTTACTGTTTGATCTAAGTTTAGTTTATCTCCTCTTTGTGTTGTTGTGTTGTAACTCTTCGCCCTTCAACGATCCTGCATTTGGTGTCAGAGCTTTCCAGGCTCTTGATATAGGATCTCACCATCTTTAGATCCCTCACACACACAAATACTAAACTTTTCAAATGGCAACCATTTCCAAAACTGATATGGAAACTAGAACCATGAACAAGTCCCCATTGATCACTCTTGATGAGTTTGACACCTGGTGTTTAAGAATGGAAGGTTTCATTAGGTCTCTTGATTCAAGAATATGGGAGTCTATTGAGAATGGACCTTTCATACCCAGCACACCTTCTGCTACTAGTGCTGGTGTGATACCCAAAGATGTGGCTAACTACTCTGATGAAGATAGGAAGAGAGTAGAGATAGACAGAAAAGCCATGACAGCTCTTCAAACTGCCCTTCCAAACTCTATGTACAGAGGATTCAAGAAGTGCAAAATAGCCAAGCAGCTATGGGATGCACTGAAACTAATGTATGAGGGTTCTTCTGAAGCCAAGGAGAACAAGAAGGATCTCCTGAAGCAGCAGTTTGAAAACATCACCTTCAAAATAGGTGAAACCATGACTCAGCAGTACTTTAGGTATGTTGAGATTCTGGATACCCTAGTGGATGGAGGAGTTTCTCTTGAAAACAGAGACATTGTAAGGAAGTTCATGACCTCACTTCCTAGGCAGTGGACAAACTACTGTGTGGTGATCAAGGGAACTGAAAATTTCAAAACTCTTACTCTGACAGAGTTGTATGGGATTCTCAATGGATACCAGATGGAGATGAACATGCAAGGTTCATCTAGAAACTCCAACAATCAAATAGGTTCAGCCCTACATGTGGTTGAAAAGGATAGCATAGAACCCAAACATCATCTCTTATGCTACCCTGACAACTCACCCAAGGGTCCTTTCATCAGCTTCCTAGAGACACCAAAGGAGAACTACTCTGATGAAGATAGGAAGAGAGTAGAGACAGACACATTACTGTGTGGTGATCAAGAGAACTGAGAATCTCAAAACTCTTACTCTGATAGAGTTATATGGGATTCTCAGTGGCTACCAAATAGAGATGAACATGCAAGGTTCATCTGGAAACTCCAACAATCGAATGGGTTCAGGCCTACATGTGGTTGAAAGGGACAGCATAGAAACCAAGCATCATCTCTTATGCTACCTTGACAACTCACTAAAGGGTCCTTTCATCACCTTCCCTGAGACACCAAGGGAGAACTACACTCAAGAAAGCCCATTCCAAGAGACATGCTGTTCTCAAGCTTTTGTGTCTTCTCATGAAAGTTGTGGCAACTCTCTTTTCACTCTTGAAGAGCTGGACTGTATTCACCCAGATGATCTGGAATACATGGAAATAGTCTAGTAGATGGCTCTTCTCACTCACACAACCAAGAAGTTCAACAAGAGGACTGGAAGGAAGTTCCTATGCAATGCAACCAGTGGAAAGTTTGGACCGGACAAAGGCAAAGTCAAGTGTTACAGCTATAACCTGATGGGCCACTTTGCTAGAGAAAGTAAGGCACCTAGAGCAAATAGTGTCCAAACACAGTCCAGACCAAACTACACTGACAAAGCTCTCCAGAATGAGAAGTCAAAGCAGCAAGCTAGTGTTGCTGTTGAAGAAGGAGGCTTTAACTGGAGCTTTCAAGTTAAAGATGCTTCTCCTAACCAAGCATGATGGCAGATCATGATGAAGCCAAAGTATTAGAACATCTTTGCACTCTTGAATGCATAGCTAAAGTTAACACATACAGGTCCTATAACCTGGAGATGAGATCTGACCTTGTGTCCTTAAACATTTTAAAATCATATTTTAGAAAGTCTGAAAATGATTATAAACTGAAGACAGAGGACCTAGAGAAAACCATTTCAGTTCTAAAATATTAACAAACAGATTTTAGGACTCAAATCAAAGATCTCATAACCAAGTTAAATGAGTGCCAGGCTGAGCTTGTGATCAGCATCGCCAGGGGAGAAAAGAGTGTTCTTGAAGAAGAGACCTTCAACAACATGATATCCTCATCCCTGCACAACAAAGTGTGCTATCAAAATAGACAGGGACTGGGATCCAATGAGATAGCTCATCCACACACAATCTTGTCAGTAAGATCTCGTAGGTGTGGAACTTGTGAAGATGAGCTTCCTATAATAGATCCTATGAGTGAGGAGGATGAAGAAGAGATAGTGAAGAATCCCTCTACAAAGAGTGAAGAGGAGGATTCCAAGAAGGGCCACTATCCTTCTAAGGAGAAAGTGAAGATTGTGATGACCAAGTCCATGAGAAAGAACTTGATCAGAAAGAGCAAAAGAAAGGCAAGGAAGGCTCAAGAGATCAAGGCTACTTTCAACTCTAAGTAGAAACAAGTTTTTATTTTTGCATGGTTTAAAGTGATAGGGACTGAAGACATCAACCAAAACTCTGCCAAGAGCTCTGGTTCTTGCTCAACTCATCTCAGCAGCAAGAAGAAGACTGATGTGCTGTGTACCACTACTGCACAGCCTGGACCATCAAACTCCAATCATAGTTCTCAGCCAAGAGGACTGTCTCAGCATTGCAAAGATGAAGGTGGAGAAGGGATGTGACCAAAGACAGTCTTGTTCTCAGGAAAAGGCTCTTATGAAGAAAAGGATGAACTGTGTCATGTCTGAAAGCACCTCTCACATTGCAAAGAATTGTCCATACCATCCTAAAGGTATTGTCCATATGACCAAAACAAAGACTTCAAAGAGTCCTAAGAAGATTCAAGCTTCGGAAGGAAAACCTGTTTCCTTCGGAAGCTCCATGTCTAAGAAGAAGGAAAGTGAAAAATTATCTTCGGAAGAGAAGTTGGTGTCGGAAGAAACGAGTTCTTCCAAAGCACTAAGGTCTGCTGCAGTGTCTGCATAAGCTTCTGAAGGATCAGTCGTCAATACTTCTGAAGTCCCAAAAGCTTCTGAAGTTTTGAAGGTCAAGTCCAAGACTCCAAAGGTGGTGTGGAAGTCTAAGAAAGACCAAGTGACTGAAAATTCTCCATCAACAACAACTCAAGATCCTCTTAGTACATCCATAGGATCTATTACTGTTGAATTACCTTCTGTTAATGTGCACAAGATAAGCAAGGCATGGGTTTCCAAATGTAACTAATCATTTTCTTTGTGCAGGGACAGTTGAAGACAAACAAAAATGTCAGGATCATTGATAGTGGTTGTTCCAGGCACATGACAGACAATTGGTCACTACTCCAGAACTTTGAAAGGCTTCATGGAGGACCTGTTGCTTTTGGAGGAGATGAAGGTGGTTACATTTCTGGTAGGGGAAAGGTCACAAATGGTAAGCTCAGCGTAGAAAAGGTAAACTTTGTAAGGAGCTTGGATACAATCTTCTGAGTGTATCTCAATTTTGTGATTAGAGTCATAACATGCTCTTTACTGAGCATGAGTGCATTGTTCTTAAGCCCGGTGTGGTCATTACTTATGAGCATATCTTGCTTAGAGCCCCCAGGAAAGGAAACATGTACAAGATGGATTTGCAAGAAACCTCTCCCTCTGGAGAAGTTTCATGCTTTCTGTCTAAAGCCAATAGTGATAATTCTTTCCTATGGCATAAAAGAATGTGCCATGTAAACTTTATGAACATGAATAAGTTAATTAAGCATGACTTGGTAACTAGAATGCCAAAGAAAGATTTTACAAGTGATGACCACTGTGTTGCATGCCTGAAAGGGAAGCAACATAAGCCTAGGAAGGACTCTATCACTATTCCCTTACACTTGTTACATATGGATCCCTTTGGCCCCACCAGTGTAATGAGTTTAGGAAGGACCTTATACTGTCTAGTGATCATAGATAACTTTTCAAGATTCACTTGGTTTTATTCCTTATAACTAAGGATGAGACTCCTGATATTCTCAAGAATTTCATCTTAAAGATTGAGAATCAATCTAATCACAAGGTCAAGATCATAAGATGTGTTCAAGGAACCGAATTTAAAAACCATATCCTTGACACATTTTGGGATGAAAAGGGCATTACAAGACAATTTAGTGCTCCTAGGACTCCTCAGCAAAACGATGTTGTTAAGAGGAGAAACAGGACACTGATTGAAGCTGCAAGAACCATGTTGTCTGACTCTAAACTGCCCATCACATTTGCACAAGAGGAGACCTTTCATTAGTTTTCTCAGGTCATTTGGATGTCCTTGCACCATCTTGAATACCAAAGATCAAATTGCCAAGTTTGCTGAGAAATCAGATGATGGACACTTTATTGGATACTCTTCCCAAGCTAAGGCTTATAGAGTATACAATCTCAGAACTAGAATTGTTGAGGAGTCAGCCAATGTGACTTTCAATGAACACACACCTTGTGTTACTGGTTTTGGTTCGGATTAGCTGTTGATCTTGATTTGGTTACCAACTGTTTTAACAAATCTTGTGAGAATGTCTCAGGATCTGCAAAAAATTTGAATACACATGATCCCGATCCAATATTTGAGCTAGGAAGATCTTCAAGACACATATCTTCAGCTCCAGTTGGAACCACTTCTGCAAATCAGGTTTCTATCAGCCCTACAATGACAAATTCAGCTGATACATTTGGTATGCCTTCAAATTCCAGCTCAGAGGCTCTACAACCAGATAAGAACACCTCAACTTTGGAAGACAACAATGGTGATGGTGACAGTGACCAAGAATTTCTTCATGCCACTAACCACACTGTGGATGAGAACATCAATGATGTCACACACTCTTGGATTAAGTTTCACTTGAAAAGTGTGCTGATGTGGTGGGAGAAACATCTATGCCAGATCTAAATTTAGATCTTTCTGAACAACTTACTGTGATCCCTAAGCTTAGGATCCACATGGCTCACCCTACCACAAACATCATTGGAGATGTTATCTTAGGGGTAAAGACAAGAGGACAAACCCATGAAGCAAATGTTTGTCTTCACTCTTTTTTTCTATCCTAGATAGATCCAATGAATGTTCATGAAGCTCTAAAGGATGGAAGTTGGGTTGAAGCTATGCAACAAGAGCTGCTTCAATTCAAAAGGCAGAATGTTTGGAACCTTTGTCCTCTTCCTTCTGGGAAGACTACCATTGGAACCAAATGGGTGTTTAGGAACAAGAAAGATGATAGAGGCATCATCATAAAGAACAAAGCTAGACTAGTTGTTCAAGGATACACACAAGAAGAAGGGATTGACTACACTGATGTCTTTGCTCCAGTAGCAAGATTAGAAGCTGTTAGGATATTCCTAGCATTTGCTGCATCCAAGAACTTCAAGGCTTTTCAACTTGATGTGAATTGTGCCTTTTTGTATTGAGTGATAGATGAAGAGGTTTATGTTAAACAGCCACCTGGTTTTGTAGATCCTGATCATCCTGATCATGTCTACAAGCTTGACAAAGCTCTCTATGGGCTGCTTCAGGCACCCAGGAAATGGTATGAGACACTGTGTGAGTATCTCTGTAAACATGGATACAGGAGGGGTACTACAGATGGAACTCTCTTCATCAAAGGATAAGGAAAAGACATATTCCTAGTTCAGGTATGTGTGGATGACATCATCTTTGGTTCAACTAATCCAAAGCTCTGCAAAGAGTTTGAGAAGCTGATGAAAGACAGATTTGAAATGAGTGCCATGGGAACCTCAATTTCTTTCTGGGAATTCAAGTGAAGCAAGTTGAAGATGACATCTTCATAAGTCAGTCAAAGTATGTTCAGGACATACTCAAGAGGTTTAATATGAGTAACTGGAAGATTGCCAAGACACCCATAGCCAGAAACCACTCTCTTGATCCTGATCTTGAGGGGGAGTGTGTAGATGAGCATTTATACAGGGCTACGATTGGGTCTCTTATGTATCTTTGTAAGGATTCCTTAAGTTTGATGCAACCCAAAACATCCAAAGTGTCTGAGCAACATGCACTAAGTACTGAAGTGAAGAATGCTTTGGAAGTTTTACACAATGCATTAGAAAATACTCTAAGTGTAAAAACTTCTGAAGCCAAGACCAATATCTTCCGAAGCCAAAGATGAAGTCTTCCAAAGCCTCAGAGACAAAGTCTTCCGAAGCTTCAAGTTATGAAGACAGATTTCTTCCGAAGACTTTTACGACATGCTTTTTCTGATGTACTTTTCTGTAAAGCTGGACACCTTTCCGCTGTGCCTCTGCAAGTCATTAACTTACATGAGTTGGTGAAAAGGTCCATGCTTTTGGTAATTGTACATTGAGGTCTTGAGTCTGTATACTTTCTACTTTATGTACTTTATCCTTTTTGTAATAGATAAGGATGTGAGCTATGGCATGTCATAGTCACAAGTCAAAAGGCAATCTGCCTTTTGACTCTACAATTGATTTTGTTTGTGTGTCTAGTCAATTGTATCCAGCTGGCTTTCAAGGTATAGCCAGCTGTAGGATGTAGCATAAGTATCTCATGTTCTTGTATCTTTTATCTTATGCTTTGAAACACTTGTAATAGAACATAGAGAAAGCAATATACTACATTCTTGAAAACCATACTCGTTTGTTCTGTCTCTTACTTTACTTGTGCTCTTTGTATCTCTTTGGTTAACCCAGTTCACTGTTTGATTAAAGTTTAGTTAATCTCCTCTCTTTGTGTCGTTGTGTTGTAATTGTGTTAAAGCCCTTAAACGGTCCTACAATGGTATCAGAGCTTTCCAGGCTCTTGATATAAGATCTAACCATCTTAAGGTCCCTCACACACACAAAAACTAAACTCTTCAAATGGCTTCCATCTCAAAGACTGATATGGAGACTGGAACCATGAACAAATCCCCACTGATCACTCTTGATGATTTTGACACTTGGTGCATGAGGATGGAAGGCTTCATCAGGTCTCTTGACTCAAGAATGTGGGAATCTGTTGTAAACGGACCTTTCATACCCAGCACCCTCTGCTACTAGTGCTGGTATGATCTCTAAAGATATGGCCAACTACTCAGACAAAGATAGGAAAAGAGTAGAGATTGATAGGAAGGCCATGACTGCTCTTCAGACTGCTCTCCCAAACTCTGTATACAGAGGTTTTAAGAATTGCAAAATAGCTAAACAGCTGTGGGATGCACTGAAGCTGATGTATGAAGGCTCCTCTGAAGCCAAGGAGAACAAGAAAGATCTTTTGAAGCAGCAGTTTGAAAATTTCACCTTCAAAGCAGGTGAAACCATGACGCAACAATACTTCAGGTATGTTGAGATTGTGGATACCCTAGTGGATGGAGGAGTACCTCTTGAGAACAGGGACATTGTAAGGAAGTTCATGTCCTCACCTCCTAGGCAATGGACACACTATTGTTCGGTGATGAAGAGGACTGAGAACCTTAAAACTCTTACTCTGACAGAGTTGTATGGGATTCTCAGTGGATACCAGATGGAAATGAACATGCAAGGTTCATCTGGAAACTCCAACAATCAAATGGGTTCAACCCTTCATGTAGTTGAAAGGGACAGCATAGAACCCCAACATCATCTCATATGCTACCCTGACAACTCACATAAGGGTCCTTTCATCACCTTCCCGAAGACACCAAGAGAGAACTTTACTCAAGGAAGTCTATTCCAAGAGACAAGTTCTTCTCAAGCCTTTGTGTCTACTGATGAAAGCTGTGGGAATTATCTCTTCACTCTTGAAGACCTGGACTGTATTCATCCAAATGACCTGGAATACATGGAGATAGTTCAGCAGATGGCTCTCCTCACTCACAGAGTCAAGAAGTTCTACAAGAGAACAGGAAGAATATTTCCAAGCAATGCTATCAGTGGAAAGTTTGGGCTGGATAAAAGCAAAGTTAAGTGTTACAACTGCAACCTTATGGGTCACTTTTCTAGGGAGTGTAAGGCACCTAAAGAAAATGGGGGCCAAACACAACCCAGACCAAACTACACTGACAAAGCTCCTTAGTCTGAGAAGACTAAGCAACATGCTGTTGTTGCTATTGAAGAAGGAGGTTTTGACTAGAGTTTTTAGGTGGAAGATGCTTCTCCAAACCAAGCACTGGTGGCTGATCATGATGAAGCCAAGGTATTGGAATATCTTTGTACTCCTGAATGCATTGCTAAAGTAAATAGATACAGGTCCTACAACTTGGAGATGAGATCTGATATTGAGTCCTTCAACATTTTAAAATCTGATTTTAGAAAGTCTGAAAATGATTATAAACTAAAAATAGAGGACTTAGAGAAAACTATTTCAACTCTAAAACATGAACACATAGAATTTAGAACTCAAATTCAAGATCTCATAACCAAGCTAACTGAGTGCCAGGCTGAGCTTGTGATCAGCAAAGCCAGGGCAGAAAAGAGTGTTCTTGAAGAAGAGACCTTCAAGAACATGATATCCTCATCCCTGCACAACAAAGTGTGCTATCAAAATAGACAGGGACTGGGATCAAATGAGATAGCTCCTCCACACACAATCTTGTCTGTAAGATCTCCAAGATGTGGAACTTGTGAAGATGAGCTTCCTCTCATAGATCCTATAAGTGACAAGTGATAGTGAAGAATTCCTCTGAGAAGAGTGAAGATGAGGATTCGTCCAAGGGCCACTATCCTTCTGAGGAGAAGAAATCAATTGTGATGACCAAGTCTAAGAGAAAGAACTTGATCAGGAAGAGCAAAAGGAAAGCAAAGAAGGCTCAAGAAATCAAGGCTACTTTTGATGCTAAGCAGAAACAAGTTTTTATCTCTACAGGTTTCAAAGTAGTAAAGACTGAAGACATCAACCAAGACTCCTCAGCTAAGAGTACTGGTTCATGTTCAAATCATCACAGTGCAAAGAAGAAGACTGAGCTGCTGTGTACCACTGCTGCACAGCTTGGACCATCAAACTCCAAGAACAGTTCACAGCCTAAAAGAACTGTCTCAGCATCTACCAAGATGAAGGTGGAGAAGGAATGTGACCAAAGCCAGTCTTGCTCTCAAAAGGAGACTCCTTTGAAGAAGAAAATGTTATGTGTCATGTGTGAAAGTACTTCTCACATTGCCAAGGATTGCCCATACAATCCTAAAAGTACAATCCACATGACCAATTCAAAGACTTCAAAGAATCTCAAGAAGTCTCAAGCTTTGGAAGGAAAGTCTGTTTCCTTCGGAAGCTCTAAATCAAAGAAGAAGGTAAATGGAAAATTACCTTCGGAAGTAAAATTGGTCTTGGAAGAAAGAAGTTCTTCCGAAGCACTAAAGTCTGCTGCAGTGACTGTAGAATCTTCCGAAGGTTCAGTCATAAAATTGTGTGAAGTTCCAAAAGCTTCTAAGGTTTTGAAGGTCAAGTCC
This sequence comes from Flaveria trinervia, assembly GCA_025506515.1. NCBI lineage: Eukaryota > Viridiplantae > Streptophyta > Magnoliopsida > Asterales > Asteraceae > Flaveria > Flaveria trinervia. The sequence goes on from CM046447.1 coordinate 34,511,874, forward strand.
AAGACTCCAAAGGTGGTGTGGAAGTCTAAGAAAGACCAAATGACTGAAATTTCTCCATCAACAACAACTGAAGATCCCCATAGTACAACCATAGGATCTATTACTGTTACATTACCTTCTATTACACTTAGTAAGCCCAAGACAAGTAAGGATTGGGTTTCCAAATGTATCTAATCATTTTCTTTATGCAGGAACAGCTCAAGACAAACAGGAATGTCTGGATAATTGACAGTGGCTATTCCAGGCACATGACAGGCAATAGGTCTCTACTTCAAAATTTTGAGAGAATTGATGGAGGACCAGTTGCTTTTGGAGGACATGAAGGTGGTTACATTTCTGGAAGGGGCAAGGTCACAAATGGTAAGCTCAGCATCGAGAAGGTAAACTTTCTTAAGGAGCTTGGGTACAATCTTCTAAGTGTATCCCAATTTTGTGATCAGAGTCATAACATGCTCTTTACTGAGCATGAGTGCATTGTTCTGAAGCCAGGTGTGGTCATTCCTCATGAGCATATCCTGCTCAGAGCCCCCAGGAAAGGGAACATGTACAAGATGGATTTTCAAGAAACATCTCCTTCTGGAGAAGTTTCATGCTTTCTATCTAAAGAAAATAGTGATGAGTCTTTCCTATGGCATAAAAGAATATGCCATGTAAACTTTAAGAACATAAATAAATTGATTAAACATGATCTGGTAACTGGAATGCCAAAGAAAGAGTTTACAAGTGATGATCTTTGTGTTGCATGCCTGAAAGGGAAGCAACACAAGGTATCTCACAAGCCTAAGGAAAAGAACTACATCACTACTCCCCTACACTTGTTACATATGGATATCTTTGGCCCCACCAGTGTAATGAGTTTAGGAAGGACCTCTTACTGTTTGGTGATCACAGATGACTTTACAAGATTCACTTGGGTCTTTTTCCTTAGAACTAAGGATGAACCCCTGAGATTCTGAACAATTTCATCTTAAAAATTGAGAATCAATGTGATCATAAGGTCAAAACCATAAGATGTGATCAAGGAACTGAATTCAAGAACCAAATCCTTGATACATTTTCTGATGAAAAAGGTATTACAAGACAATATAGTGCTCCCAGGACTCCTCAGCAAAACGGAGTTGCTGAGAGGAGAAACAGACACTTATTGAAGCTGCAAGAACTATGTTGTCTGACTCTAAACTGCCTATCACCTTCTGGGCAGAGGCAGTTAATACTGCTTGCTATGTGCAGAACAGAGTTTTAGTAGTTAAGACACATGGTAAGACCCTTTATGAACTTTGGCACAAGAGGAAACCTTTCATTGTTTTCTCAAATCATTTGGATGTCCCTGCACCATCTTGAATACCAAAGATCAAATCACCAAGTTTGCTAAGAAATCAGACGATGGACACTTCATTGGATACTCCTCTCAAGCCAAAGCTTATAGAGTATACAATCTCGGAACTAGAATAGTTGAGGAGTCAGCCAATGTGACTTTCAATGAACACACACCATGTGTTGCTGGTTCTGGTCCGGATTGGCTGTTTCATCTTGATTTAGTTACCAACTGTTTTAACAAATCTTGTGAGCATGTTTCAGGATGTGGAGAAAATTTAAATACAGGTGATCCTGACCCAAGATTTGAGCTAGGAAGATCTTCAAGTCATACATCTTCAGCTCCAGTTGAAACTACTTCAACAAATGGAGTTTCTATCAGCACAACAATGACAAATTCAGCTGATACATCTGGTATGCCTTCAAATTCCAGCTCAGAGGCTTCTCAACCAGACAAAGATACCTCAATTGTAGAAGACAAGAATGGTGATGGTGATAGTGATCAGGAATTTCTTGATGCTAATAACCATACCATAGATGACAACATCAATGATGTCACACACTCATTGGATCAAGTTAATTTTGATAAGTATGATAATGTGGAGGGTAATTTTTAAGCCACATCTAAATTTCTCAAATTTGGATCTCTCTCAGCAACTTGCTGTGATCCCTCAGCTAAGGATCCACAGGTCTCACCCCACCACAAACATCATTGGAGATGTTGACACAGGGGTATGAACAAGAGGACAACTCATGAAGCAAATATTTGTCTTCACTCTTGTTTCTTATCTCAGATAGAGCCAAAGAAAGTTGATGAAGCTCTAAAGGACGGAAGTTGGGTTGAAGCTATGCAACAAGAGCTGCTTCAATTCAAAAGGCAGAAAGCTTGGAACCTTTGTCCACTTCCTCATGGGAAGAGTACAATTGGCACCAAATGGGTTTTTAGGAATAAGAAGGATGATAGAGGAATCATCATCAAGAACAAGGCAAGACTAGTTGTTCAAGGATACACACGAGAAGAAGGGATTGACTACACTGATGTCTTTGCTCCTGTAGCGAGACTAGAAGCTGTTAGGATATTCTTGGCATTTGCTGCATCCAAGAACTTCAAAGTCTATCAACTTGATGTAAAGTGTTCAATGGCAGCAAGAGGTCTCAATTTTCTTAGAGTTCAGTGGCAGTAAGAGGTCTCAATTTTCAGACCTTGAACTTCTATGAAGGTCTGGATCTAGTCAACATGCCACTCGTCAATCAGTGCCAATCAAGACAAGCTGACAGGCTGGCTCAAAGAATCCAAGACAGAATCACTACAAAGTTCACCTTCAGAAGGAGGCTAAGGCAATCAGGCAATTCCATCGATCAACTAGATGTTATGGTCGACCCTAAGATTAGTTTCATAGGAGAAATCTTGACTGGAGGCTTAATGATAGAACTTGAAAGCCCAGTCTCATCATCATCCCTGCTGTAGAGATTCATACCCTTTTTGAGATACCTACTAGTGAAGGTGCTTCTCAACCTCTCTCTGGCTGGAGCTTGGATGCTACACGAAGCAATGAAGGCCAAAGCTCTCTCCAGCCTGAGTCACAAAGGGAAAAGAAAGATGACATCTACTTGCAGACTAGGAGTTTGAGGAGTAGAGAGAGAGGAAAAGGAAGGTGAGGGGAGAAAGTTCCTCTTCTGCGTCTACAAGACTGATGGAGTCTGCTATCAGGAAAGACCACAGGCCAAACACTCAGGATGATGAGTTAAGGGAAGTCGGGATAAACTACTTGCAGACTAGGAAGTATGACATTGACAATGTCATTTCTCTCCCCTTAGAGGAACTGAATGAACTAGTTGACATGGAAAGGTCAAAGGAGAAGAAAGAGCCAGAAGTTGGTAAACTACTAGTACAAATGAAAGAAGAAAGAAGAAATAAGAGATTATATAAGCATGTGCCTACTCTCTCCCCAGTTCAAGAAAGTCCTTCACATGATGATGTGGTTCAACAAGAACCTCAGGTAGACAAAGAAGAAGACAGGATCAAGATGATCAACTACATGAATGCCACAGGCCTCTATCAGGCAGATGCACTTCTTCCCTTATACTATTACCATTTTCAGTTTGATTATCTCAAACAACTTGAACTTGAGATAGCAACAAAAGAAAGTCAACTAAAAGGAAGCTAAGGGAAGAAGCTGCTAAGTCAAGAGCCATCATCCAGAAGAGCATGAAGAAGTCTGTAGACAGGCAAAGGATGATGAGCTTCTTGATGCTGTATGAATTCTCTAGAAGGAGACTTGGCAATATGTCTCTATCCACTATGGATGAGCATTTAAGGTAATCAAGGAAAAGATCAAGAATGGAGAGCTGATTGACTTACACTCCCCTCCAAGTCAAGCTCCACCTGAAGTGGAGGTTAAGGTTGAACAAGGAGCGACAACACAACGTGAACCTCCTACTGAATCTTAGCAAGCTTCATCTTCTGATCCACAACAGGGTTAGTCTCCCTCTCTTTCTAAACCAGTGAGAGAGGAAGACCCAACTGGGAAAGACAAACAAGAACAATCAGGTGCTGCAGGCCAGTTTTCTTGGTTAAAAGGAACCAAAAGAATGAAAAGGATGGCTTCAAAACCAAAGCCAAAGAAGAAGAAAGAAACTTCCTTTTCTGAACCTCAGGATGAGTCAGAACATCCTGAGGATGTGCAACCAGAGGATGCTCTATCAACTCCCAATCAAGCAGCTCCTCTAGCATCAGGAAGACCCATCTTATCCTCGACATACACCACAAATCCGAAAAGATGGCAAGTCATTAGAGATCAAGGCATTAAGGATGTCTACACATGGCAGGACATGTTCAATCTGCCTCTGCATGATCTCTTTAACATGAGAAGACATTTGAGATTCTGAGTGATCCTGATCATCTCATGAGTAAAGGGATGGCCATCATCATAATAAGGACTATTGATATCTGAAGTGTTAAAGGTGTTTTGGTAGCATCAGCCTAGGGGGAGTTTGTAGAGATTATATGAAGAGGCTGATGCAACTTAAACACTTACAGTCTCCTGCATGCATGCGCATGTACATTGAAGAAGAAATGCTTCAGAAGTATCACACATGCAACAGACATATTCTAAGTGTGAAATCTTCCGATGCCAAAGATGAACTCTTCCAAAGCTTCAGAGACAAAGTCTTCCAAAGCCAACACTTGAAGACAAATTTCTTTTGAAGACTTTTAGTATACATGCTTTATCTAATGTACTTTACATAAAGCTGGACCCCCTTTCCACTCCAACTCTGTAAAGTCACAAACTTCCATGAGTTGGTGAAAAGTTCCATGCTTTTAGTAACTATACATTGAGGTCTTCAGTCTGTAACTTTCTACTTCACGTACTTTATCCTTTTTGTAATAGATTAGGATGTGAGTTATGGCATGTCATAGTCACAAGTCAAAAGGAAATCTGCCTTTTGACTCTACAATTGATTTTGTGTTGTGTTTAGTCAATTGTATCCAGCTGGCCTTCAAAGTATGGTCGGTGTAGGATGTGGTATATGTCTCTCAAGTACTTGTAACTTTCCTTTATGCTTTGTAACCCTGTAATAGTACTTGAGATGGAAATACACTACAATATTGAAAACCATTTCCTTGTGTCTTGCTATCTTCTTATGTGTCTTACTTACTTGTGTTATTAGTTTCATCTATTGTGGTTAATCCAATTTCATTGTTTGATTAGACAAGTTAATCTCCTCTTTGTGTTGTTGTGTTGTAAGTGACCACCCTTCACCGGTCCTATAGAAGATAATAATGATATTATCTATGTGTATATATGAGCAAAAGTAAAGTATATTTTATTTTAAAACTAGAACTCACTCACAAACGCCGACTTTTGTGTGTTTCTAGTTGACAAGTAATTGATTGCTGAGGATGGCATGGCTACTTGGCTTATTTTGGATGGCATCCATTTTGTATAATGATAATGTTTTGGTGATGTAATGCCGTGAGTTATATTTTTTGATCTGTCAACAATGTATTATTTTGCAAAAGTAATTATAATGATATTAAATGGTTTAAATTTATTCCGCTGCAATGTTTTAGAAGGGTAAATGTAAATTATATGTTTTTAGTGAAGATCATGTTAGGTTGGACTCACTTTAGTATAGATGTTTACTTTACATTGTAATAGGACTTTTGTTAGTTTCATTTTGTATTTTGTTTGTAATTAGCAGTTTTGGCAGTCCAGCGAAATTGTGAGCGAATCTATACATTCGCTCACAGTTTGCTGTTTTGGTTTACCCGGCGAACTTGTGTTCTGCCGGGCGAAACTATAGTTTCGGCATGACAGTTAGCGAATCTATGATTGCTATATATACTATTGTCATTTCACTTTGTAGGGGAAGCTTGCAAAACCCTAATCGTGGAATTTTGTTGCAAGCTACCATTTCTAAGCAGTTACTTCATTGAAATACAATTGTGCTTGTTGTTATTGAGTGAGTTTGTTCATTTGAGTACCAATTATGTCTTGATTCATCATATTCACTTCTCAATTCTTGTTATTTGGATTGTGTGTTTGATATTGATCAAATTATCCTTTCAATTGTACTGTTCATCGATCACATAGACCAACAATATGGTATCAGAGCCTTAGTGCTCTTGATTTGTTGAGTTTTTGTGGTTTTGGTCAATATCTAGTTTCAATCAATTTTCATTGGATTATGAGCTGTTTTTGGCATAGAAATTGATTGAATTATGCTTGTTCTTGATTGAGGAAGATTCTACAATCATCAGATCTCAAATTCATTAAGATTTGGATGATTTCAGATTGACTTTGAGGTGAAAAAGGGTTTTGAGATCGACCAGCGAAATTACTATTCTTACAGCGAAACTGTCATCTTCATTCAGCGAAATTATGAGTTATTTTGGATCAGAAGTTGTTTTCTAGAGTTTCAGCGAAAGTATTCCCTTGAACGAAAGTTCATTAGTGTTTTTTGACCAATCATCAAGCGAAATTGCTGCCGAATCTATTTTTGAACGAAAGTTCAAGCTTGTTTCCTGCGAATTTAGCAGCGAAACTAAGCAATTGTTGTCTCTGTTCAAGTGAAAGTGCTTCCGAAATTGCAAGCGAAAGTGTCTGTTTTTGCGAAAGTATCTGCGATAGTATTGTTTCAGCGAAACTGTTAGCCAAGTCACATCTTTCAACGAATTTGTTAGCGAATTTGTGAGCGAAATTATTAAATTTTCTTCCGAAACTATCATGTCGAAATTAACTACTCTTACACTTGCGGATCTTGAAAGTGTTGCTCCTAATAGACCTCCAACACTCATTAATGGAGATAATTTTGAAGATTGGAAGAGATGTCTCAAAGCTTTCTTTTTCTACACAAATCATAATCAATGGAATCGATTATTTCAGGTCCTCATATACCTACGGTTACGGTGGTGATGTCTTTTCTCAGAACAAAGACCCATCTTCTTATACTGAAAGAGATCTGAAACTGATTGATCGTGATCAAAAAGCTTTTAATGCTCTAACTCTCTGCTTGGCTCCAGATATCTTCAATCATTTTGCAGAGCATAAAAATGCTAAATCCTTTATGATGCTCTCTGTGAATTCTATGATAGGAATGCAGATCTGGTGAAAGACAAGAGTATTCAAGCTGAAAAGGAGTTCAATTCGTTTGTAGGATACAAGAATGAAAGTTTGACAGATCTAACAAATCGTTTCTTAACCGTCTCAAGCACTCTGAAGAAGTATGATGAAAGACTCTCCAACAGTGAACAAGTTAACAGGCTTCTCGATTCTCTTCCACCACAGTGGAGTCTTCAAGTGAGGATGCTCAAACAAGAAAGAGGTTTTACAGATTATAAGCTGATGGATATCATTAACAAGTTGAAATCTTTTGAGTTGGATATCAAAAAGAAGAGAATTTAACCAGACTATGATGCCCACATCTGGTTTTTCTCAAAATGCTGCTTTGTTGTCATCCGCTGCAAACTCTCACATTCAAAATCCAATTCAAGGAGGGAGCTATACAAGTAATTTCTCGAGTGGTAGTAATCATGTTGGAAAAGAATTGGGAAATTCTAAGGTGGATGCTGAAACTTCAATTTCATCTGAAACAATGGCACTTTTTGGAATGTTTGTTCAGAGCTATGAAGCTCTTGTTGCTGGTGAATTGAAAGGTAAAGGAATGACTATGGAGGATATGTATCAGGTTGATCCTGATGATTTAGAAGAAACTGACATTCAATGGCAAATGGCGATGTTAACATTAAGAGCCAGGAGATTCATGGAAAGAACAGGAAGAAAGAACTTTGGTGGTCAATCATATACCTCAAAACTAGGATTTGATAAGTCAAAATTGAGGTGCTTTAACTGTAAACAATTGGGACATTTTAAACGTGAATGTCCATTACCAATTGTCACAGATCCTAGTAACACTGGAGTACCAAGATTGACAGCAGTGAAAGAAAAGGAAGAAGGAAATTCAAAAAAGGAGTCAGCTTTGATCTCAAACTTTGACTGGAGTGTGGAGGTGGAAGAAACAAGATCTGAAATAAATCACGCGTTAGTTGCTGAGGTTATGGAAAGTGATGAGATGGAAGTTGATAAAGATGGATTTGTGCTGTTCAAGGAATTCAAAGGAACAAATGAATCTTTAGTAAAGGAGAAAGAAGAGAAGGCAGATGGAGAGGAGAAAGAGGAAATTAGAGGTTCAGATGAAGAAAGGAATTCAAAAGCGGCGAAAGGAAAAGAGAAGGATGATGCGACCGCTACTGTTGAGGAAAGGAAATCAAGTACTCCAGCATGCATGTGCGATAAAGCTTTAGCTGCCGAAAGGATGGTAATGGGACTTCCTTATGAGGTAATACAGGATATGTGCTCATCTGCTTGCAAAATTAGACTTTGTGGGATTTATAAGGCTAATCGTTTGTTAATTGATAATGAAAAGGATTTAAAACGAATTAATGATGAACTTAAAATGAATGAATCAAAATATTTTGCGAAATTAAATGAGGCTTTAAAAGAAACTGATCATTTAAAAAGAATTGTTTTCGAAAGAAATGTAGAGGTTAATACTTTGACTGAACGGGTTGCTCTTGCTGAATTTGAAGCAAGGAAACTTCAGTCAATGTTAGATAAATGGACTATTTCTGGAATGAAACATGATGATCTTTGTAAATCTCAACGGGGAGCAAGAATTAAAACAGGTTTGGGTTATGAAAATGTACAGGTTTATCCTCCTCCTAGTACATACTGTTATTCTCCTATGCCCGTTCCTCATCCTTCTAATGATTTAATCAAATCTGATACTGACAGTATGTCTGCAGGTTTAGTCGGGAATAACTCTAAGTACATTCGTGAAGACTACGACTATGTGTTGGACCAAAAGAACCAATGAGCCAAGATCAGAAAACCTCTAAGTCCCACATGATATCACAACAACTGCTGAAGGCTTCATCAGCAGTTCGACAAGTGCTGAAGACTTCAACAGCTGAAGATCAAGTGCTGAAGACTTCAACAGCTGAAGACTAAAGTGCTGAAGCTCAACAGCTGAAGAACACAAGTGCTGAAGCTGAACAGGTGAAGAACACAAGTGCTGAAGCTGAAGACCAAAGTACTAAAGTACAACAGCTGGAGAGTCTACAAGTACTGAAGATCAACAACTGGTGTACAAAGTCTGAAGACAAAGACTGAAGACATCAGCTGATGACATCTACTGAAGTCATCAGCTGATGAAACGTCTGAAGTTCAAGTCTGAGGACCAAGTACTGAAGTTTCAGTAGTTTGTCACAACAGCTGAAGAGTACTTCTTCAGTAGTTGTGATATCAGTAGTTTTATGTTTTTACTTTCAATAGTTTTGTAAAACGACTGAAGAGCTTGTTCTTCAGTCGTTGTAGTGTCAGTAGTTTTATGTTTTTCAGTATTTGTAGTAACTGATAACACTTAGTATTTTTGTAAGAAGATGTCAGCTGTTTTGACAGCTTCAGTAGTTGTCTTTCAGTTGGAATAATTCTGTTAGATGTCACTATCAAGTGACATAAGCAGGCGTCACATCTCTTATATAAGAGGTGTCGACCTAATTGTAAGTGTGACATTCCATTACCACGAAAGCGAATATTGAATGAAATATATCTGCAGAATTCTCTCTATCTATAACCGTTTTTGTTCTTCATTGAATATCTTTTCGTTCTTGTGAATTGGCTAATTCATTGTTAGAATTCTGTTGCTATACTCTCTGTTGATACATGTATGTCCCTAGATCATGATATGTGATGTAATAGATCTTGTTTGGTATGATTAATGAAATGATATTGATAGTCTGTTCGTTATAATGTTTAATAGTTCATTAATGAGTCGTGACTGAATTGATTTGGTTTATGATTATTTGAATGGTTGCACATTAAGTTATATTAATTAAAACATTCAAACTTAACTAAATGAAGTTCTCATGCGAATGGCTCATGCGAATGAATCATACGCATGAATAACTTCACACGATTGAATCAGTCGCACGACTGAACCAGGAGACTGGATGAGTCGCACGATTGTAATAGAAGATTGGCTCAGTCGCACGACTGAACACTCACTCGTACGAATGAATCAACCGCATGGTTCAATCGCACGGCTCAACCAAATTAATGGTTCAGTTGCACGATTGAATAATACCAACCTATAAATACAACTCAATTCGTGAAAAATAAAGACTCTCGATCAATTACGATTCCAGACGAACCCTAGCCGTCCAGAAACCTTCCAAATCGTTCTCCAAGTTCATAGAACACATTAGATTGATTCCCAATCGATTTCTAACGTTAGTTTCAATCCTTGATTGATTCTTCGTGTGTTCTCACTGATTGGATCGCCAATCAAATAGGATTCCGCACTATTTGATCTGGTTTACACGTGATCTCCTGGTATTTCGGTCAAATACCAGGTCCTAACGAGTGGTAACAGAGCAATTGGCTCTTGATTATGTGTTGATTCAATCAAGATTGCATAAAAGTTTGTGTTTTTGCACTAAAAACGCAATCTTTGGCATCAAAAGTGATCTTGGAAGTTCCCTGCTCATCGAAGTTTGGTTTCTACGGACTTAGGCGATTAGAACTTGTGAAATTTCGAATTTTTACGGCTGAAACCCGTCAAACCCAGAAATTTTCGCAAAACAACAACTTCAGTCGCACGAGTGACTCATTCGCACGACTGGACTCCATTCGCATTGCTCATACGCACGATTGGACATAGTCGCACCTCATTCGGCTGACTGAACCGTTCGTTCGCATAGCTCATACGCACCAGATTCATTCGCACGACTGAACCAATCGCCCAGTTCAGCCGCACGATTGAACCAATCGCAGAGCTTATACGCACGATTAGCTCATTCGCATCCTTCAGTCGCATCAGTGAAAGTTTGTTTGATTAGATTATAAGTTTATTAGTCATGGAAGATCAGATGTCAGCCTTTACTGCTGGGAAGGACTCAAGGATACAGAACCGGCTGTTGCTTGAGAGTGAGGTGGGGAATCACAATAAACCACCAAAGCTTTTGACTTTAGATGAGTTTCCCCACTGGAAACAACGTTTTGAGATCTACCTTAATGGAGTAGATCCTAATCTGTGGGAAGCCATTGAGATTGGTTATAGTACACCGGTGGGAGCTGATGGAGTTAAGCTAACATTAAGCAGGATGACAGACGCACAGAAAGTAAAGTACAATACAGAGAAAAGAGTTTATGCATTGATCACTCAGTCTATCCCCAAAGACATATTCCACCAGTATTCGGAGAACAAGCAGTCTAAGAAACTGTGGGATGAGCTAGAGAAAAGATATGATGGTAATGCATCATTGAAGGAAATAAGGCAAAGGAGTTAAAGAAGGAATTCGATAACTTCTCATCAATTGGTAATGAAAGTTTGGACGAAGTCATAGACAGATTCTACCACTTGATGAGCGAATTGCATACACATGGAGTGGCTACTACCATAGAAGAGAAAGTAAGCAACTTCGCAGACGGATTGCCTGATAAGTGGGCTATATTCGTGTCTAACCTGAGACAGAATGGAATCCTTGTAAAGCTGGATATAAATGACTTCATTCTTAAGTTGCAAGAAGAAGCACCAAGGATGAAGTATAGAGCTCAGAAGTCTTCGTATACACAAAATCCAGCTTTATACACGCCACGCCTCAAGCTAAGACATCTGGAGCACCCCTACAGACTGCTTTTGTGTCTAGCTCGTCAGGTCCTTCACATGCTTCTCCTTCTGGATCAGACACGTCTGGGTCATCATGTACCCATCATATTGGATCAGAAGCAAGCGCTACCAAACTGAAGATCGAGAACCTCGGTAATGTGACCGTGGAAGTAGCTCGAGAGCATATGGATCTTTTAGCAGCAGTGGTTCATTCATATGATGGACTTGTTGCCGGGAAGATTGGAAACTGCCATCTGGCAGATGAGGACTACGAGCAGGTGGATGAGATGGAGCTTGAGAGAATGGATATAATGTGGGCCTTAGCAAGTGCTGTCCGGAGGGCGAAGAAGTTTCTGAAAAAGACTGGACAGAACTTGGTTGCTACTAAGGATACCACCTTTGGCTTCGACAAGAGTAAAGTGACATGCTTTAACTGTGGTGAGAAAGGGCACTTCAAAAGAGAATGTGTCAAGCCAAAGAAGACGGGGAATGGGAACCCGTTCTCATCCTTTACTCGCCAAGACAAGCAACCCTCTAGTTCTACTTCATCAAACAAGGATCCAAAAGCCTTAACTGCTCATGATGATGAAGGACAGGATTGGAGTTTTAGGTTTGTCTCACCAGAAGAATCTAACATTGCCAGTGTTGAGGATATTGATGATGATTCTATGAGTGAAGGTGATATAGCAGTTGAGATAGCAATGTCACATAGTGAAGAAACAACTGCAGCCGAGGTCAGTTACAAGCCAAAAGAGGAAGTTTCCACGTCAGAAACAGAAAAGTGAGAATCACCAGAACTAGAAACATCTGATGCTGCACTGATGGCTAATTCTTCTGAACCAACTCAGGCGAGTACCACTGACCAAATTTTTAATAATCATGCTTGTTCGAATTGTGACACTTTTAGGAATAGCATAGATGAAAAATTCGCTAGGTTATTAGATCATAATGATAACCTAGTAAAAGATTTACGTCTGTGCACTGAGGGTAATAGAGTACTAAAACAAAATGAGCATAGTTATAAAGAAAAGATAGACCTATTGACTAAACAACTTAGGGAAACCGAAGTAGTGGCTTTTAACCAAGCAAATGACATTAGGTACTATCTAAACTCCCTAGAAGAAACTAAGAAACAAAAGGCAGTTCTAGAAGTAGAAGTCAATTCACTAAAACAGAAACTGCATAGTTGGACTAGTCGTCACATATAGTCCAACACTTAGTAAAAGAAAGGAACAACGGGGAGGGATTAGGCTACAAAGTGGTTCCACCACCACCTGAGACCTTGATGAACACTAAGTCTAGACCAGTAAATAATAACCCCATCAAGGATCATGTGGTGACTACTCCTCTTGTTACTGATCCAGACACCTCATGTTCATCTACTGGTTCTGGTCAGAAACAAAAGGAGGCCACTTCAAAGGCAAAGGGTAAATTGCCTTGTGTTAGTTTGGAAAATAAATTTGAAGAAGTTAACTAAAGTCAGGGTCAAACAGAGTCAAATCAGAACCTAAACGGACTTCAAATGTTACTTTTTCACACTCTTCAAGTCAAAAACCAGTTAACCAAAAAGGGAAAGAGGTTAAGACAGTAAATTTTGTTAAACCAGAGAAAACATCAAACATACTAGAGTCAAAACCTAAAGTGGTTGATGTTACTAGAGTGTCACGCACTTCTCCACAAAGAAAGTCTACTCATAAAGTTGATAGCAGGTCATGCTACAACTGTGGAGAATGTGGACACATTGCTTCCTATTGTCATTTCTATCAGACACCTAGGAAGAAGATTGATCTTCAGGACTCTAGACCTAGATCTTCTAAGCGGAGTTCTCTAACTCCACCTAGAAGAGCTAGTGAACCTAAAGTCCAACCTGTAAGCCAGACGACTGTTTATCATAAACAGGCATTGCACAAATCTGGCTTATGGAAAGAAAAATCCACCTACGTGTCTAATACTGATAACAAGAAGGAACATGAGCTACCCTCACCCTCTAAGGGTCAATGGGTGGAGTTTATGATGTGTGATGCCTCTGGGAAACCCAAGACAGTCAAAGCTCGGGTTCCTAACCTAAAGTAATTCATTTACTTTGTATGTGCAGGGTGTTCGATACAGTGCTGAGACTAACACGTGGATTATAGACAGCGGAGCATCCAGGCACATGACAGGAAATAGAGCCCTTTTATCTAACGTCAAACAAATAAAAGGAGGGCATGTTTCCTTTGCAGGAAACAAAGGAGGCTATATCACAGCTCAGGGAGAAGTGGGAAATCAGAAAGTTAAGTTTGATAAGGTGAACTATGTTCAACAACTTCAGAACAACTTACTTTCTGTTTCCCAAATCTGTGATAAAGGATTCAAAGTCATCTTCGATAACCAAAAGTGTTACGTGCTGAAGAAAGAATATATGATCCCAGAGGACCAAGTTCTGATGACTGCTTCAAGATATAAAGACCTTTATGTCTTGGATCTGTCAACAGCTGCTACAACGGATCATGAGGTTCAGTGTTTCTTATCTAAAGCTATTGAGAAGGATTCAATCTCCTGTCATCGGAGAATGGGACACATTAGTCAAAGGAAGATGAGTCATCTGATTCAGAAGGATTTAGTGAGAGGAGTGAATGTCAAGAACTTCCAACTTCCTGACTTTTGTGTAGCTTGCAAGAAAGGCAAACAGACAAAGAAGTCTCATAAGGAAAAGAAAGTTCATTCAATAGAACTTCCTCTTGAGCTTCTTCACATGGATCTGTTTGGTCCAGTTAGTACAAGGAGCATTGCAGGCGACGTGTACTGTTTTGTGGTCACTGATGACTACTCAAGGTTCATTGAGTAATGTTTCTGAAATCCAATCGGTGAAATCATTCAACATTATTTGTGAAATCATTCAACATTATTGTCAATGAGCACACTCCTTGTGTTAAAGGAAATGGTCATGGCCATATCTTTGACTAAAAATTGTTTAAAAACTATTCTAAACTATCTTGTGAAATGTTTCAGCTGGAACAGGAACTCAAAATGACTTATATCATGATTAACTATTGAGTTACTAGACGTATTACAATTCTCCAAGAAGTCATGAAGATTAAGTTCCCACTACTAATAGTCCGAAAAGTTTAAACATATGATGAAACAGTGGATCTTTAACTTGTTGTCATCAAACTGAGCATCAAAACTCATCAGCTAACAACTTAAGTACTCAACACCACGCTGATGAAGACAGTGATATAGAGGAATAGGCAACTATTATTGTTCCTTCATAGTCAAATATTATTGATGCTATCACACATTCATTCAATAAGGCCTCATTGAATGAGTGTTAAATATCAGCTCGAATGGTGTTCAAAATCCTGAGCAAAACTTCTCCATCTTTGATCTATCTATGCAACTAGATGTGATTCCTAGGCTCAAGTTACATAATACTCATCTAGCTGAGAACATCCTTGGGTATGTCTCAAAAGGTGTGAGAACAAGAGGTCAGACCCATAATAGGAATCTCTACTTGTATTGTTGCTTTCTCTCTCAAATGGAACATAAGAAGGTGGAAGAAGCCCTTAAGGACAACAACTGGGTTGAATCAATGCAAGAGGAGTTGCTTCAATTCATGAGGAAAAAGGTATGGAACCTGTATCCATTACCACCTGGCCAAGTTTCCATTGACACTAAGTGGGCATATAGAAATAAAAGAGATGATGGAGGTTGAAAAATAATGAACAAGGCAAGACTAGTGGTTTAGGGATACACACAGGAGGACGGCATAGACTACACTAATGTGTTTGCACATGTTGCGACTTGAGGC
The DNA here is from genome assembly GCA_025506515.1 of Flaveria trinervia. Taxonomy (NCBI): domain Eukaryota; kingdom Viridiplantae; phylum Streptophyta; class Magnoliopsida; order Asterales; family Asteraceae; genus Flaveria; species Flaveria trinervia. Next base: position 34,527,151 of record CM046447.1, read on the forward strand.
TATACAAATCTTCCATACTTTTGAAGCATCCAAGAACTTCACACTCTATCAACTTGATGTCAAATGTGAATTTCTATATGGGGATATCGATAGAAAAGTCTATGTGTGTCAGCCACATGGATTTGAAGACACACAACACCCTAACTACATGCGTAAATTGGATAAAACTTTTTATGGGTTACACCAGGCACCTAGGTTGTGGTATGAGACACTCTCTCAGTTTACTCTAAAGCATGGCTATACTAGAGGCACCATAGGCACGAAACTGTTCATAAAGAAGTCTGTGAAGGACATATTGATTGTACAAATCTATATTGATGACATCATATTTGGTTCTACAAATAATTAAATGTGCAAAGATTCTGAAAGCATTATGAAAAAGAAGTTTGAGATTAGTTCGATGCGAAAATTTTTTTTTCCTTGGAATTCAAGTAAAGGAGATGGAAGAAGGGTTCTTCATAAAACAATATAAGTATGTCAAGGATATCTTAGAAAGATTTGAGATGAAAGATTGTATACTAGCCAAGCCACCAATACCTAAAAATCATAATTTTTGTCCTGATTCCTAGGGGGTGATACTGATCAATACTAGTATAGGTCAATTATTGGATCTTTTGATGTGTTTCTCTGCAAGCAGACATGATATGATGTTTGCAACATGTATTTATGCAAGATATCAGGCTGCTCCTAAGGTGTGTCACCTAATTGTTGTCAAGAGAATTCTTAGATACCTCAAAGGAGCTCCCAAACTTGGTCTTTAGTATCCTAGGTGTCACAGCTCCGCTTACAGCGGAAACATGACGATGTAACGAATGGGATCATCATAACACATTGTTAATTAATAGAGATGCAATAAATGATGAAAACCAACATCTCATGACGTCACCCAACACAAATGGAGACTTATGTCGTGTAAGGCCCCGTTCCCGGGACGCTTACAGCTGGTAATTCATCGCACATAAAACATATACTTTGCATTTAATCATCAAAACATTGTTGTGGAAACATAGAACAAATGGCATTTCATTTCATCATAAAAACTTTTGCAAAATAATGCATCGTTTGTCGGTTACAAAATTACATTGTTGTATTACATCACAAAAGCCTTAAATAAATGGATGCCATCCAAAAAAGCTGAGCAGCAGCCTCGTGCCATCCTCAGCAATGCTCACTTGTCAACTGGAAAATGCATAAAAGTTATCATTGCTAAGTGAGTTCTAGTTTATAATAAAACTTACTTTTCTTTCATAAAACCATCCTTTCACATAAAAACATGTTATACTTTACATTCATTCGTGATCATACATCGTACGTACATACAGATAATATCATTATTATCTTCGTCATTCATTCGTTCATACTTTCATTCATTCATCATTACATCCAGTGAAATGTACATTACCCCGAACATGGTGCACGAAGCGGGTACTGGGACTGAGGTCTTTCATAGACCTCGAACATTATGCACGAAGCTGACACCAGTACCTAGGGTAAGTACATTCACCATCTAACTTTTCTCTTTCATTCTAGATCAATGCCATACGCTTTACCCCGAACATTGTGCACGAAGCGGGTAACTGGGCCTGAGGTCTTTTATAGACCTCGAACATTGTGCACGAAGCTGGCTCCAGTACCTAGGGCAAGCGACAAGGACCACATACGTATGGTCTATCACAAAGATTAGACTCCATTGTGCATCCTTATGGGGTAGCTAACCCGCACACAGTTAAGCTAACACCCTTCATTGGGTGTGAACCTCCATACATTTGTTTGCAAGCCTTTCTTATATTCATTCATTCATTAATGCATGCATTCATTCATCATGTTCCTTTTTCATTATCTTTCATTTTACGTTACATAATACTTCGTTCAGTCATTATCATAACACGTAAAGCCATAGGAAAGATAATCATACAACATCACAAGGAACATAAACATATCATTCATACATCATCATGCAGGGCATCATACATACATGCATACATCATGCATAACCATGCAACATCATCATCATCATGCATAACCATCAATCACAATACATTACATGCCTAACATACCATCTTTGACCTCAAAAGTCAACTTTCATAACCCCCGGAAACTTCCTAGGTCAAAGCCTACATTACTCCTTTTTCTCCCAAAAAGTCAGAATTTTCTAAGTGTTCATCCACATTTGCTATAGTCATCCGCATTTCCTACAGTTCATCCGCATTGGCTATAGTTCATCCGTATATGCCATCCGCATTTCTATACTTAGTCAATGCCCATCCGCATTGAATCACTCCATCCGCATTGACTTACTTTGCTCATCCGCATTTCTATACTTAGTCAATGCTCATCCGCATTGACTCATTTCATCCGCATTGACTTACCTTACTCATCCGCATTTCCCAGACTTAGGCAAATGCTCATTCGTATTTCCTGCACTTGGTCAATGTTCATCCGCATTGACTTCATCCACATTGACTTCACTCGCATTGACTTACCCATTGGTTAATGTTCATCCGCATTAACCCTTTTCATCCGCATTTACTTCCAAACACTTAAGCAGATTTAAAGACTTATCATGTGGGTCTAAAACATCATAATCAATTTCCATGCACCATTCATCAGGTTCTAAGCTTAAATCTTACCCTCTAAGCCATAGAACACGATCATACGACATCAAGCATGAACATAGTCACACATCACATCATACTGTCATCATACATACATTCAAGCATACGGGTCTGAAACCCAATTAAATAAAAACATACATTCATGCATTTCTAGCACCAAAATTAGTTAAAAACCAGTAAAAGAGGGGTCCTAGAACTCACCTTTGCACCTCTTGAGTATGGCTTCCTCTAAACACGTTTGCAAATTGAATTCAACCGCTTAGAACCCATAAACAACAACATACCCGAACACATACAAACACACATAAGCATAAACCCGAGCATATGACCAGTCAAGAACACCATAAAAGTATGAATTCTTACCTTGAATTCGAATTCTTTCTTCTTGTTCTTCTTCAAAGTCGAGAATTTGCTGCTCCTAGCTACTCTCTCTCTCTAATACCCGAAAATCAGTGGTGTATGTGACATATGGGCGGTCATACCACCTCTTACACCCACTTTTCAAACATTTTGTCCTTTCGGACACTTTTTACCCCTAAGCATTGGGTTTATTTATTTTCCTTCTTTCTTTCACTTTATTCAGTCTTTCTTTGACTTTAAAATAACCGGGTGTTGCATGTCGCAGTTAGTCAATTCCATGACAATCATAGTCATACAATCCAAATAAGTAAAAATCCCATAAACCGTGAACAAGTAAACACAATATGGATAATAAATAAAAGTCAATGCAATTGTCAAAGACATCCAAAGAGTTTATGTTAGGATCAGTGATCTAAGTTTGATTAATTAGAGAGTATAGCAGCGGAAATTCAAACAACGAATTAAACAATTCACAAGAACACAATTGATATTCAATGTAACAGTAAATGGTTATAGAAAAAGAGAATTCTGCAAGAGAGATATTTCATTCATATGCTTTCGTGGTGGCTCAATGTCACACTTTACAATTAGGTCAACATCCTTATATAGGATATGTGATGTCTGCTGATGTCACTTAATAGTGACATCTAACAGAATTATTCAAACTACTGATACTATGCAAACTACTGAGAATGTTCCCAACTACTGATTACATCTCAAAGAATTCTAAGTACAAGAAACATAAAACTACAGAAACTAAACTTCTGAAACTATAACTACTGAAAAGTAAATTACAAGTATAGAAAAGGAAACCATCACAACTACTGAAGTTAATTACTTCAGCTGTTGTGACAACTACTGAAGTTAATTACTTCAGCTGTTGTGACAACTACTGAAGTTAATTACTTCAGCTGTTGTGACAACTACTGATCACTTTGGTCTTCAGTCTTTGTCTTCAGTCTTTGTTCTTTAGACTTTGTTCTTCAGACTTTGTCTTCAGCTGATAGCTTCAGACTTTGTTCTTCAGACTTTTACTTTCAAACTTTGTCTTCACCTGATAGCTTCAGACTTTGTCTTCAGTACTTTACTTTCAGACTTTATCTTCGACTGATAGCTTCAGACTTTGTCTTCAGTTCTTTAGTTTCAAACTTTGTCTTCAGTAGTAGTCTTCAGTTCTTGTCTTCAGTAGTAGTCTTCAGTTTTTGTCTTCGGTAGTAGTCTTCAGTTCTTGTCTTCAAACCTTGTAATCAACTGATGTCTTCAGCTGTTGTGATCTTCTTCAGCAGTTGTAATGTTTGTGGGACTTAGAGGTTTTTTTGAGCAGGCTCATTGGTTCTTTTGGTCCAACAAACTCCCCCTGAACCAATGCAGCCCAAACCTCTAAACTTATAGATGATCCCACTTATTCTTGGCAGAAACACCCTCTTGATCAGCTTCGGAGGTAATCAGTTAAGCATAGGCCGGGAAAAGGTTTCTAATGTTTTGATTGGCTAAGTATGGAAGGGAACTCTGTTTTGGGGAAACTGAACACAGAGTCTTATCCCAACCATGAAACCTAATTCCTATGAATGAGTCTATAAGACTCACTAGCATAGGCCTCAAGGAGAACAACTTTTTCCTCCTTGGTGACTTCTTCTGCTTCTCTCTCTCGAAGAACTCTGGGCCATAATACTGAGACAGGTATCTCACTGTCTTTCCATTTTTCAACCCCACAGTTGTTATCTCTCTATAAGCAAATTCATCAGGGTGAGAGCCTTCAAGCAATAACTGGAGTTCACTCTTCTGAAGATCTTCAAGTCTGTTGTATAACAACCCCTTCTTGATCATTTTGTTCTCAAAAATAGATTGAGGGGTTGTCTTGGATTTGTGAGCTCTCTTGAATTCTTCAATGGTTTCCAGGGTGAGACTACCATGGCCAATGTAATTACAGCATTCAAGGACTTCTTCACTTGGCCATGATATCTACTTGGTAGATTCTTCTTATGAATTCTAGAACTTACCCTGGGGTCTGGCCAGATCCGCACTCTTTCTTTTTGATGTTGAAATGTATGTCTAAGAGTGTACATCCTCAGAGCCTGTTTCTTTATTTCTTGAATGGATGAGGACTGAGGCAAATCCTTATCAACCATCTTGAGAAACTTCTTATCATGATGTTTCTGCTGTTCTGCTTCTTCAATCTTTACCTTCACCATCTGCATTTGCAAGTCAGGAGTAATCACTTGTTGACTTCTGTGCTCAGGTGATTTGAGTTTGAGAACAGTAGAGATTGGCAGACTATCATCATCATCATCCTCTTCTTCATCTTCTTCTACCCTCAACACCCTTCTCCCACTTCTGGGTGCATCACTAGGTAAGGTTTGAGGTGGTTTTTGGGGTAAAGAGATTGGTTTTATGGGTTGAGTTGTGGGTGGCTTTTGTATAGGGATAGATTTGGGAGATGTTAGAGATAAGGGTTGTGTTTGAGTGGGAGTGTGAGAAGACTGACTTATCATTTTGGTGGTGAGTTTGGCTTTGGAGAGCTTTGCCATTTTAGTTCTCTTCCCTGCACCTGTTTCATCCAGTGCTTTGATGATCAACCCTTTATTACAGCCTCCAGCAAGCAGATTTTCTTGGTTATCTCCAAGATACTGTCTCCGGACCAGGCCTTTATCTCTATCAATGATCTTCCAAGGTATTTGGCAATGAATCTCATCATTATCTCCAATCTTTCCATTTCCAACACACTATAACAGGCCCATCTATCTTGAATCTCTTCTATTTCCAGCCTTCTGATCTCAGTGTCTAGTGTAAAGCTGTGTCATGACCTTGTCGAAAGAGATGATCTATAATTTTATCCATGGATCTGCTGTGAGCTTCATCAGCATCTTTGACAAGATCTTCTAAGGATTTATCTTTATCAGCTTTTGACTCAGCACTTTTCTTTCTTTTATATGTGATCAGCTATTCTGAGATCAGTTCTTTCTCCACCTCCTTCTCTTTTGCAGGTTATTTGTCATCATCAACTCTTTTTCTTTTCTTTTCTTTCACTACCTTAGACTTGGAAGTCTCCACCTTTTTGGTTGCATTGGGATTAGGGGCTTGAAAGGCAGAAAGAGATTTGTGAACAGCATCATCCATCAGGGTTTGTAGATTTGAGGATATCCTCTCATCAATGGCTTTATGCACTATGTCAGTGATGATGGTAGTGATGAGAGGTAAGGAGTTTTGAAAGATAGCAATCATCTGCTCAGAGGGGTTCTGTCCCTGAGAGGTGGTGCCAAAAGTAGTGGTTGGTGGCTCAGTTACGTGTGTAGGCTTAGTGTTTGGGGAACCTTCAATGGAAGGTGCCAACTGTGGGGTTTGTGAGGTAGATGGACTTTGATCCTGAGACATTTTGGCTAACAACTCTTTGAGTCTGCTCACCTTAGTCTCAAGGATGGTATTATGGGCTAATACATCATAGAAAAAGCCCAGGTCATCATCAGTTTGTGCTGAATCACGTGACCTCCTGATTGAATGAGGATGTACATGCTCTGAGTGTAGATCAGTAGAAGCATGTGCCCTTTGTTCTTGGTACTGGGGACTTCCTGCCTCAGGACTGTGTCCTTCATTGGCAGTTGCCTCTAGTAAGGTCTTATGGATGTTACCAACTTCATCCTGATCATTTGCTGAATCAGTAGAAGTGGCAGCCTTACCAGATGTTCTAACCTCCGTTTCTACACTTGGAGATTGAACATTGTAACCCCTGTGCTATGGGTTATCAGAAGCATTTTGGTCCTCCCCCTCAATAGTTGAGGTATTCCCAATGATAAGTGGTTTCTGGGGAGGGGGTGAGGAATACAACTGACTCAGCACTTTAGCAACGATCAGTGTTGGGCTTTGAGGGGTGGTTGCATGTAGAGATTGCTCTGAAGCAGAATGCACCCGGTGTGAGAGGTGCTCTTCAATGGTAACCCTCTGAATTGAGAGAGGTTCCAGAAATGTGGGATCCCCAATTGTGGTTGCAACAGGATCCTGTCGAGAGGATACCTGTGTGGCTTCAGCAGGTTGAGTCTTGGACATAACTGGGGGGTTATAACGAGTATGTAGTTCTTGTGTTTGTGGTACAGGGGCATCCTCAGGGGACTCATCTCCCTGAGTAGCCTTTTTGGGCTTTTTGGATTTGGGTTTGGTGGGGACTTTGGATCTGGAAGTGGAGGCTGTGGGTTCCCTCTACTTGGGTTTTAGCATCCGGGCAGCCCCTTTAAGAGTAGGGTTAGTGTTATGTCGGGAGTATACCTCAGCTAAAACAGCTGGAGCAGGGACTCCAAGACCAATAAGGCCATCAGATTGTAATTGATACAAAATTATGGCCATCAGAAACCTGGGATAAAGTATCCATCTGTTTGCCACAGGTTTCTGAGCCAGATCCTTTAGTTCCATGAACACTATCTCAGAAAAATTAGATTTTGGCGTTCAAGGATAGAGAACAATACCTGTTGCCATTAGGAAGACATCTGATCCCAAGAAGATGTCTTTGATGCAAGGCAGACATTCACCATATGAAAGATAAGTCGTTCAACATCATGGAAGTGCTTTTTAAGTATGGTTGTAGCACTTAAATCGCCTTCATACCCGTTATGGATAAAAGACATATCAGTGGTGCCTTCGGGTATTCTTTAGGATAAGTGCCATCATGCAGATTTAGGGTTTTGCGAATGATGTCGGGGGTGATGAGCACCTGCTTCTGGTTCACCAACGACTGGAGAGTGATTTGTCTATCATTCTCACCAGTATTACAGAGACGTTGGTCCAGAACTGGGATAAGGAGTCAGGATATATGGTAGGATTCAGAAGAAAGGCTAATCTGTATGGGAAATCCACCATAAGATCGATGGCAGTGTCAAACTTGTTCGAGAAGGCCAATTTCGAAAGGTAGGAAACACAGTTGTGTCGGGGTTTGAGTTTCATGGTCGCCATTGTTGAGAAAGAAAGGTTTGAAAACGGCTAATGAAACGTTTGGCTATAAGTGTAGGTATTTATAGGTTTAGAAAAGGCTGAAAAGAAAATGACTGAAAGTGTTGGTGTTGTCATCAGTTGTTATGAAAACAACTGAAGACTTGGTTTTAACTATCAGACGTTTGAAAACAATTGAAGACTTGGTTTAAGTCATCAGTAGTTGTGAAACTACTGAAAACCTTGGTTTTGTCTTCAGTTGTTGTAAACAACTGAGGACTTGGTATTAGTCATCAGTAATTGTGAAACTACTGAAGACATGGTTTTGTCATCAGCTGTTTAGAGTGAAACAGCAGTTTGTACAAACGACTGAAGTGAAAATTCTCATTAGTAGTTTTCGTTAATTCTTAGCTTTTCAGCTGTTTCATACTATCCTCAACACTTATTCATCAGACTTTTTAGCTGATTTAAGTAGTTTCATAGGATATCAGTACTTGTCTGTTTTTACTGATATGAGGAGTTATAACTACATCAGTAGTTGTAACTGCATCAGTTTCTTTTAACAGAATTAGTACATATTTGTGACATGTTTACTAATGATCGTCCGTATTGTTTACTGAGATCATCAGTAGTTATCACTTATTGTAGCTATAGCATACCAAGCCTTAACACAAGGTTTTGGAAAGTTGACCTATCCAAAGGCTTAGTAAATATATTGCATGCTCATTAGCACTAGGCACAAATTTTGGATCAATCAGACCTTTTTCAAAACAATCCCTAATAAAATGGTGTCTGATCTCTATATGTTGGTCCTAGAGTGCTGGACTGGATTCTTGACAATGCATAGAGCTGAAGCACTATCCACTAAAAATGGAGTCTTAGTCTCTGTAATGTCATAATCTAATAATTGGTTCTAAAGCCAGAGTACCTGAGATGTACAACTTGCGGCAGCAATGTACTCTGCTTCAGCAGTGGATGTAGCAACGGATGTTTGTTTCTTACTCTGCCAAGAAATCAAACAGTTGCCTAGGAATTTACATCCACCAGAAGTTGACTTTCTGGTTAACTTACACCCTGTATAGTCACTATCTGAAAAAGCAACTAATTTGCAAGAGTGTCCTGTGGAATACCATAGACCTAGAGATTGTGTACCTTGCAATATCTAAAGAACCTCTTGACTGCAATCAAATGAGACTCTTTAGGAGCAGCCTGAAATCTAGCACCAACACAAGTTGCAAACATGATATCTGGTCTAGAAGTTGTTAAGTACATCAAGGACCCAATCATACATCTGTAAAGTGTTTCATCAACAGCTTTACCTTTCTGATCTGCATCCAGTTGTGTGGTGTTGCACATGGGATTAGAACAAGGCTTACAATTTTGTAAATCAAACTTATTCAAAAGATCTTTTGTATATTTTTACTGATGAATGAAGGTTCCATCCGCCTTTTGTTTGATTTGCAAGCCTAGAAAGAACTGTAATTCTCCCATTGCACTCATTTCAAAATTTTGTTTCATTAGACTTGTAAAATCATCACACAACTGGTGATCAGAGGATGCAAAAATAATATCACAACATAAATTTGAACAAGTAGCTTATGCTGATCCACCTTCTTAATAAACAAAGTTTTATCTACGGAACCTCTAGTGAAATTATTGTTAAGTAGAAAATTTGAAAGTGTTTCATACCAGGCTCTAGGAGCTTGCTTCAACCCATAAAGAGCCTTATCAAGTTTATACACCCAATCAGGATGTTTATTGTCCTCAAAACCTGGTGGTTGACACACATAAACTTCTTCTTTTATTTTACCATATAAAAATGCACTTTTGACATCCATTTGATAAACTTTAAGATTGTGGAATGCAGCATAGGCTAAGAACAATCTAATTGCCTCTAGTCTGCTACAGGGGCAAAGGTTACATCATAATCAATACCTTCTTCTTCTGAAAACCCTTGTACAACCAGTCTAGCCTTGTTCTTGACAATAAGCCCATTTTTATCAGTTTTATTCCTAAACACCCATTTAGTGCCTATTGCACACTTACCTGAGGGTAGAGGAACCAGTTCCCACACTTGCTGCTTTTTGAACTGAAGTAGCTCAAGCTGCATGGCTTGAACCCATCCATTATATCTCAAAGCAATATGATAGTTCTTTGGCTCTAGCTGATTGATGAAGAGAGCATAGAAGCAGAAGTTAGACAATTGACTTTTGGTTGAGACACCAGCATTAATATCACCAAAGGTTTAAGACATGGGGTGATTCTTCAGCTCTTGGTATACTATAAGATCAGTGCAAGTGTTTGTAGCCGGTTCAGCAGCAACAGATGGTGATCCAGATTCTTGAAACCAAGTATTAGATGGCAAGTCAAATGATGTAGAGGAGTCAGAAATCTCATCAGCATTTGTTGTGGATGGAGCTACAGAAGCTACAGGAACATCAAGTTTAGCAGACTCAGGCAGTTGGTCACTAAACTTGAAAAGGTGAGTACTGATATCATCATCATCTTCAGTACCACCAGGTGGAAGACTTGCTGCAGAAGATGATTTATCCACATGATCTGCAATAGCTGGAGATTGATAAGGAACATATTGCAGTATGTCCAGATCAAACAACTCCACAGGGTTTTGTGGAATTTTATCCTTAGGAGATTCATTGAATTTCACATGCAAGGTTTCTTCAACTTTCTTTGTTCTGCATTTGAAGACCCTGTAAGCCTTGCATGTGGATGAATAACCTACAAAATACCCTGCATCCACCTTAGGATCAAATTTGCGGAGATGATCCTTTGTGTTTAGAATGAAACAAGGACACCCAAAGGGTTTGAAGAATGAAATTAGAGGAGCCAAATGATGTAGAACTCATATGGAGTCTTCACCAACCTTTGATTTACTAATACTCTATTCTGCACATAGCAAGTTGTGTTAACAGCTTCAGCCCAAATGGTCAATGGCAAACCAGAGTCAGCCAACATAGACCTTTTAGCTTCAATTAGGGTCCTGTTCTTTCTCTCCACTACTGTATTTTGTTCTGGAGTCCTTGGGATGCTAAACTGCCTCTTGATTCCTTTTGATAGATAAAAATCATCAAGTGTATGGTTTCTGAATTCAGTTCCATTATCACTCCTTATACACTTAACTGATAGGGAATACTGCTTCTCAACATACAACACAAATTTTATAATCGTCTAAGCAACTTCATCCTTTTAATGCAAGAAGAAAGTCCATACAAATCTGTAGTAATCATCCACACAGACCAGACAGTATTTCTTCTTTGCCATGCTCATCACTCTCACAGGACCAAATAGATCCATGTGCAGTAACTGCAAGCAGACAGTGGACTTAGGTTCTTCAATAGGAGGGAATGAGACTTTGTGTTGTTTTCCTTTCAAACAAGCAGTGCAGGTTTCATCACAGTGGAACTCCTTTATTGGTAGACCTCTCACTAAACTATTGTGGATCAGCTGATTCATGTTTTTGAGATTAACATGACCCAGCCTTTTATGCCACAGTTTAGATTCCTGAGAAGAGGCTTTGGAGAACAGGCAAGGATGATCCTTCAAATCAATCTTCTTTGACAAATCCAAGGCATATACTCTTCCAATCCTGTTGGCCTTTAGGAGAGTATGTTCATCCAATACCTTGTCAATCAGCCTCAAAACTTGGGAAGACAGAATCCTGCAGTTCTAGCTTGTGAAAAGTGCAACATGCTCTTTATCAGATATCTGACTGACACTCAGTAGATTATACTTGAGATTCTCCACATGATTAACATCATCAAACCTGATTTGTCCATTAGACACATATCCTTTCCCGATGATGTAACCCTTGGCATCATTTCCAAATGAAACAAATCCCTTCTTTCCTTGAGAGTAGTCATTAAGAAGAGAACTGCTCCAGTCATATGCATAGATCCTCCACTGTCTACATACCAGATGCTCCTTTGGCATGCTGAAGAACCCTGCATTCATCATAAAGAACTAGTTAGGTTTTGAGACCCAAACCTTTTTGGTTTTGGGTCTATTTTCATCAACAGATTTAACCATAACTTGTTTTATATGATTAACAACTGATGAAGAAGGAGATGGTGCTAAAATGGATTCCTTGGATTTGGGCTTCGAATGCCTTTATAGTGGTTTGATCACATGTGCATCTAGTTGGTTAACTCTCCCCAACAAATGCTAAACCATCATAACAACTTGTGTTTGATTTGTAGCTAAAGCTTTCAGCTCTTGTGACATATCAGTACTTGTGTTTAATGAGTTCCTGTGACCCGCCATTTCGTCCTTAAAATTCACAGACTTAGTCTCATGTTTATCATGAGGAGCACTATTAGCTGTTTTATGATAAACCCTATCCTTCTTTTCGGATTTGGTTGAAGGCTTAGGTTTATCACAAACAGATGACTGTGGTACAAACTTAGTCTCAAACTCATTTTTCATTTCATCCATCTGGATTTTAATGAGCTTATGTCCTTACCAGTAGTTAACCCATCAGCCAATTGATTTGCTGACGTATCAACACTGATTTCATCTTGTGATTTTGGGTGATCACTTGAGGATGATGCACATGATGATGTGGTTTGGAAATTACTTTCACCTTCAGATTTTACTATCGGTTTTGGAGTAAAATTTGTAGGTGGTGCAATGTGGTTGTAACCTATTCCAAACTTCACATTCGAAGCAGATTGCTTGGTGAGCAACATTTCAAATCCCTTGCAGGATGATACCCAGTGGTCACACTCAACTTGGGTAACTGCAAGTTTTTCTTTGAGATCTATGGTTCTCAAGAATGACCTCTAGCTTAGCCTTTTCATCATTTAATTGGCATTTAAGCTTATAAATCTCATCATCTTTATCCTTAAGGACAGACTCATATTCAGCTTTACTTTTGGAAAGGGTTTGCTCAAGCTCTAGATTTTGATTTATTAAAGCTACATTTGCCTCTCTAATAGAGATAAATGCAGCTATGCAAGATTCAGAACATAGCTTGGCCTTAGTCTCAGAGGATACCTGGGTTACCTGTGATGAAAATGCATTGGAGCATGAACTATCAGTAGATTCCAGGGCCATGAGAGCTAGATTCCCAAAAGGATGTTCACCACCATGTTGACCATCACCAGCAAATAATTGCTCATTACCAGAGAGATCATCTGGTAAACTGCTCCAGTCCATAATACCAGGGGTGAAGAAGTTGTGATGAGGTTGTGATTGAGATGATTGAGATGGTAGAGGCTCAGGTAGGGCTTGAGGTTGTTGTGCAATAGCAGGGGTATGGATATGACATTGGACCCTGAGGGACAAAATATGCAGGAGATATAGGTTATGAATGATGACTAGAACTAGCAGGATGTTGCCCTCTGTTTTGTGGACTATTGCTTGGAAAAGTCACAAAAGGTGCAGAGGAGTTAGATCCAGATGATCTACACTCTCTTGCAAAGTGTCCAAGCCTATGGCATTTGTGACACATCAACTTACTCTTGTCAAAACCAACTTTGGTTTTGCCAGAGAGTCCTGGAAATTTCCTACCAGTTCTCTTGTAGAACTTTTGAGATCTGATAGTAATCAAGGCCATTTGGCTTAGAATATCCATCTCTTCTAAGTCATCATCAGCAATACCTTTCAAATCATCCATAATGAAGCACAGATTGTCACTATTACAGCCTGACTGACTATCAACACTAACAAATGCATGATCTGAACTGTTTGAAGAGAAATCTATATGCTCATCATAATTGCTTTTAGATGCAATATATTCTGACTCATGACCAACCAAGGCAGTGTTCCCTGGTACAAAGTCATCAGTGAGCTTTCCTGATGATGCCAGTTTCCTTTTCTGCTCTTTCTCTCTTTCAAATGTAAGTAGTTTCCCATGGAGTTGGGTGAGAGATAGGCTATCCAGATTTGCACTGGAGCGTAGGACAATGGTATATGTGTCCCATCTCTCAAGCAGTGATCTGAGGAATCTATTGTTCATCTAGCTATTAGTATATTCATGTTTGACCATTTTCATCTCAGAGATCAAACAGGAAAAATGCTCAAACAGTTGAGTCGGTAACTCACCCTTCTATTAGAGAATGTCTCATATTGTTGGGCAAGGATTTCTCTGTTTTTTGCTAAGACCTCATCTGTCCCACCAAATTGTTCCTTCAATGCATTCCAGAGGTCATGAGCAGTTTCATCATGCATAAGCCCAGAATAGATTTCATTAGGCAGAGCCATGGCTAGAATACCATGCGCTTTAGCATCAATCTCAAACAGTTTTCGATCCTCATCTGAGTATTGTTCCTTCTTCTTCGGAACCATTTGGTTGATTTCCGGATTGTTCACCATAGGCTTGTGTGGACCATGTACCACAGATGTCCAACAACCTGACCTGTTAACAGACAGGTGATGAAGCATTCTTCGTTGCCATATGTTATACTCAGTCCTAACCAGCATCGGAGGCTTGGTTGAGAAACCGGTATTGTGAGGGCCATTAGAAGGAGTAGTCATTCTCAAATTCAACCAAATTCAATTAAGTTTTAACTGATTTAGTGCAAAACACAACAAACTCAATATGAACCAAGAGAAAACTCAAAGCAGATAAACGAAAGCAGCAGAAATTCAATGATCTATAACCAATTCTTGCAAATATGCTAATTCAATCAAACTTAGATATGGAATAGTAGTTTCAATGATCAATTGTTAGATCGATCAATGATTAACCTTGCTCTGATACCATTTTTTAGGATTAGTGATCTGAGTTTGATTAATTAGAGAGTATAACAGTGGAAATTCGAACAACGAATTAAACAATTCACAAGAACACAATTGATATTCAATGTAACAGTAAATGGTTACAGAAAAGGAGAATTCTGCAAGAGAGATATTTCATTCATATGCTTTCGTGGTGGCTCAATGTCACACTTTACAATTAGGTCAACATTCCTTATCTAGGATATGTGACGTCTGCTGATGTCACTTGATAGTGACATCTAACAGAATTATTCAAACAACTGAAACTATGCAAACTACTGAGAATGTTCTCAACTACTGATTACATCTCAGAGAATGCTAAGTACAAGAAACATAAAACTACTGAAACTAAACTACTGAAACTATAACTACTAAAAAGTAAATTACAAGTACAGAAAAGGAAACCTTCACAACTACTGAAGTTAATTACTTCAGCTGTTGTGACAACTACTGATCACTTTGGTCTACCGTCTTTGTCTTCAGTCTTGTTCTTCAGACTTTGTTCTTTAGACTTTTACTTTCAGACTTTGTCTTCAGCTGATTGCTTCATACTTTGTCCTTCAGAATTTTACTTTCAGACTTTGTCTTCAGCTGATAGCTTCAGACTTTGTCTTCAGTACTTTACTTTCAGACTTTATCTTCAGTTGATAGCTTCAGACTTTGTCTTCAGTTCTTTAGTTTCAGACTTTGTCTTCAGTAGCAGTCTTCAGTCTTGTCTTCAGTAGTAGCCTTCAGTTCTTGTCTTCAGTAGTAGTCTTTAGTTCTTGACTTCAGTAGTAGTCTTCAGTTCTTGTCTTCAAACTTTGTCTTCAGACCTTGTAATCAACTGATGTCTTCAGCTGTTGTGATCTTCTTCACAGTTGTAATGTCTGTGGGACTTAGAGGTTTTTCTGATCAGGCTCATTGGTTCTTTTGGTCCAACAGTTTAATGATGCAATCCTAAGGTCTTCGTTAAGGCAACATCCCTAGCTATCCTCATTGATTTTTACCAGAAAAAGATATGCCCCAAAAGGTCAACATATTGTTGGTGAGTTCGTAGGTTTAAATAATAAACCAAACTTGATGCTATGTAATAGTTTAGTAGGACATGAGCGCATATAGTTATAAGCATGTATTATTACACGTAAGCATGAGCATCACAACTACACCTACTACATACACACCGAACTTGTCGGAACATATTCACCCTAGGGCCCGTACCTGGGCATTGTCAGTCCCAACTAGTATACTAACAAAGAAGGGTGGGGTGTGATGCCAATAGTACTATTAATACATGTCTGTCATCTCCAACATTGGAGTTAAATAGTTATGAAATAACGAACCACACATCTAAGTCACGCATAGATAATACTTACAAAACGGTAAACACAACTGTCCCAAAGATTGAATAAATTCACAGCATAAAAAAGGTGAGCATACTCTTCCCCATAATTTATAAATTTTAAAAATGAAAATAGACCCGCGAAACTCACCTCGATTTGATACGGATATAAGCTAATCAAAAGCTTCTAGTATGCACACAAATGACAGTAGTCAAATGTAAGGCCCCGTTCCCGGGACGCTTACATCTGGTAAATCATTGCACATAGAACATATAATTACCTTGACTTCAATAAAGTATTGCAGCGGAAACATAAAAATAACTTTTCATTTCATAATAACTACTTTTGGAAGTTAATACAATCATTCATTACACATTTTCATTAGTTTGCATTACAATGCAAAAATGGTAACAAAAGAATGCCATCCAAAATGCCAAGTAGCTGCCCCGCGCCATCCTTAGCAATGCTCACCTACCAACTGGAAACAAAATGCATAAAAGTCAGCGTTGCTGAGTGAGTTCTTGTTTTATGTTTAAACATACTTTACTTTTATTAAAACCCTTCGTTACTTTTACATATGATCATACATCTTACGTACGCATAGAGAATATCATTATTATCTTTATCATTCGTCCATTTACTTTCGTTCATACATTACATCTTTTCCTTCTGTCAACACCATGAACTTTACCCTTCCGTCATGCAAAAGCTTGTACTGGACCAAAGCCTATCATAGACATTCCATCATGCATCATGTGCATAGCACCCTGGCCGTAGCACCAAGGTAAGGTTTTGGTGTACCATTGTCATGTCATATACCCTTTCGTCATGCATAAAGTTGGTACTGGACCGAAGTCTATCATTGACCTTCCATCATGGTGCACAGCACCCTGGCCACAGTACTGAAGGTAACCAACAATGTTTCCATACAAATGGTCAATCACAAAGAAAGACCCCAGTGTGCGTCCTTCTAGGAAAATAACCCGCACATAGTTGAGCTAATACCCTTCATTAGGTGTGAACCTCCATACTTTTGCTTGCAAGCCTTTCATACTTTAATTCGTTCATTAATGCATGCATTCATCATTCCGTTCCTCTTTTCATTATCTTCCACTTTACATTACATAATACTTTCATTTCATTCATTAACATTCAATGTAAAGCCACGAGAAAATAATCATACAAAGCTAGGAACATAACATACCATACAATATCATCATACTAGGCATCATACATGCATAACACATATCATACATACCAACATGCATAAACATACAACATCATACATCGTCATACATCATCATCATCCATGCCCAACATAACCTCTATGGCCTTAAAAGTCAGCTTATAAAGCCCCCGGGAACCTCCCTAGTCAATGCCTAAATTCATCCCTCTTTCCAGAAAGTTGGAAAACATTCCAAGTGTTCATCCGCATTTGTCTTTTGTTCATCCGCATTGGCTGTAGTTCATCTGTATTTTCCATAGTTCATCCGCATTTGTCTTTTGTTAATCAGCATTTTCCGTAGTTCACCCGCATTTTCCATAGTTCATCCGCATTTGTCTTACATCGTTCGAATTTGTTACTGTCCATCCATATTTGTTCATCCGCATTGACTTTACTCATCCGTATTTCGCATACTTAGTCGATGTTCATCCGCATTTCATCAAATACTCATCCGCATTGACTTACTTAGTAGTTAAGGCTGATCCGCATTAACTGCTCATCTGTATTGACTTTCCATTTCTCATCCGTATTGTCATACTTAATAGTTAAGGCTCATCCGCGTTTACTGCTCATCCGCATTGACATCCATTACTCATCTGCATTTCTTCTGCTTACTTAGTTAGATTCTAAAACTTGACATATGAGCCTAAAACATAAGATTTCAGTTCCCAATCACCATCAATCATGTTCTAGCTTAAGTCTTACATTCTAAGCCTTAGAAATACAATCATACATCAACAATCATGAACATAGCCACACATTACATCATAAGATCAACATACACACAGTCAAACATACGGGTTCAAAACCCAGTTAAATGAATCATACATTGATGCATTTGTAGCCCCAAAATCTATTAAATCTCAGTAAAAGAGGGGTTCTATAACTCACCTTTGCAGCTCTTGAGTATGGCTTCTTCCAAACTTGCTTTCAATTGTGTTCAACCTACTAGAAACCCACTAAAACAATAGCCGAACACATACAAACACACATAAGCATAAACCCGATGAAAACCCAGTCAAGAACATCATAAAGATGTGAATTCTTACCTTCAATTCGAATTCTTCTTGTTCTTCCTTCAAAAATTGAGAGTTCTCTGCTGCACTAGCTACTTTCTCTTTCTAAAATTCAAAGATTAGTGATATGTGTGACATATAGGTGGCCATACCACCTTTATCACCAACTTTTAAACTTTTTGTCAGTTTTAGCCCCTAGACTTGGGTTTTATTTCTTTTTCCTTCTTTTTACTTCAATTTATTCTTTCTTTCATTGTCTATAAAAAATAACCGGGCGTTACAAGTCCACCCCCTTAAATAGGTTTCGTCCCAGAAACCTATTATTCCTCAAAGAATTATGGGTAATGCTGTCTCATATCTTCTTCAGTCTCTCACGTAGACTCGGATCCCTTCTATGCTTCCACTGTACATGCATAAGGGGAACCACTTTATTCCTCAGCCTCTTCTCTTTTCTATCAATGATTGCCACTAGTTGCTCCACATAATTGAGCGTTCGTCTACTTCGATATCCTCCAGTGGAATAATCAAATCCTCATCCCCTAAAAACTTTCATAGATGAGATACATGGAATGTCGGGTGAATTCCACTTAGCTCATCTCGTAACTCCAACTTATAGGCAACTGTCCTACTCGAGCAACGATTCGGAAAGGCCCTATATACCTTGGGCTCAACTTGCCCCGCTTTCTAAATCGAAGTACCCTTCCATGGTGAGACCTTCAACATAACCTGGTCACCCACCTTAAACTCAATCGGTCTATGTCGTTACCAGCATACGACTTCCGTCTATCTTTGGTTGCCTTCATGAAGGCCTTGATCCTTTCAAGCTTCTCAGTCGTAGCCTCGATCACCTCGACGCTCCCTAACATTTTCTTACGAATATCACCCCGACAAACGGGTGTTCTGCATCTTCTACCATATAGCATCTCATAAGGAGGCATACCAATACTGGCATGATTACTGTAGTTAAATGAGAACTCAGCTAACAGTAAGTGGTCATCCTAACATCCTCCAAAGTCGATAACACAAGCACGAAGCATATCCTCTAGCGTCTAAATGGTCCTTTCTGACTAACCATCTCATAAGCCATGCTAATATGTAACCTCGTCCCATCGGATCGTGGAATTTCTTCCAAAATTTAGATGTAAACCGGTGTCACGATCAGACACCATAGACACCGTACACCATGACGAGTTACAATCTCCTTAAGGAAAAGATCCACCAAACTCTCGGATAAATATGTCTCGCGGATCGGTAGAAAGTGAGCACTCTTTGTCAAACGGTCAACTATCACCCATATGGCATCATACCCTTTCGGGGTACGGGGAAGCATTGTAATGAAATCCATGGTGATGTGCTCCCACTTCCATTCCGGTACATCCAAAGGTTGATCTTCCCATACGGCTTCTCATGCTCAACCTTCACCTATAGATAAGTAAGGCATTTACTCACATACTCCACCATATCACGTTTCATACCCGGCCACAAATAATCTTTCTTCATGTCTTGATACATCTTAGTG
Organism: Flaveria trinervia; assembly: GCA_025506515.1. Taxonomy (NCBI): domain Eukaryota; kingdom Viridiplantae; phylum Streptophyta; class Magnoliopsida; order Asterales; family Asteraceae; genus Flaveria; species Flaveria trinervia. The sequence goes on from CM046447.1 coordinate 34,546,857, forward strand.
GCAACGGGATGAATAGAGTATCGAGTCTTGTGAGCTTCATCCAAAATCTTCGCCCGTAGATCCCCAAAACGGGGGATCCACATCCTCCCAAATCGAGTTCTAACACCAAGCGTGTTTTCACTCAATTCAATGACCAGACCTCTCATTCTTTCAGAGTTTCTTTCAATGCCTCATCTTGCAACTCCATGACTCGCTTCATCACATACGAGGTCATGAGCAAGTCATATGCTTTCACCCGAATCCGCTTGGGCCACTCTTTTCGGCTAAGGGCGTCTGCCACCATGTTGGCTTTGCCCTAGATGGTAATGCAACTCGTAATCATAATCTTTTATAAACTCCAACCATCTCCTTTGCCTCATATTCAAATATTTCTGCTCAAAGAAGTACTTCAAGCTCTAGTGGTCGGTGAATATGGTGCACTTCTTCCCATACAGATCGTGCCACCAAATCTTTAACGCAAAGACAATGACTGGTAGCTTCAAGTCATGAGTAGGGTAATTGACCTCATGAACCTTCAACTATCAAGATGCATAGGCCATAACCTTCCCTCTCTGCATTAACACACACCCCAACCCTGAGTAGGAAGCCTCAGAATAAACCACCAGATCTTCACTTCCATTAGGTGATGACAGAAGAGGAGCTTGAGTCAATCTAGCCTTTAATTCATCGAACGCCTTCTCTTGAGCTTGACCCCATACAAACATCACATCCTTCCGGGTTAACTTAATGAGCAAAAAAGCAATCTTGGAAAAGTCTTGGATGAATCTTCTGTAGTAGCCCGCCAAACCCAAGAAACTACGAATCTCGGATGGCGTCTTTGGAGACTTCCATTGCATCACCGCCTCCACCTACGCCAGGTCCACCATAATCGCGTCAGCGTTCACCACATGACCCAAGAATTGAACCTCGCGTAACAAGAACACGCACTTGGAGAACTTGGCATACAACTTCTCCTTTCTCAACGTCTCCAAAACATCCCGAATGTGACCGACATGCTCAATCTTGCTCTTCGAATAAATCAGGATATCATCAATAAGCACCATCAGTGATTTATCCAACATCGGCCGATACACTCGATTCATCAGGTCCATAAAAGCAGCTGGCGAGTTGGTGAAACAAAAAGAGATGACAAGAAACTCGTAATGACCAAAACGCGTGCGAAAAATTATTTTGGGAATATCCTGCTCCTTTACCTTTAGCTGATGGTAGCCAGATCGAAGATCTATCCTTGAAAACCAACTGGCACCTTAAAGCTAATCAATCAAATCATCAATCCTCGGTAATGGGTACCGATTCTTTGTCTTCAACTTGTTCAGCTCACGGTAGTCAATACACATCCTTATACTACCCTCTTTATTTTTCACAAATAAGACCGGAGCACCCCAAGGAGAGATACATGGTCTGATAAACTCCTTATTAAGTAACTCTTGCAACTGCTCCATCAACTCTTTCATCTCAGTCAGAGCCAACCGATACGGTTCCTTGGGAACAGGTTGGGCACCTGGTATCAAGTAAATCTGGAACTCGATCTCACGATCAGGTGGCACTACTGGTAAGTCTTCTCGGAGCACATTTGGAAAGTCACACACAACCGGTACACAAGACAGTTGTGGTGATGGCGTATCCACATCTTTACATAAGCCAAGTAGGCACTACATCCACGCCTCATGCACTTTCCCGCCACCGGCATTGAGATTACTTCTCGGATCGTCGTGACCTGATCCCCATAAACCTTCACCTTACCCCGATCAGGCACTGTCAAACAAATTATCTTCTTGCGACACACAATGTTTGGCTCGTAATCTTCTAACCAATCCATCCTAATAACCATATCGGAACCACCTAAGGTCATCAAGAATGGTCTAACAAGAAATTTATGACCTTCTAGTTCCACATCACAACCCTCTATCACCTCCGAAATTCTGGTAGACTTACGTATGGCAGTTTCTACATCAAAGGGCGCATCAACACATCTACTACTAAGAGGCAACTTAGCATAGAAAGCAGTAGAGATAAAACTTTGTTAGATGTCTAGAAAGATTAACATGTTGTCTTTATGTTTCGTTTTACTATCTGTAAGAGTATAGGGACTAGTTTTGTAATTTGTCAGTTCCTTTTTTTTCATTATAAATAGCTTAGACTTGTAGTAGTTAGAGTAAGAGAAGAACAACAGTTTTATAACAGATTTAGATTTGCTTACTTACTTTGTAATTGTCTTTCCTTGATACTAATGAAACTATGAATTTTGTTCATATGTTGCTTGATTTGATTACTTTGTTTGTATTTCTTTGAATTGTGTTCTTACCTCATCACATATTGGTATATTTGATCCTATGAAATGGTATCAGAGCTCCCTTTGATCCTATAAAATGGTATCAGAGCTCCCTTTGATCCTATCAAATGGTATAAGAGCTATTGGTTGAGTGATTTTTGAGGTTTGTCGAACTTTCAAACTCAAAAATTTCACTGAATCTGTGATTGATAGACAATTCAATTGAAAATTTGTGGATTTTAGATGTGTTTCATGATCAGAAACATGTTTTAAACCATAATCAGCAGTTAAATTCATCAAATTTGAGATAATTTGTTGAATTTGTGTTTGAAAAGTTCACTATTTTTCAAACTGAAAATTACAAAATTGATTGATTTGTTCATGATATTGAAAGAAATTGATGAAGAATGATTATCGGTATAAAACATGTCTAGTTGGAAAGTTTCAATCCATTCATCAATTTTTGAAGAATTTCAGAAGATTTTAGTTAGTTACATTCATATGAACATGATGAATGTGGCGCATTAGAGTTGAGGTTTGCTGAAAAATTGCCCAAGTGTCAGGCGTTTGACTACTGTTTAGTCGCATTAACACTGTTTAGGCGTTTTTAGTTCAGACGTTTGTCTATAGTTTATCCAGTATAAGTCCACAGGCATCAACTTGGGCGTTTTGGAAAATTTTTCCAAGGCATTCCCTTAGACGTCTCTCAACTTAGGCGCATTAACTGTTTGGGAGTTTGATTACTCTTCAGACGCATCACCCCTGATACTTAGAATTTTTTTAAGAAAATATTTCAAAAACTTTTTCATTTCTTTTCTTAATTCAAAATCTAAGAAAAACAAAAAAAATATAAGAATGGTGAAATCAGAGGATTCTAAAAATAGAGTTCCAAAACTTAAAAATAGAGCTGATTTCAAAAATTGGTCTCTTACGTTAAAACATCATTTAAATTCCATTGACAATGTTCTTTGCAAATCTATAAAGAAAGGACCATACATTCCTATAATCAATGATGGGCCTGATAGAGGGTTTGTTTATACTAAAGATTCTCAAGAACCCTATCCTGAAGATGCTCTTCAAGGAGATGATTTGAGAAGAGTAAAGAATGATATCAAAGCATATTCCTTGATTTGAAAAGGACTACCTCTAGAAGTTCTTGCAAGGCTTGATGGATATCAAACTGGATACACCATGTATAAATCCTTAAAGACCATTTGTGCAGGAGGCAAGGAGATTCAAAATCTCAAGAAACAAAAGTTAAAAAGGCAATTAGAATTGTTTCAACATTTGTCTGGAGAAACCATAATCAGATGATGAACAGATTTGTTCAACTTACAACTGAGTTGTCAATAGCTGGTATTAAGCCTGATCTTGAACATCTAAATCTTAGATTACTCAATGCTTTACCCTCATCATGGAAACAAGCAGTAACCTTACTAAAACATACTAAGAAGTTCCCTATGGATCTAGAATCTACTCATTGACAAGATTGATGAAAGCTCAAGGAATAATTATAGAGCAGCATCAATGTCTCAGTATCAGTTTGTTACTTCTCCTGCAAACACTATTGAAAATGCAATCATGGCAAAAAGTGAGAAAATTACAGAAGAAGATGGAGATTGATTTGTTGGAGCAGGATTTTTCACTGATTCATCATTTACTAGTGCTCCTGCTTATACAACACGGTCTCATTGTCAATCTCCTCCAAAATCTTAGTCTCAAACATCTAATGTTCAACACAGAGACTTATTCATCTAACTCTGCTAAATCAAGCAAAGTTAAAGATGTGATAAACATCCTATTAGAGGATGAAGAGTCTAAAACTACATTCACTGCATTTATGGCTAGTTTTCAAGCATATCAAGGTAGCCATTTAACTCAATTAGACCCTGTCTGTAGGATTTGTTTGAAATGGATCCTGAAGATGTTGAAGAGATGGACTTAAACTGGCAGATGGTGATGATTGCTTACACGACACAAAAACACTCATATGTCAACAGGAAGTACAAGCCAAGTGCTACAAGACTGTTGGGTTTGATAAGTCAAAATCAAGGTGTTTTAACTATAACAGTTATGGACATTTCTCCAGAGAATACAAAGCTCCAGGGAATAATAGAGGAAATGCTCAATCAAGTTCTAGTAATCAAAGGTTTCAACCAGCTTAGAAGACATTTCAAAAGCCTTATAAAAGTCTTCCTATGCCTGAGCTTAAAGATGAAACAAAATCATCTCATGAAACCAAGAAAGCTTTAGTAGTTAGCATTAAAGATGGTTATGATTGGAGTGCATATGCTGAACAGTTTACTAATGATTTAACATCAAGTTTATCTCTTATTGCAGAAATCCAGGGAGAAGATTGGTCAGAAAATAATGATCCAAAGGTGGAAGGTGAGAATGATGAAGATGACTATGATTGGAGTGACAAATCGGATCTTAAGGAGGATACAGATGAAGTAGCTCTAATGGCATAGTCTGATCAACCTAAGGTTGACACTTCATGTTCAAAATCTCAAACCTTATCTCTAAAATTTCATGAAATCCCATCTGAAGTGAGAGGAAAACTCGGCAAAAAATCATGCTATGAACATATTGAAACTATAGAAACTACTCATATAAAATCCGCAAGATACTAAAACAAGAAGAGTCAATGCATAACAAACTAAAATCTGATCATAAAACAGCAGATCAAAGGATTATTTCTCTTCAAACATCATGGAACAAAACACTAAAAGAATTAGAAATTGTGTTGGATTCTTTATGCTCAAGACACATAGAATATTGATGTGGTTAGTACGTATTGATCCAAGTCGGGTCATACCCAATAACAAGCTTGCAAACACTAATATAAATATTTATTGATGATATGATCACCCAATTGAATAAATACACCAATTTAGAAAATGGGTTTCTAAGTAAATTGCATATGAGAAGAAACAACTTATAAGGATACTATGTTTATGGACATTATTTGTAATGTTATTTAAGTTGGTTAAATAACATCAAATAATAATTATAGTGTTTGTATAAGTTATATAATTAAGAGGTTAATTAGATAACTTATATGTTTAATTAATAAAACATTAGAGAATGTTTTTGGGGCAAAACCCCAATTGTTTCAAGTTTCGGCCACCCCCTAATAGGGGTCCAAGGCCACTTGTTTTACTCACTTATTTTCTTGAAACACACACACACTCCATCTCTTACTCTCTCTCTTACATGCAAGCATCCCAAGAAGCTCTCTTCTTCTCCATTATTGAAGAACATCCAGCTGAAAAATGGGTTTTTCAGCAGCTCTTTGGGTGTGTTTTGGTGTTCAAAATTCTAGCAACAAAGTGTCTTGCTTGAGGCTTGTGGGTATACTAGCTTGAGGACCCCTCTCCTTGGTGTTTTGGCCATTCAAGAAGCTCCTTTTAATAATCCAAACTCGTTTTTCTGCAGCTCTACAAAAGGTAGTTTGTATCTTTTGTTTTTTGGTTGTTTATGTTGGGTTTGTTGGACCAAAGTAGTTTAACCTCTTAAACTTAAAAACGCAGCGGATTAATACCTTAACATTTATCATTAGTAATCTGAAAATGGAAGGCTTATAACAAAACATCAACAAACCCAAGAACATAGGATCTTATATATGTGTTTGAACTAGCTATCACCAATAAATAACAACCCAAATAAGCAATACATACTACCTTCCATAGGATGCTGACAACGAGATATAGATGAGGAGAATGATGTTCTTGAACAACCAAAACACCAAGAAGAGGTGTCCTCAAGCTTCCATACCCACAAGCATCAAGCATACACCATTCTTGCTAGGATTTGAGCACCAAATCGGATCAAGAAAGCTGCTGGAACCTTGTTCCATCCGTGAACAATCAACAAAGCTACTAAAGCTTTGTTCCAGCCGTGACATCTTTCTTCCAAAAGAAAAGGGTGATGTTCTTGTGACCCTTTTTGCATATGAGAGAGTGAGAGAGATCTAAATGGAAAGTGTGTGTGTTCTTAGAGATCCCTAGTCTCAAGACCCTTTTATTAAAGGAAAACAAAAGGGAGCTGCCCAAAAGGGGCGGCTGAACCCTTTTATGTTTTGGGGTTTTCCCCCCAAAAACTTTTAATCTTTGTTAAACAAAAGTTTTTAATAAGTTATGTAGTTACCCCTTTAATTATATAACTTATACACACACTCCTGTTATTTGATGTTATTTAACCAATTTAAACAACATTACAAATAATATTCACGAACAAAATATCCATATAGGTTGTTCAATCTCACATGCAACTTATTTAGAAAACCCATTTTCTAAATTGGTGTATTTATTTAATTGTATGATCATATCATCAATTAAATAATTTTTGGTGTTTGCTAAGCTTGTTGTTGGGTATGACCCGACTTGGATCATGACGTACTAATCACATCAATGTTCTATGTGTCTTGGGCATAAAGAATCCAACAATCTCCCACTTGCACAAGATTCATAGAAGATTTATGCAAGCAGTAAATACTGCCTAACAACGGTTTACTACCCTTAATACGCATGACTTAAAGCCATTCAATAACATCATCCCTTTCAAGTATCCAACTTGAAATGATTTAGGTGAATTATCATTTATCCTTTTGTTGAGATGTCATGTTAAATCCAAGGACATAGAATGATCATTCCTTGTTGATTTAACTTAATCAGGCCTTAGACATCTTGCTCTCAACGAATAAGAGGAACAAATTCCATCTTGACTACATATGTTTTCACAATCACCTCGTGTCACACCTAAACATAGCCTTATGTACTGTCCATTGTTTCAGAGCAGTGAAGAGCTAGCTCAAGTATAACACTATGGTAAATATCGAAACCCAATATGTTGGATTCAAAATCAGATGCTGGACTATGGGTTAAACTTCAAGGAGACTCCATTCACATAGACAACAACAGTGCTATCTCACTCACAGAGAACCCTGTGCAGCACTCAAGGACAAAGCACATCAATATCAGGTACCATTTAAAATAGCATTGTTGTTGTCTATGTGAATGGGAGTCTCCTTGAAGTTTAACCCATAGTCCAGCATCTGATTTCGAAACCCAATATGTATCTCAAGTCGAAGGATACCAAATGATATTCGCCTTTACTCAAATTTACTTATGATCAATCTAGAAGATTCCATGTAGTAAATTTGAGATGCGGGTCAGTCCAATATTTGTATCCCACAAATATCTACGAACTTAGGTAGCAACCAATTGTTTATATTCATACCTTATGAATATCCACCAATCCATGTTCATAATAGTCTTACATTCATATTTGTTCCCACAAATATGACGACTAGGGACATTTAGAATAATAAACATATTCATGGATATATACATACTAAAAGGAACACAATCTCACAATATCACAAATATATGAAGAGTTAACATTACATTGTTCCAAACTTTTAAATACTAAACAGATCAATTCCAATCACTAGAAAATCGAAGTCCTAAGGCACAAGCATGACTTTCATGATTTGCCCTTTCGAGGAGCTTCGTGAGTGGATCCGCAATGTTTTGATCGGTGTGAACTTTACGAATACATATCTTTCCCTTTTCAACTTCATCCCTTATGTAGTTGAATCTCTGCTTAATATGTCTAGTCTTTTGATGTGCACGGGGTTCCTTGATTTGTGCAATCTCACCCTTGTTATCACAAAAGATTTCTAGGGGGTCTTGAATGGTAGGGACGACCCCTAGATCAGCGATAAATTTCTTTATCCATACAGCTTCCTGAGCTGCTAATGAGGCGGCTATGTATTCAAATTCTATAGGGGACAACGCTACCACGTCTTGTTTTGAAGTCTTCCATGGCACTGCCCCTGCATTCATAATGAAGACATACCCCGATTGTGATCGAGAATCATTTCGATCAGTTTGGAAGCTCGCATCCGTGTAACCCTTTACAACGACTTCCTCTTCACGTGACCCGTATATTAGAAACATATCCTTAGTCCTCCTAAGGTATTTCAATATACTTTTAACAGCCATCCAATGCCTATTACCTGGATTTTGTTGATATCTACTTGTCATGCTTAACGCGCATGACACATCCGGTCTAGTGCATATCATCGCATACATGATGGATCCCATAGCAGACGCATATGGGATGTTCTTCATTCGATCTGCTCATCCTTTGAGCTTGGACATTGAGATGTACTCAATATTGTCCCTCTTTGAATAGGTACCATACCTTTCATAGAGTTTTCCATCTTGAACCTTTTCAAGACGTTTCAATGTATGCACTTTGACTTAAACCTATTAACCGCCTCGATCTATCCCTATAGATCTTTATTCCCAGAATATAGGTGGCTTCACCCTGATCTTTTATGGAAAAACAACTTCCAAGCCAAGTTTTAACACCTTCCATGATTGGAATATCATTTCCAAAAAGTAGTATGTCATGAACATACAATACTAGAAATGTAATAATACTCCCACTAGCCTTCTTATATACACAAGCCTCATCAGCGTTCTTGATGAAACCAAATTTCTTGATTTCTTCATCAAAACGTTGATTCCAACTTCTTGATGCTTGTTTAATCCATAGATTGACCTTTTTAGCTTGCATACTTTATTAGGATGTTGTGAATTGACAAAACCATCAGGCTGAACCATATGGACAGTCTCTTCGAGATGTCCACTAAGAAAAGCGGTTTTGACATCCATTTGCCAAATCTCATAGTCATAATATGCGGCTATGGCAAACAATATCCTAATTGACTTTAGCATTGCCACAGGTCAGAAGGTCTCATCATAATCAACCCCTTGAGTTTGAGTGAAATGTTTTGCTACAAGTCTTGCTTTGTAAGTATCCAAGTTTCCATGCATATCGGTTTTCTTCTTGAAAACCCACTTGCATCCAACCGGTTTGGAGTTAAGTGGAAGGTCAACCAATTCCCAAACTTGGTTTTCATACATGGATTGCATCTCTATGTTCATGGCTTCTAGCCATTTGTCACAATTCGAATTGGACATTGCATCACGGTATGTAGTTGGCTTATCAGAGTCAACCACATAGCATCCATTGGTGAAAAATCATATCTTTCAGGTGGAATGCTAACTCTACCTTGCGAACGTTTTGTGTGTAATGATCAACCACATGATCATCATCAACAACCTCTTCTTGATTGCTAGTATCAACCAAACGTGTATCTGTTTGTGGATCTTGATCCTCATCAAATTCCACTATTCTATGTGTTATTCCTTCCATAAGGAACTTAGCTTCCAAAAACTCTGCCTTTCGAGCAATAAATATTTTTTGCTCTGTTGGATCAAAGAAGTAGTATCCTATACAGTCTTTGGGATATCCAACAAATATACACTTAGTGGATCGACTTTCCAACTTGTTTTGGGTGTTTAGCTTAACTTAAGCTTCACAACCCCATACCTTTAAATATGATAGAGATGGAACTCTTCCATGCCATATTTCAAAAGGTGTTGAATTCACTTTCTTGGTCGGGGCCATATTTAAAATACGAGCCGCGAAGAGCAAAGCGAAACCCCAAAAGGATAGAGGTAGTGAGCTTATAGCCATCATTGATCGAACCATATCCAATAAGGTTCGATTTCTCCTTTCAGACACAACATTATGTTGCGGTGTTCCAGGTGAAGTAAATTGTGAGATGATCCCACAACTTCTTAAATGATCCTGAGAAGCCTCACTGTGGTATTCACCACCTCTATGTGAACGAAGGACCTTGATTGTTTTATTGAGTTGATTTTCTACTTCATTTTTGAATTTTGAACATTTCAAAAGCTTCATGTTTATGTGTCATCAAGTACACATAACCATAGCGACTATAATCGTCGGTAAAGGTAATGAAGTATCTTTCACCATTTCTTGTCATTGTCTTAAAAGGTCCACATACATCCGAATGTATGATTCCCAATAAGTCTTTTTCCCTCTCGTTAGTACCACTAAAGGGCGACTTGGTCATCTTACCTTGTAAACAAGATTCACACTTATCAAATGAAACATTTTCATTTGTTTTCAAAAGACCATTCTTTTGAAGTGTTTGAATTCGATTCTTGTTTATGTGAACAAGACGATAATGCCAAAGATATGAATTACTTAAACCCATTTTATGTTTCTTGGTGCTTGATTGGTATAATGAGTTATTATAGGATGAATCATCATGAACCAATTCATAGATATCATTAAAAGGCATTGCCTTAAAATAAAACACATCATCCATACAAACATAAATACCATTGTTTACAAACATTAATTCACAACCATATTGTTTTAAAAGGGAAACAGAAATTATGTTCCTAGTCAAACTAGGAGCATACAAAATGTTCTTGAGAACAACTTCAAAACCATTCGAAAGTTTCAAAATATAGTCTCCTTGGGCTTCGACATCAAGTTTTGCTCTGTTGCCCATGTAGAGACGTGTGTCTCCCTTCTTGAAGAGTTTATTTCTTTTGAACCCCTACAACAAATTGCAAATATGAGTTCCACATCCGGTATCCAATACCCATGTGTTGGAAGAAATAACATTTAAACCAATATGAATCATGAAAGTTGTACCTGAGGTTTGTCGAGCATCCTTCTTGTTTTTTAACTCTTTGAGATAGGTAGGACAATTCCTTTTCCAATGACCTATCTCACCACACTCAAAGCATGGATCGTTCTCCGTTACCTTAGGCTTCTTAAGCTTAGGCTTTGGAGGTTTCGCTTTAGCCTTCCCTTTCCCTTTACCTTTGATGTACCCCTTTCCTTTGGCAACATTTGCCTTGGGTTCGGGGAAGGGCCTTTTCTTACTGCCACCCTCATTGATCGAGAGAACAGGTAGAACCTTTCTACCCATCCTGCCTTGGCTGTTTTGAGATTGCGTGAAGCTCACCAATGCTCTTGTCCCACTCGTTCATATTGTAATTCATTATGAACGTCTCAAACCTTTTGGTTAGGCAATTAAGGATCAAATCCGTGGCCAGCTCCTTTGAGTTGGGACAATTAAACCTTTCGAGGCGATTAACATGGCTTTTCATCTTAATAACATAAGATGACACCAATTGGATTTCTTCCATGCGACATGCATGAAGCGCTCGAACCATTTTGAAGCGCTCTACCCCTAGCTTGTTGAAGGAACATTTCCATCAACTGGCTAATCATGTCATATGCCCCATGATGCTCAAAGTCCTTTTGGAGTTCAAGAATCATGGTTCCCAACATGAGGCAAGAAACCTGCATGGAATCGTCTGTGAATTTAAGCCAATCGTTATAGGCCTCAACATCCTTGGGATCGGGTTGGTCAGGGATGGGATGGTCAAGGACATAGGCCTTTTTCCCTTGCTTGAGAACAATTCTCAAGTTTCGAAACCAGTCCATAAATTTATTATGGTTAAGACGATCCCTTTCTAAGATGGTTCTCAGTGATAGGGTAGGGGCGGTCGGGGTGGTAGCATTGTTCTTTGCAGCCATTTCTACAAAATTACAAAGTTCATATTAGTATTTGTGAAAAATCACATTTTAATTATTAATACCCTTTTATGTCTCGTAGACAATTAATAATTAAAATCTAGAATCCAACGTTAAATTTAAATTATGGTTAGGTGACCTTTATCCCATTATTTAAATTAACAAGGTAGTCAACATTTGACAATTGCAACCTATTGCAACTTCTAGGTTTATGGGATGGGTTAAACATCTTATGTTTACTCGGCATGTAAAATCCCATCAACACCATTGTACACCATGCTTCGGTGACCCTATACACATGGTTTACAATTCAAGTCGTCCTACTTACACACACGTGTGAGTTTACACATACAAGTGGTTAGGTGATCCTTATCCCACAAATATGTTAAGCCCACCTCAAACACACAAGTTCCCTAAAAGTGGTTAGGTGACCTTTATCCCATAAATAGTTCTCAAGTGATTCGAGTGTCGTGTAAAAGGATGGTGTTAAACTTGTTCCAAAGGGGATTTTAGTTTTCATTAATTCTAGTTTTATGAAAACTCTATGTACCTTGTATTTGCATGCTTTCAAATACATGGTACCCTATGCTTCTTTTAATAAAACCTCTTTTATTTGAAATCATTAATCCTTTTAATAACTTTTATTAACACATTAATGATTAAGAACCATGAAAATTCAGCTTGTTATATTCCATTATGACCATTTATTAAGATTGTTAAGCATATCCACATATCAAACAATCAACATAAAATGAATAATCAAACAAGCATATAAGCAACAACCACATGTGCATAACCATAGCCACTATGTTGACAACACTTGTTTGCCATCACAAGTGTTGTCATTTGGTCTTTCCTAACGGTTGAACACAACACAAAAGACGAGATCTCCAAAGACCCCCACTTGAATTGCATCCAAATGCTTCAAGTCCTTTCTCTTTGTGTCTTCCTTTTGTGCTTCCATCTTGAGCATCTTCATTTACAAAATTTATATCCTAATACAAATTTATAAGTAAAGAAAACACTCTTAATCTATCTATTACATCACAAATGAATGAATAAATAAATTACATCCAAATACCAGCACAAAGGAATAATTATTACAACCCATAAAGAATGAATACAACCAAACTTAAAACATCCGTCCAAAACCAAACCAACACAAGGTCAAGGATAGGTTATGCACCAATATGAAACAACATCCAAGAACCAAATTAATCCCCAATAGACCCTAAATTTTCAGCCAACATAAGCCAAGAATTTAGGGTGTTTTACCCAAACAAAACACAATCAACCATTTTGATATCTTATCTTTCAAGGTTTAATCACAAGCATGTTAGATATAACCTTGAAAGGTTGGGGATTTATAACATCATCACAAAACAGCCCCAATAAGGTTGTTAAAGCCCCATAAAACCAATTTTACAAGGACAAAAGAAGCAAGTCATCCACATATCAGGCTCTAGATGCCAATGTTGGGTTTGTTGGACCAATATTGTAGTAGTTTAACCATTTAAAAAAGGAAAACGCAGTGGAATAAAACCTCAATATTATCATTTGTAATCTGAAAATTATGGTTCATATAATATCAACAACAAACCCAAGAACATAAGAATCATTTATATGTGTATGAACTAGCTATCAAGAAGAATAAACTGTTGGATTCTTTATGCCCAAGACACATAGAACATTGATGTGGTTAGCACGTAATGATCCAAGTCGGGTCATACCCAATAACAAGCTTAGCAAACACCAAAAATTATTTAAATGATGATATAACCATACAATAAATAAATACACCAATTTAGAAAATGGGTTTTTTAAATAAGTTGCATGTGAGATTGAACAACCTATATGGATATTTTGTTCATGAATATTATTTGTAATGTTGTTTAAATTGGTTAAATAACATCAAATAATAGGAGTGTGTGTATAAGTTATATAATTAAAGGGGTAGTTACATAACTTATTAAAACTTTTGTTTAACAAAGATTAAAAGTTTTTGGGGGGAAAACCCCAAAACAAAAAAGGGTTCGGCCGCCCCTTTTGGGCAGCTCCCTTTTGTTTTCCTTTGGGGGTCTTGAGACTAGGAATCTCTAAGAACACACACACTTTCCATTCAGATCTCTCTCGCTCTCTCATATGCAAAAAGGGTCACAAGAACATCACCCTTTTCTTTTGGAAGAAAGATGTCACGGCTGGAACAAAGCTTTAGCAGCTTTGTTGATTGTTCACGGATGGAACAAGGTTCCAGCAGCTTTCTTGATCTGATTTGGTGCTCAAATCCTAGCAAGAATGTTGTATGCTTGGTGCTTGTGGGTATGGAACCTTGAGGACACCTCTTCTTGGTGTTTTGGTTGTTCAAGAACATCATTCTCCTCATCTATATCTCGTTTTCAACAGCCTATGGAAGGTAGTATGTATTGCTTATTTGGGTTGTTATTTATTGGTGATAGCTAGTTCAAACACATATATAAGATCCTATGTTCTTGGGGTTGTTGATGTTTTGTTATAAGCCTTCCATTTTCAGATTACTAATGATAAATGTTAAGGTATTAATCCGCTGTGTTTTTAAGTTTAAGAGCTTAAACTACTTTGGTCGAACAAACCCAACATTGGCATCTAGAGCCGGATATGTGAATGACTAGTTTCATGTGTTCTTGTAAAATGGTTTATGAGGCTTTAACAACCATATTGGGGCTGTTTTGTGGTGATGATAATAAATCCCCAACCTTTCAAGGTTATATCTAACATGCTAGTGATTAAACCTTGAAAGTAAGATATCAAGTAGTTGAATATGTTTTTGTTTGGACAAAAGACCCTAAATTCATGGTTTATGTTGGCTGAAAATTTAGGGTCATATGGGGGTTTATTTGGTTCTTGAATGTTGTATATGATGTTTCATATTGGTGCATAACCTAGCCTTGAGCTTGTGTTCATTTCGTTTTGAATGGATGTTTGTTTTGGTTGATTTCATTTTATGGGTTGTAATAATTATTCGTTTATGCTTGTGTTTGGATGTAATCTATTTATTCATTCATTTGTGATGTAATAGATTAACTAGTATGTTTTTCTTTATTAGAAAATTTGTATTAGGATATAAATTTTGTAAAAGAAGATGCACAAGATGGAAGCACTAAAGGAAGACACAAGGGAAGGACTTGAAGCATTTGGAAGCAAGTTCAAGTGGGGGTCTTTGGAGATCTCGTCTTTGTGTTGTGTTCAAACCTTAGGAAAGACCAAATGATAACACTTGTGATGGAAAACAAGTGTTGTCAACATAGTGGCTATGGTTATGCACATGTGGTTGTTTGATATATGCTTGTTTGATTATTCATTTTATGTTGATTGTTTGATATATGGATATGCTTAACAATCTAAATAAATTATCATAACAAGCTGAATTTTTGGTTCCTAATCATTAAGTGACTAATAAAAGGTTATTAAAAGGATTAATGATTTCAAAATAAAAGAAGTTTTATTAAAAGAGAACCATAGGGTACCATGTATTTGAAAGCATGCGAATACAAGGTACATAGAGTTTTCATGGCCAGAATTAATGGAAACTTAAATACCTTTGGAAACAAGTTAAACACCATCCTTTTACACGACACTGGAATCACTTGAGAACTACTTGTGGGATAAAGGTCACCTAACCACTTTTAGGGAACTTTTGTGTTTGAGGTGAGCTTAACATATTTGTGGGATAAAGGTCACCTAACTGCTTGTATGTGTAAACTCACACGTGTGTGTATGTAGGACGACTTGAATTGGAAACCATGTGCATAGGGTTACTGAAGCATGGCGTACAATGGTGTTGATGGGATTTTACACGCCGACTAAACATAAGATGTTTAACTGATCTCATAAAGCTAGAAGTTACAATAGGTTGTAATTGTCAAATGCTGACTACCTTGTTAATTTAAATAATGGGATAAAGGTCACCTAACCATCATTTAAATGTAACGTTGGATTCTAGATTTTAATTATTAATTGTCTATGAGACATGTAAAGGGTATTAATAATTAAAATGCAATTTTTCAGAAATACTAAAATGAACTTTGTAATTTTGTAGTAATGGCCGCAAACAACAATGCTACTACCCCGACCGTCCCTACCCTATCACCGAGAACTATCTTAAAAGGGGATCGTCTTAACCATAATAACTTTATGGACTAGTATCCAAACTTGAGAATTGTTCTGAAGCAAGATAAAAGGGCCTATGTCCTTGACCATCCTATTCCTGACCAACCCGACCCTAAGGATGTTGAGGCCTATGACGATTGGCTTCAATACACTGAGGATTCCATGCAGGTTTCCTGCCTCATGTTGGGAACTATGATTCCCAGACTCAAAAGGACTTGGAGCAACATGGGGCATATGACATAATTACCCAGTTGAAGGAAATGTTCCTTCAACAAGTTACGGTAGAGCGCTTCGAAACGGTTCGAGCACTTCATGCGTGTCATATGGAAGAAACCCAATCGGTATCATCTTATGTTCTTAAGATAAAAGGCCACTTTGATTGCCTCGAGCGGCTTAATTGTCCCTTCTCAAAGGAGTTGGCAACGGATTTGATCCTTAATGGCCTAACTAATAGGTTTGAGACGCTCATAATTATTTACAATATGAACGGGTGGGACAAGAGCATTGGTGAGGCAGGGATGGGTAGAAAGGTTCTACATGTTCTCTTGATCAATAAGGAAGGCAATAAGAAAAGGTCATTCCCTAATCCCAAGCCAAATGTTGCCAAAGGAAAGGGGCAAATCAAAGGAAAGGGGAAAGGAAAGGCTAAAGCAGAACCTCCAAGGCCTAAGCTTAAGAAGCCTAAGGTAAGGGAGAACGATCCATGCTTTGAGTGTGGAGAGATAGGACATTGAAAAGGGAGTTGTCAAACCTATCTCAAAGAGTTGAGAAACAAGAGGGATGCTAGCAAACCTCATGTAGAACTTTCATAATTCACATTGGTTGAAATGTTATTTCTTCAAACACATGGGTATTGGATACCGGATGTGGAACTCTTTTTTTCAATTTGTTGCAGGGGTTCATATGAAATTAGCGCTTCAAGAATAGAGACACAAGTCTCTACATGGGCAACGGAGCAAAAGTTGATGTCGAACACCAAAGTGAAAATATTTAGAAACTTTCAAATGGTTTTGAAGTTATTCTAAAGAACATTTTGTATGCTCCTAGTTTGACTAGGAACATAATTTTGATTTCCCTTTTAGAACAATGTGTTTATGAATTAAAGTTGGCTAACAATGGTATTTATGTCTGTGTGGATGATGTATTTTATTTCAAGGCTATGCCTTTTAATGGAATCTATGAATTGGTTCATAATGATTCATCCTATAATAGCTCATTATACCAAACAAGCACTAAGAAATTTAAAATGGGTTTAAGGGATTCTTATGTTTGGCATTGTCGTCTTGGTCACATAAACAAGAATCGGATTCAAACACCTCAAAAGAATGGTCTTTTGAAGAGCAAATGAAAATGTTTCATTCGATAAATGTGAATCTTGTTTACAAACTAGATGACCAAGTCGCCCTTTAGTGGCACTAACGAGAGGACAAAAGACTTATTGGGTATCATATATTAGGATGTATGTGGCCCTTTAAAGACAATGACTAGAAATGGTGATAGATACTTCATTACCTTTACCGATGATTATAGTCGCTATGGTTATGTGTACATGATGACTCATAAAGTTGAAGCTTTTGAAATGTTCAGAACCTTCAAGAATGAAGTAGAAAATCAACTCTATAAAACTATCAAAGTTCTTCGTTCAGATAGAGAAGGTAAATACCTCAATGATGCTTTTCAGTAGCATCTAAAAGGTTGTGGGATCGTCTCACAACCTACTCCACCTGGAACACCACAACATAATGGTGTGTTTAAAAGGAGAAATCGAATCGTATTGGATATGGTTCAACCTATGATGGCTATAAGCTCTATACCTCTATGATTTTGGGGTTTCGCAATGCTCTCCGAGGCACATATTTTGAATATGGTCCTGACCAAGATAGTCGATTCACTAAGTGTATATTTGTTGGCTATCCCAAAGACTGTATAGGATACTACTTCTTTGATCCAACAGAGCAAGAGTAATTATTGTTCAAAAGGCTGAGTTCTTGGAAACTAAATTCCTTATGGAAGGAATAACATACAGAATAGTGGAATTTGATGTGGATCAAGATCCACAGGCCGATACACACTTGGTTGACACTAGCTATCAACAAGAGGTTGTTGATAATGATCAAGAGGTTGTCAATACACACAAAATGTTCGCAGAACTAGTAAAGTTAGCGTTTGAAGGTACGATTACATGAATCAAGGTGCCCTGTCCTCTTCAAAGGCTAGGCACATTGAGCGGAAATTCAACTATATAAGGGATGAAGTTGAAAAGGGGAAAATATGTATTCGTAAATTCAACTACGATTACATGAAGATTATTTCTCTTCAAACTTCATGGAACAAAACACTAAAAGAATTAGAAATTGTGTTGGATTCTTTATGCTCAAGACACATAGAATATTGATGTGGTTAGTACGTATTGATCCAAGTCGGGTCATACCCAATAACAAGCTTGCAAAAACTAATATAAATATTTAATTGATGATATGATCATGCAATTGAATAAATACACCAATTTAGAAAATGGGTTTCTAAATAAATTGCATATGAGATGAAACAACTTTTAAGGATACTTTGTTTATGGACATTATTTGTAATGTAATTTATGTTGGTTAAATAACATCAAATAATAATTATTGTGTGTGTATAAGTTATATAATTAAGAGGTTAAATTGATAACTTATATGTTTAATTAATAAAACATTAGAGAATGTTTTTGGGGGAAAACCCCAATTGTTTCAAGTTTCGGCCGCCCCCTAATAGGGGTCCAAGGCCACATGTTTTACTCACTTGTTTTCTTGAAACACACACACACACTCCATCTCTTACTCTCTCTCTTACATGCAAGCACCCCAAGAAGCTCTCTTCTACTCCATTATGAAGAACATCCAGCTGAAAAAAGGGTTTTTCAGCAGCTCTCTTGGTGTGTTTTGGTGTTCAAAATCCTAGCAACAAAGTGTCTTGTGTGAGGCTTGTGGGTATACTAGCTTGAGGACACCTCTCCTTGGTGTTTTGGCCATTCAAGAAGCTCCTTTTAATCATCCAAACTCGTTTTTCTGCAGCTCTACAAAAGGTGGTTTGTATCTTTTGTTTTTTGGTTGTTTATAAATGATCCTTATGTTCTTGGGTTTGTTGTTGATATTATATGAGCCTTAATTTTCAGATTACAAATGATAATATTGAGGTTTTATTCTGCTGCGTTTTCCTTGTTTATATGGTTAAACTACTAAAATATTGGTCCAACAAACCCAACAAATTGTTTCTAAACAATTGGAAGAGATTATCAAAAATCTTGAGCAGGAGAAGATAGCACATGCTGCTACTCAAATGGATCTTGCTAAAGTAAAAAGTTCAAAAATGATTGTAGAAAAACTGGTAAGTGAGAGAAAAGGCAAACAGAAAGTAGGGTTAGGTTTCACTCATGAACCTATGCCTGAATCTATTACAAACACTTTACTAGAGAACTTTAATACACATGATTATTCTCTTGAGAATAAAGCTAAACTTAAAACTTTTCATGTCAAAAACAATAATTCACAAGAAGAAAAGGAAAATGTAAATGTTTTTGTTGAAAATGATCAAGAAAAGATTAAAAATGGTCATCCAATCAAGATAAAATCTTATGAACCTAAACAAACAAAACAAAACACTTCTGGTCAAATTCATTTTATATCAGAAGAAGTGAAAGTTCAAGGCAATGATAAAGATGAACAACAGGAAGGAACATCAAAAGATTCAAACACTATTAATCTAATACAAGTTCAATCTGAAAAGGAATCTTCTTCTGATGATGTTCAATCTGGAAGTAAACCAAGTTCTTCTAAGTCAAATAATCAAAGAAGAAGAAAGAAATCATCAAAAACAAAATCTGAACAAAACAAAAGTTCAGAAAAGTTGATCAAAGCAACAAATCAGGCAATAAAACTTAAACCGATAAAATTTGTGTCAGCCAGTTTGTTAAATATGAATTCTCTTCAAAACAACAAGGTAAATACTATGAACAAATCTCACTCTAATCTCAAGTCAAGTTCAGATTCTAAGACTTGTGCTGTAGCAAAAAGATTTGTTCCTAAGGAATTCAAGAAGGAAGTTCATTTTAAACAGATGCAAAATAATTTGGCACAATATCAAAATGTGAAAAATGAAAAACAACAGTTTAACTATTTGACACCAAAATATAAAATGAATCAAATATAGTATCAATGTCAAAAGTTAACAAACAGTTGTTTATAACTCCACAAAAGTATTGTGAAATATGTGATATGAAAAATCATAATACTACTAAGTGCTATTTCAACAAGTACCGTTACATATGTGACATGAGAAATCATTTCACAGCAGATTGTTATGTTAACAAATACTATACTTATTGTGATGAGAAGACTCACAATATTGCAAATTGTTATTTTAGAAAGAGATCACATACTAGAGGATTTGCAAATTCAAACATGAGCAAAGGTTATGTTAATCCTCAATATATGAGAAATAAAACTCATGGATTTTAAAAATTAACTAATCAACATTCTTTAGGTTTGAGATCTTTTCAACAGAACAATTATATGAGATCTGAACAAAATGTGCAAGAAAAATTCATACCAAGATGTAGAGATTAATGAATAGGCTAATGCAACCTAAACATCTAATGTCTATCCTGCATGCTGCATAAGTGCTATGAAAAAGAATGCTTAGGAAGTTTCACACATGCAATAGAAATATTCTAAGTGTGAAATCTTCTAAAGCCATGACCAATATCTTCCGAAACCAAGTATGAAGTGTTCCGAAGCCTCAGAGACAAAGTTTTCTGAAGCTTCAACTCATGAAGACAGATTTCTTCCAAAGACTTTTAACACATGCTTTATCTGATGTCCTTTTCCATAAAGTTGGACACCTTTCCGTGGCACCTCTGTAAGGTCACCAACTTACATGAGTTGGTGAAAAGGTTCATGTTTTTGGTAACTGTACATCGAGGTCTTGAGTCTGTAGCTTTCTACTTCATGTACTTTATCCTTTTTGTACTAGATAAGGATATGAGCTATGGCATGTCATAGTCACTAGTCAAAAGGAAATCTGCCTTTTGACTCTACAATTGATTTTGTTTGTGTCTAGTCAATTGAATCCAGCTGGCTTTTAAAGTATAGCCAGCTGTAGGATGTAGTATAAGTATCTCATGTTCTTGTATTTTTTCATTATGCTTTGTAACACTTGTAATAGAACATAGAGAAAGCAATATACTACATTCTAGAAAACCATATACTTGTGTTCTATCTCTTACATTACATGTGTTCTTAGTATCTTATTGTGGTTAATCCAGTCTTATTGTTTGATTAAGTTTTAGTTAATCTCATCTTTGTGTTGTTATGTTGTAATTGACCCCCTTCACCGGTCCTGTATTTGGTATCAAAGCTTTTCAGGCTCTTGATATAAGATCTCACCATCTTAAGATCCCTCACACACACAAATACTAAACTTTTCAAATGGCAACCATTTCCAAGACTGATATGGAAACTAGAACCATGAACAAGTCCCCACCGATCACTCTTGATAAGTTTGATACCTCGTGTTTGAGAATAGAAGGTTTCATTAGGTCTCTTGATTCAAGAATGTGGGAGTCTATTGAGAATGGACCTTTCATACCTAGCACCCCTTCTGCTACTGGTGCTGGTATGATCCCTAAGGATGTGGCTAACTACTCTGATGAAGATAGGAAGAGAGTAGAGATTGACAAAAAAGCCATGACAGCCCTTCAAATAGCCCTTCCAAACTTTGTGTACAGAGGTTTCAAGAAGTGCAAAACAGCCAAGCAGCCATGGGATGCACTGAAACTGATGTATGAGGGTTCTTCTGAAGCCAAGGAGAACAAGAGGGATCTCGTTTGAAAACATCACCTTCAAAATAGGTGAAACCATGACTCAGCAATACTTCAGGTATGTTGAGATTGTGGATACCCTTGTGGATGGAGGAGTTTCTCTTGAGAACAGAGACATTGTAAGGAAGTTCATGTCCACACTTCCAAGGCAGTGGACACACTACTGTGTGGTGATCAAGAAGACTGAAAATCTCAAAACTCTTACTCTGACAGAGTTATATAGGATTATCAGTGGCTACCAGATGGATATGAACATGCAAGGTTCATCTGGCAACTCCAACAATCAAATGCGTTCATCCCTACATGTGGTTGAAAGGGATAGCATAGAACCCAAACATCATCTCATATGCTACCCTGACAACTCACCAAAGGGTCCTCATCACCTTCCCAGAGACACCAAGGAATCCCATTCCAAGAGACAAGCTCTTCTCAAGCTTTTGTCTCTTCTGATGAAAGTTGTGGCAACTCTCTTTTCAATCATGAAGACCTGGATTGTATTCATCCAGATGATATGGAATACATGGAAATAGTCGAGTAGATGGCTCTTCTCACTCACAGAGCCAAGAACTTCTATAACAGGACTGGAAGGAAGTTTCCAAGCAATGCAACCAGTGGAAAGTTTGGCCTGGACAACGGCAAAGTCAAGTGTTACAATTGTAATTTGATGGGCCACTTTTCCAGAGAGTGTAAGGCACCTAAAACAAGTGGTGGCCAAACTCAGTCCAAAGCAGCAGGCTGCTGTTGCTGTTAAGAAGGAGGCTTTGACTGGAGCTTTCAGGTGGAAGATGCTTCTCCTAACCAGGCATTTATGGCGGATCATGATGAAGCCAAGGTAATGGAGCGTATCTGTACTCCTGAATGCATTGCTAAAGTCAATAGATACATGTCCTATAACTTGGAGATGAGAACTGACCTTGAGTCCTTAAACATTTTAAAATCTGATTTTAGAAAGTCTGAAAATGATTATAAACTAAGATAGAGGATATTGAGAAAACCATTTCAGTTTTAAATCATGAACACATAGATTTTAGGACTCAAATCGAAGATCTCATAACTAAGTTAATTGAGTGCCAGGCTGAGCTTGTCATGAGCAAAGCCAGGGCAGAAAAGAGTGTTCTTGAAGAAGAGACCTTCAAGAATATGATATCCTCATCCCTGCATAACAAGGTATGCTATCAAAACAGGCAGGGTCTGGGATCCAATGAGATAGCTCCTCCACACACAATCTTGTCTGTAAGATCTCCTAGGGGTGGAATTTGTGAAGATGAGCTTCCTCTCATAGATCCTATGAGTGAAGAGGATGAAGAAAAGATAGTGAAGAATTCCTCTAAGAAGAGTGAAGAGGAGGATTCCAAGAAGGGTCACTATCCTTCTGAGAAGAAGAAGAAGACTGTGATGACCAAGTCCATGAGAAAGAACTTGATCAGACAGAGCAAAAGAAAGGCAAGGAAGGCTCAAGAGATGAAGACTACTTTTGACTCTAAGCATAAACAAGTTTTCATATCTGCAAGATTCAAAGTAGTAAGGACTGAAGACATCAACCAAAACTCTTCTACTAAGAGTTCTGGTTGTTGCTCAACTCATCTTAGTAACAAGAAGAAGACTGATTAGCTGTGTACCACTGCTGCACAACTTGGACCATCAAACTCCAAGAATAGTTCCCAGCCCAATGGAACTATCTCAGCATCTGCAAAGATGAAGGTGGAGAAGGAATGTGACTAAAGACAGTCTTGTTCCTAGGAGAAGACTCTTGTGAAGAAGAAAATAGTGTGTGTCATGTGTGAAAGTACCACTCACATTGCTAAGGATGGTCCATACAATCCCAAAGGTACTGTCTATATTAGCAAGACAAAGATTTCAAAGGGTCTCAAGAAGATTCAAGCTTCAGAAGGAAAACCTGTTTCCTTTGGAAGCTCCAAGTCTAAGAAGAAGGCAAGTGGAAAATTACCCTCGGAAGAGAAGTTGGTCTCGGAAGAAAGGAGTTCTTCTGAAGCACTGAAGCCTAGTGCAGTGTCTGCAGAATATTCTGAAGGTTGAGTCATCAAACCTTCCGATGTTCCAAAAGCTTCCGAAGTTTTGAATGTCAAGTCCAAGACTCCAAAGGTGGTGTGAAAGTCTAAGAAAGACCAAGTGACTGAGAATTTTCCATCAACAACAGCTCAAGATCCTCTTTGCATAGCCATAGGATCTATTACTGTTGCATTACCTTATGTTAATGATCCCAAGACAAGCAAGGCTTGGGTTTCCAAATGTAACTAATCAACTTCTTTGTGCTGGACAGCTCAAGACAAACAAAAATGTTTGGATCATTGATAGTGGCTGTTCTAGGCACATGACAGGCAATAGGTCACTACTCCAGAACTTTGAAAGAATTGATGGAGGACCAGTTGCTTTTCGAGGAGATGGAGCTGGTTGAATTTGTGGAAGGGGCAAGGTCACAAATGGTAAGCTTAGTATTGAAAAGGTAAACTTTGTCAAAGAGCTTGGCTACAATCTTTTGAGTGTATCCCAATTTTCTGATCAGAGTCATAACATGCTCTTTACTGAGCATGAGTGCATTGTTCTCAAGCCTGGTGTGGTCATTCCTCAAGAGCATATCCTTCTTAGAGCCCCCAGGAAAGGGAACATGTACAAGATGGATTTGCAAGAAACATCTCCTTCTGGAGAAGTTTTATGCTTTCTGTCTAAAGCCAATAGTGATGAGTCTTTCCTATGGCATAAAAGAATGTGCCATGTAAATTTTAAGAACATGAATAGATTAATTAAAAACTATTAGGTAACTGGAATACCGAAGAAAGTGTTTACAAGTGATGACCATTGTGTTGCATGCCTGAAAGGGAAGCAACATGAGGTATCTCACAAGCCTAAGGAAAGAAACTCCATCACTACACCCCTACACTTGTTACATACTGATCTCTTTGGCCCCACAAGTGTAATGAGTCTAGGAAGGACCTCTTATTGTTTAGTGATCACAGATGACTTTACAAGATTCACTTGTGTTTTCTTCCTTAGAAATAAGGATGAGACTTCTGAGATTCTGAAAAACTTCATCTTAAAGATTGAGAATCAATCTGATCACAAGGTCAAGATCATAAGATTTGATCAAGGAACTGAATTTAAGAACCAAATCCTTGATACATTTTGTTATGAAAAGGGTATTACAAGACAATACAGTGCTCCCAGGACTCCTCAGCAAAATGGTGTTGCTAAGAGGAGAAACAGGACACTGATTGAAGCTGCAATACTACCTGCTATGTGTAGAACAGAGTTTTAGTAGTCAAGACTCATGGCAAGACTCCTTATGTACTTTGGCACAAGAGGAAACCTTTCATTGGTTTTCTCAGGTGATTTGGATGTCCTTACACCATCTTGAATAGCAAAGATCAAATTGCCAAGTTTGCTAAGAAATCAGATGATGGACACTTTATCAGATACTCTTCTCAAGTTAAGGCTTATAGAGTGTACAATCTCAAAACTAGAATTGTTGAAGAGTCAGCCAATTTGACTTTCAATGTACACACACCCTGTGTAGCTGGTTCTGGTCCTGATTGGCTATTTGATCTTGACTTAGTTACCAATTATTTTAACAAATCTTGTGAGAATGTTTCAGGATCTGTAGAAAATTTAAATACACGTTATCCTGATCCAAGATTTGAGCTAAGAAGACCTTCAACTCATACATCTTTAGCTCCAGTTGGAACTACTTCTGGTAATGAGGTTTCTATCAGCACTACAATAACAAACTCAGTAGATACATCTGGGGTGCCTTCAAATTCTAGTTCAGAGGCTCCACAACCATATAAGAACATCTCAATTGTGGAAGACAACAATGGTGGTGGTGACAGTGACCAAGAATTTCTTGATGCCACTAATCACACCATAGATGAGAACATCAATGATGTCACACACTGCTTGGATCAAGTTTATCTTGAAAAGTGTGTTGATATAGTGGGAGAAACATTCATGCCAGATCTAAATTTGTCTAATTTAGATCTTTCTCAGCAACTTGTTGTGATCCCTCAGCTTAGGATCCACAAGTCTCACCCCACCACAAACATCATTGGAGATGTTATCACAAGGGTAAGGACAAGCGGATAAACCCATGAAGGAAATGTTTGTCTTCACTCTTGCTTCTTATCCCAGATAGAGCCAAAGAAAGTTGATGAGGCTCTAAAGGATGGAAGTTGGGTTGAAGCTATGCAACAAGAGCTACTTCAATTCAAAAGGCAGAAAGTTTGGAACCTTTCTCCTCTTCCTTATGGGAAGACTACCATTGGAACCAAATGGGTGTTTAGGAACAAGAAAGATGATAGAGGCATCATCATCAAGAACAAAGCTCGACTAGTTGTTCAAGGATACACACAAGAAGAAGGGATTGACTACACTGATGTCTTTGCCCCAGTAGCAAGATTAGAAGTTGTTAGGATATTCATGGAATTTGCTGCATCCAAGAACTTCAAGGTCTTTCAGCTTGATGTGAAGTGTGCCTTTTTATATGGAGTGATTGATGAAGAGGTATATGTCAAACAACCACCTCGTTTTGTAGACCCTGATCATCCTGATTATGTCTACAAGCTTGACAAAGCTCTTTATGGGTTGCATCAGGCACCCAGGAAGTCGTATGAGACACTATTTGAGTATCTTTGTAAACATGGATACAGGAGAGGTACTATAGATGGAACTCCCTTCATCAAAAGACAGGGAAATGACATATTGCTAGTTCAAGTGTATGTGGATGACATCATCTTTGGTTCAACTAATCCAAAGCTCTATAAAGACTTTGAGAAGTTAATGAAAGACAGGTTCCCAAACCGGTTCCAAACCGGTTTCCAAACCGGTTTTCAAACCGGTTACCGTTACCCAACGGCTATATAGCCGTTTGTTGCAATTTTTGACCGTTTTTTTAATGTTTTTTTACCATTATACCCCCACTAGGTTACTATATATATGTATTTGATGTTTTGGTTGAATCACAACAACTTATAACACTCTCTACTCTCAAAAATCTCAAAAACAATTTGGCTTGTTTAAGAACTAAAAAGAACTATAAATGCATGACTGAGAGAAGAAAGAAAATTACTCTCAAAAACGCTCTCCACAAATACTTTCGTTTAAAACGCTCTCACAAAAATCTCTGAAATGGCTTCAACAAGTGCTCAATCATCAGTTGGTTGTGAAGCGTCTTCAAGCAACGTGGTGATAGCAATCCTTCCTACGAATAGGAACCCAGAAGTATGGTCCAATTACGATTTATGTCAAATGGCTTCAGTCCAAACAAGGCTCGTTGCAAGTTTTGTCATAAGTTTTTCAAAAAAGATGCAAACACAATGTTGAAAAACCATATTGCAAATAAATATTGTGAAGCGTTAAAAGGTGAACCTTCTCAAGGTCAAGCTTCGATGACAAACGAAGGAAATATTTGGGCTTATAACGTTGATGCGGTTCGGGAGCAAATGGCGCAATTTGTAATTCAAGAAAGCTTGCCATTCAAACATTTCGACAACGAACGTTTGACTCGACTCATTCAACGAACTCTCCAACCGCGTTACACCAATGTAAGTCGTGCTACTCTTCGAAGAGATTATTTAAAAATGTGGAAAAAAGCTAAAAATGAATTAATATCTTATTTTGAAAATTTACAAACCGGTGTTAACTTAACTAGTGATGTTTGGTCGACACCTCACGGTTCACCGGACTCGTACATTTGTGTCACCGCCCATTGGTTGAACCCGATTCGTGGCAAATGATGAAACGTACGATTGCATTTGAATTGTTTGATTATCCTCACACCG
Source organism: Flaveria trinervia (assembly GCA_025506515.1). NCBI lineage: Eukaryota > Viridiplantae > Streptophyta > Magnoliopsida > Asterales > Asteraceae > Flaveria > Flaveria trinervia. The sequence continues at coordinate 34,574,365 of CM046447.1, forward strand.
GCCAAAACATTTTTTATCTTATTGATAAAGTTATTCAAACGTATAAATTAGAAAACAAAATATTTTCTATATCTTTTGATAATGCTTCAAACAACACTCTTGCGATAGATCATTTGAAATTAAAATATAAACCAATATGTGAGGGTGTGTTTTTTCATAGTCGATGTGTTGCGCACATCATAAACTTAGCCGTGCAAGACGGTTTAAAAACGATTGAAACATTAAAGATTGTTTTAAAAGAATGTTACGTGATATTTTTAGTAACAACCATAGATATACTAAATATCGCAAGTTTTGTAAAGACGCAAATACTAAATGTTTAGGTCCGAATTGGGACGTACCAACACGATGGAATTCCACATGTAACATGTTTGAAAAGGCTATTGAACAAAAAGAAAGTTTAATAGCCTTTCATAATAGTTTGGTAAGTCAGAGAAAGGCAAATTCTTACCATCCATCGGGTTGGGCCATCATCGAAGAAGTAACAAAAATGCTTCAAGTTTTTAAAAATGCAACTATATGTCTTTCTGGAGTATATTACCCAACGAGTCCGTTGGTACTACACCAATTTATTTAATGACTTCAAAATTAATGAATTGTCGTGTAGGGGTAGACCTTATTCGATATGATACCCCCAATGAAAGAAAAAATTAAAAATATTTTGAAGAAATGCCTCCCGTTATTACATGTGCCACTGCTTTAAACCTTGTTTAAATTTGTCGGGGGTTGAAACTTTACTTGATAAAATTACTTTTAATTTGGATTTAGAAGTTGGTAAACCAATGTATAGTAAAACTTTAAAAGCGACTTTCAACAAACAATTACAACAAATGTATGATGTTTATTATTAAAATACAGGGAAACATCACAAATCCATGATGCTTTAAGGCATGCGGCGAATGCCGAATGTTCAAATGATCAAATGTTTGATTTATATAATACTTTAAGGGATGAATGTAATAAATGTCAACGTGCTAACACTCCGAGTAGTGAACTCGGGAGGTATGGTCTTACAAACTTTTTATCGACCATGACTCCACATGAATTTAAAAATTTTGACTTGTTGGCTTGGTGGAAAGGTAAGGAAGATCAATTTCCCATCCTATCCACCATGGCCCGAGATTTACTAACCGTCCAAGCTTCTACGGTACCTTCGGAATCTGCTTTTTCTGTTAGTGGCAGGATTATATCAATAAGACGAACTCGACTCACTCCACAAGCAGTTGAAATGTCAATTTGCTTGAAAGATTATTTGGATGCCACGGAAAGAGTACAAGACAAACGATCGCTTGAAGGAGAACTGGAATACGAAGCAGAATTATACGAGGACGAGGTAGAGAGCGGATTGACACCACGAATGACTGATGATGAAGCGGCATATGATGACTACCTTCGTAACAGTTCCGGTTCTGGTGGCGAGGAATAAACGTACAAGTATAATACGAACGAAGAAACGACTATGTTAAATGTTTAGTTTTAAATGTTTAAATTATTTAAATGTTACGAATTGTTAAAATATTAAATTGTTTATAAATGATATAAATTGTTTATAAATGTTATTAATTGTTAAAATGCTAAAATTGTATATAAATGTTAATCAATAGTATATATATATATATATATATATATATATGTTTATAAATGTTATAAATTATTTAATTGTTTAAATCGTTTAAATGTTTAAATTGTTTAAATCGTTTAAATGTTTATATTGTTTAAATGTTTTAAATGTTTATAAATGTTATAAATTGTTTAAATTATATAAATTCTTTTAAATTATATAAAAATGTTATAAATATTTATGTTTTAATTATAATTTAAAATTTCGTTTGAATATAACAAAAAAAACCCGTTTGGGCCGAACCGGTTTGGGCCCGAACTGGTTCCAAACCGGCCCAAACCGTTTCCAAACCGCCCAAACCGGTTCCAAACCGGCCCAAACCGGTTTGATAGGTTTGGTTTTTACGGTTTTGAAACCGGTTTGAACCCGAACCGGTTTGGGGCCAAACCGTTTTGACTGATTTTGACCAAACCGGTTTTGACCGATTTTGACCAAACCGGTTTCGGTTTGGGACCCGAACCGGTTTGGGCCCCCAACCGGTTTGTACACCTCTATGCTCAAGTGCTTTGGATTCAGAATTAGATGATGGACTATGGTTAAACTTCAAGGAGACTCCTATTCACATAGACAATAATAGTGTTATCTTAATCACAAAGAACCCTGTGCAGCACTAAAGGATAAAGCACATAATATCAGGTATCATTTAATAAGAGATAACTGCGAAAAGGGATTAATTAAACTAGTCAAAGTTAACACAGATGAACAATATGTTGATCTGTATACAAAGGCTTTTGATGAATAGAGATTTAAATATCTAATATCAGCTATTGGGATGATAAACTTTGAGTAGGTTTTTCTTAAAACTAATTCTTATTATTCTTAAAACATGTGTGTCCTAAGTTGTCTAGTTCATCACTTTCATAAGCTCATGTTTTCTTTGGATGAAAATTTCTTTTTCAAGACTTTCCTTAGATTTTTGAAAATTTCTGATACTTTGGAAGTTATGCTTTTAACTTCGGAAGCAAATCATGCCTTCAACATAAACAACTGTCTAAGAAATTTACCTTCGGAAGAGTTCTCAGATCTATCTTCCAAACCATAAATACTTGTCTCAGACACTTCCTTATTTTCAAGGACCATTTACTTCTGAAGCAAAATTAACTCTTGGAAGCTTTGTAGTTTAGATACAAAGCAATCAAGTTTTAATTTCTCTTCCAAAGCAAGATTTTCAAAAATCTCTAGAAAATCTTCCGAAGTAATTTCAGCTTCGGAAGCTTTTTAAACTAAAACTTCCAAAGATAATTAACCTTCGGAAGCTTTTTGACTTCCAAGAAAACTGGTTTTTGAGCAAAAGTAAACTACTTTTTCAGAGGTGGGACCGACATCCAGATTTCAAAGTTTATCCTCTTTCATTAAAATTTATCTCAAATCCCTCTCATATATAAACCCAACGGTTCCCCCCTCTTTCTATCATCTGTTCTTCCTCCAAACCTAAAAACCCAATTTCTCTCTAAAATTTCTTTCTTCCTTCTTTCTTCATCTTTAAGCTACCTCAAAATGGCCAACCTTGCTCACAAAAATAATCCCAACTTTATCATGCAGCTACACAGGCAACATAAGAGGTTGCTCTGTTATGCTCTGAGAAAGATCCTTATTTCTCCGAGGTTTGTCGATTCTTGGCTTTATCCTCATAACCATTGATCCTCGTCTCTATGAGGATGAGCTGCTTGATTTCTGGAAGACCTGCCAAGAGGTCATTATGGATGGGGAGAAGGCACTGTCTACCACAGTGTAGGGGAGAACAATCTTCATCACTCCAGCCATCATCAATAGGCATCTTCAGCTGGATGATGAAGAGGGTGAGGTGTTCTTCTCAAGGAAACTGTTAATCATTCTATTGAGCAGATAGGATATGAGGGAGATTCTTTGTAAAGACCTTTGGGAAAGGGAAGGTCTCATCCTAGTGGAGATTCCTACTCCATGTGGTCATCCATAGCTTATCAAACAAGCATGGTGGATAGGACCAGATTCCTGAGGATCTCTCCTTCATAATCCATGGAATGGTTCAAGGGGTCAAGATCAAGTATTCTTAGTTTGTTTATACTAATTTACTTGCTAATTTAGACTCCTTAGAATATTACATGTTTCCTAGATATGTCCGGTACATTCTTAACTATGAACTGGGTTCATAGTTGAGGGAAATAGGTAACATTCTTAAATTGGGACAGATGAAGCCCAACATCTTTAAAATACTGAGAAAGCCCACCGTTGGCTTCTCTGGGGTAGAAACAGCCCTAGTCCCAAAAATGTTAGAGCTCATTGATCAAGGTGACAACCTAGCAACACAAGTTAGTGGACACACCTACTACATCCCAACCACCCACACAGCCTAAAATCACCCTCACTTACCAAAGAAAATCCAAACGAATCCCTACTCAGACTATTCAGTCTGAGGAGGCCCTTATATACTTACCCACACAGGCAGAAGTGAACACTAGAGCTCCCGCTTCACCTGAGGAGCAGACCACTCCCATCTCTTCAAGAACCAGTGCTGAGGTTCCTCATGCTCAGCCTGATGAGCTCATTAGCCCAACTACCTTAAGCCATCACTTTGAGTCTCACACTTAAGTGATCAACCTTAAGGGGACAGTCATTCCCAGCCTAGATCTCAAGCAACCAATTCCCAACCTTGATTTCTATACTAATAAAGATGAGTCTCTTTTCTTTACCCCTACTCAAAGAGAGACGAATGCTCTTGTGTCTCCTGTATCTATCCCACATCAGTCACCTACAACTGAGGTGGACACTTATAAACCTGTTCAGGATGTCCATATGGAAGAGGCTCTCACTTCTGAAAGTGATTACATCATTAAGACCTCGACCATGGCAACTCAGCCCACTGACATCTCAACTGAATTTACCAGTGAGCAAAGGAAAACCAGCAGCCAAGAACCTGAAGCTGGTTGTGAGAGAGAGGACTTTAGTCTCAAACCAGCAGCCAACCATCCCTCAATGATTGTTCTCATGAAGATGAGGTGAATCTAAGACTAAAGGTGCACAAACTGACTAAAACATGCACCTATTTAGTCTCAAGGGTCAGTCACTTGAATCTCAGGTGACTACCTTACACAACAGGATCAATGATCAGCAACTTGAGATTTCATATCTTAAGGAAGCTAGTTAGGAGACCCTTAAGAAGAGCTTAACCAAGAACACAAGAACCTGTCGATGTGATTGACCTATCTTCCGGCTCCACCTATGCAAGTGGGTGATACTACCAAAGGGGGAGAAAGTCAGTCACAGAGGTACAGGATCTGGGAGTCCTTTAGAGAGAGTGGACATTGAGGACTCACCATCCTCACTTACGATTGTGCATTCTCAACAACCTCCTCAAATTCACATTGATGTGGACTACATAGACTCCTTCATACAGAGTTTGTTTGAGGATGGGATACCAAGGGCTATGTCATCTTTACCATCTTCAAATCACATCATTGGGTGGATATATGGCAACATCAGGAAAGCCGTAATCATCATAAGAGTTCAAGGACAACAAGAAGTCTTCAATTTCAGACTTTGAACAACTATGATGGTCTGGATTTAGTAACATGCCACTTGTCAACCTAAGCAAATCAAGACAAGCTAACAGACTGGCTTAAAGAATCCAAGATAGGATCACTGTAGAGTTCAGCTTAAAAAGGAGACTTAGGCAATCGGGAAATGCCATCGGTCAACTGGATGTTGAGGTGGAACGTAAGATTAGTTTCATAGGGGAAACCTTAACTCAAGGCCCAGTGGCAGAACCTGACACCCCTGTCTCATCATCATCAACTGCTACAGAGATCCACATTCCTATTGAGACACCTGCTGGTGAAGGTGCTTCTCAACCTCTCTCTGGCCAGAGCTCGATAGCTGCATCAAGCAATGAAGGCCAAAGCTTTCTCCACCCTGAGTCACAAAGGTTTGTGAGTGACAAACGGAAAAGAAAGATGACCTCTGAGGAGATTGAGGACGAGGAGGAGAAAGAGAGGAAAAGGAGGTTGAGGGGAGAAAGTTCCTCTGCTGAGTCTTCAAGACTCATGGAGTCTGCTATCAGGGGTGCCCCCAGACCAGATACATAGAATGATGAGTTAAGGGTAGTCAGGATAAATTTCTCAGATAAGGAACTATGACATAGACAGTGTCATCTTTCTCCCCTTAGATGAGTTGAATGAACTGGTTGACCTGGAAAGGTCAAAGGAGAAGAAGGATGCAGAAGATGCAGAGTTTCTAGTACAAGTCAGAGAAGAGAGAAGAAGCAAAGACTGTACAAGGATATGCCTACCCTCTCCCCAGTTTAGGAAGTCCTGCACAAGAAGATGCGGTTCACCAAGAACCTTAGGTAGACAAAGAAGAAGAGAGGATCAAGATGATCAACTACCTGAGTGCCATAGGCTTCTATCAAGCAAATGCACTTCTTCCTTGTCCTATGACTATGTTGAGTTTGAGTACTTAAATAGCTTGAACTTGAGATAGTCAAGGACAGAAAGACAACTAAGAAGAAGCTAGGAAGAAGAAACTGCAAAATCAAGAGCTATCATCCAAAAGAGCATGCAGAAGTCTATTAATAAGCAGAGGATGATAAGTTCTTGAAGCTATATGGATTCTCGAGAAAGAGAATTGGAACCAGTCTCTATCCACTATGGATGAGCATATTAGGGTGATCAAGTAGAAGATCAAAAGTGGAGAGCTCACTGACTTACACTCCACTCCAAGTCAAGCTCCACCTAAAGTGGAGGTTAAGGTTGAACACCAGAGACAACAAACCTAGACCTCCTGCTGAAACTCAGCAAGCTTCATCTTCTGATCCACAGCAGGGTCAACCTCTTCTCCTTCTGAGCCTGAGAGAGAGAAAGTCCAACTGAGAAAGACAATGAAGATCAATCTGGTACTGCAGGCCAGTCTTCACAGTTAAAATCGACAAAGAGAATGAAGAGGATGGCTTCTAAATGAAGTCAAAGATGAAGAAGACTACACCCTCTTCTAAACCCCAGGATGAGTCAAAACATCCTGAGGTTGTGGAGCCAGAGGATGCTACATCAACTCCAATTCAAACAATTCCTCAAGCATCAGCAAGACCCATCTTGTCTTGGACATACACCACAAATCCAGAAGATGGCATGTCATTCAAGATCAAGACACTGAAGACATTTACACATGGCAAGAATATGTTTCAGTTGCCTTTGCCTGACCTCTTTGATATGAGAAGACATTCTGACAGTCTGAAGGATCCTGATCACCTTATGAAGAAAGGATTAGTGATCATCCTAATGAGGACTGTTGATAACTGAAGTGTACTAAGTGTTTTGGTAGCATGAGCCTAGTGGGAGTTTATAGAGATTAATGAAGAGGCTGATGCAACCTAAACATCAAATGTCTATCCTCCATGTTGCACAAGTGCTATGAAGAAGAATGCTTAGGAAGTTTCACACATGTAACAGAAATATTCTAAGTGTGAAATCTTCCGAAGCCAAGACCACTATCTTCCAAAGCCAAAATGAAGTCTTCCGAAGCCTGAGAGACAAAGTCTTCCGAAGCTTCAACTCATGAAGACAAATTTCTTCTAAAGACTTTAAAAACATGCTTTATCTGATGTATTTTTCCATAAAGCTGGACACCTTTTCGTTGCACCTCTGTAAGGTCACCAACTTACATGCATGGTGAAAAGGTCCATGCTTTTGGTAACTGTACATTGAGGTCTTGAGTCTGTAACTTTCTACTTCATGTACTTTATCCTTTTTATAATAGATAAGGATGTGAGCTATGGCATGTCATAGTCACTAGTCAAAAAGCAATGTGCCTTTTGACTCTACAATTGATTTTGTTTGTGTCTAGTCAATTGAATCCAGCTGGCTTTCAAAGTATAGCTGACTGTAGGATGTAGTATAAGTATCTCATGTTTTTGTATCATTCCATTATACTTTGTAACACTTGTAATAGAACATAGAGAAAGCAATATACTGCATTCTTGAAAACCATATACTTGTGTTCTATCTCTTACTTTACTTGTGTTCTTAGTATCTTATTGTGGTTAATCCAGTCTTACTATTTGATTAAGTTTTACTTAATCTTCTCTTTGTGTTGTTGTGTTCTAATTGACCCCCTTCACCGGTCTTGCACAAGATCTGTAAGAATGACTATAAAAAGGTTAGTCATCAATACGTGTCAAAAATTGATCAATCAAATGGTATAAATGTTCTAAACAATAACTCAAACAATTTTCAAAAAAAGATGGGTAAATTCATCAAGAATAAACCTGATTTGAATAATCTTCATTACAAAACAATTTACCATTGTTGATAAATTTGGAAAATCCAAGACCATCTCGGCTTGGGTGGATATCTCAACTTATTTTCTTGTTGTGCAGGTACGCCCAAGTAGACCACTTAATACATGTATGTGGATAGTGGGTGTAGCCGGCATATGACAGGCAATCCTACCTTGTTACAAGATTTTAAGTTAAAGGATGGAACACACGTCACCTATGATGCAAGAGGAAAAATAATAGGAGAAGGAACAATATCAAATGGGATAATAAGCTTTGACAAAGTCAACTTTTGTTCACAGTTGAACTTTAATCTTTTAAGAAATTTAATATTTTAAATTTCTTGGTCCCCGATTAGTCTTGTGGCAATGTAAGAAACAAACAAATGTCTCTGCTTCAACTGCAAAAGCTGAGTACATTGCTACATTAGCATGACGTTCTCAAATCCTCTGTTGCAAAATCAACTACCGGATTATGGGTTCAATATCACTACTGCTATGTTCATTACAGCTATGTTCATTACAGCTAAATCAAAACTACTGCTATGTTCATTACAGCTAATCTTGTTCAACATTCAAAACAAAACATATTGAAATTCAATATCATTTCTCAAAGATAACTCTGAAAAAGGGTTAATCATATTGATTCAAATTGTAACAGAAAAACAATTGGTGGATCTATTTACTAAAGCCTTCCAACCAGGATGGTTTGAGTATTTAGTGGAGTCAATTGGTCTTATTAATCATATGTGAACTCTCTAAATCAAAAGATCATCATAAGTGATCCTCTCAATGTTAATTGCATGTTTGTATTTTGTGTGTGTGTGTTTTTTCTTAGAAAAACCAAATACAAAAGTATAAATCAAAACTCCAAAAATAGAGTATTTTTCTAATTGTTAGTTTATTTTTAGAAAAGAATCTGTTTATGCAATATGTGAGAAATAATAGTACATTAGTGAGATCAGTTGCATATTTTACTCATTAATAAAGTCTGACCTAATCAGATATGATGTGTAGACAATATCATGCTACTATACTGAAAAAAGTAAATTCTTGTGATTACACTAAATCTTTATGCTTGTGTTTATTCATCTGAGTACTTTTGAGATGTATTGTTTTATCAGATTGATTGCTTGTTAAGTTACACCACTCACACATGATGGTGATGTGATTAATCATGAGATCTATTACAAGCATCATATCACTTCTTTGTTATGAGTCATCATAGACTTGAAGTGCTGAGATATCCTTTGTTGTAAGTCATTACAAACCTAGATTTTCTCTTTGATGCAAAAGATGCCAATGTGCACAATCTATTGAAATGGATAGTTAGAGCTCATCAAATGGTTATCCATGATCATTCTCTATTCATTTAAGTAACATGAGCTCTGGTTATACATATGTTTCAGGTAATAAGTCGAGTATGTGTTCTTTCTTGCATGTCTTGATGATAGTTGAGCTCTCTATGTCTTTGTATGAATTACATCATTCATATCTAAATATCCTTAATCATTCCAAGAATTGAAAAAGAAAGTGAGTTAATATTTTGTCAAAAACACTGATTTTCTATCCTTAGATCTTGTGTCTCCTTTGCTGCGATATCACTGACCTGGAACACACTTGATCAGGATTTATTCGTTGTCTATGACTATTCATATTTTCTATTTTAATGTGCTGATCTTCATTGATATGATCTCACTGCAGACATTAATTCTTTTGTTTGTACTAGATTTTGATTCTGCTTTCATGTTGATTTTATGCATGTTTTCTGTGTGTGAAGGCAATGTAACAATGAGATGTGTGATCTTATTATGTTACCTTAGGAAACTTAAAAGTTGTTCACACTTAAAAGTTTAGGGGGAGTAATAAATGGAAGAGTTTTTCTCAGAAAATCAAAATCAAAGTTAAAATGTTGAATTCAAAGGATGATGCTATATGATCAAATTGTATGTATGTTTCATAATGTAACTTTTGAAAATGATAATATGAACCTATATAAATTTGCAAGTCCAAATGCTTTTTTCAAAAGTTGAAAAATAGATATTTTATTATGTTTTGAGACTAAAATGAAGGAAAAGCTAATTTTTAAAAAGTTAAACAATAAGTGAGAGAAGTATTTTCTTTCAATAATAAATGTGATGACTGCTGCAATGGAATGAATATCATTAAGAAAAGCTCTTGCATATGCAAACATTGTTAAGAAGGATATCAAAGACATTGAGTTCATGAGAATTTCAAGAAAAGGAGTATTAGAAATATACTCAAAGGAAGTCGAAATCCTGTTGAGTTATATGCTAATATTGATATCACATCTCTATCAAAAGATACATTGGAATGAATGAGCAAAATGGAGATAAAAACGAATGAAGCAAAACTAGAACAAGGCATTCTTGCTAGCAAATTTAAGTCTGCAATTGCTAATGCTTTGAAAGAACAGGAGATGTATAAAAAGAAGCCAATGTTCAAGATCAAGGAAGAACTTGAAGATTTGTTTGAGTGCTGAAGATAGAAGATAGAAGATGAAAGCTGAAGATGAAAGCTGCAGATGAAAGCTGAAATGAAAGATAAAGCTGAAGGAAAGATAAAAAGAAGACAAGATTGAAGATTTTGATGACTAAAGACCATGTAAATCTTAGGGGAGTATTGTTAGATCTCTAGAAGGATTAACATATTGTCTTTATGTGTCTTTTACTATTTGTAATAGTATGGGTACTAGTTTTGTAATTTCTTAGTTCCTTGTGTTTCATTATAAATAGCTTAGACTTGTAGTAGTTAGAGTAAGAGAAAACAACAGTTTAAAAACAGATTTTGAACTGCTTACATACTTTGTAATTGTCTTTGTTTGATATTAATGAAACTATGAATTTTGTTGATGTCTTTCTTGATTTGATTACTTTGTTTGTATTTCTTTAAATTGTGTTCATACATCATCACAGATTGGTACATTTGATCCTAACAAACTTTACCGGCACCAGAATCAAGTAACACATAAGCTAAACTTTGGTTCACTAGAAATGTACCAGACACAACATCAGGGTCCGTCCAAGCCTCTCCCTGTGTCATAGTGAATGCCCTCGCCCTCGCCCTTGGTCCTTCTCATCTAGTCTTCTTCAACCAGGAACCCTCAGCCCTCGGCTTCTTACACTCTCTACTCATATGACCCTCCGCACCAAAATTAAAACACCGGACCATATGACAGTGCTTTGCCATATGCCCCCATCTTCCCATATTTGAAGCACAAGTTCGACCCCAGCCTACATTCCCCACTATGCTACTTTCCACATCTACCACATTTCTTCGAACCCGCACCCGATGTGACCACACGACGGTCGTCTACCCGTGCCTTCTTGTTAGTTGTTAGGGCACCACCTTGACCAAACCTCTTCCCATTGCAATTTCGATCACTACCACCTTTCTTGCTACTTCAGCCACTACCACCACAGCCCTCTCATCATACAACCTCCCAACCAAATGCACCACCGACCAAAACATGCTCAGTCGTGTAACGATCATGTGCCTGCGAATATCCGCCAGGAAACCCTGAATGTACCTCTTAATCTTCCGCGATAGAGGCATCAACTGATCTAGTACCAGACGTGCCATCTCGTTGAACTTGGTGGTGTACTGCTGATGTGTCATGGTTCCCGCCTCCAACTGTAGGAACTCTCTCTCAACTTTGTCCATTTCTCTATGAGGACAGAACTCCTCAATCACCAACTTCTTGAGTTAGGATCATCTCATCCTGCCAATTTCCCGACTATCCTCAGCCTAGACTATATTATCCTACCAGCACAGAGCCGAGCCCACAAACGAGTGGGCCGCATACTTCACTTTCTGATCCTCCCGGACTCGCTGATATGTAAACAACTTCCATTTCTCTCACCCACCGGTGAGCAGCAGCAGCAGTGCCATTACCATCAAAAGTACGGGGCTTGCGTCGTTGAAATGCCCGTAGTTACAACCTCGTGTCGCCCCGGCACGGTCTCTTCCTCTTCCTCCTCTTCCTCATCAGAGAGAACCGTTTCAGTCGCGGGCTGTCTCCTTTCGCCTGTATGTTTACTCCTTCCCCTTCTTTCCCCATCTCAAACAACCTTTATCACTTCCGTCACCACAGACGGTAGGAACGTCTGCATGACCTAATGTACTTCCTCCACAACCGCCTCCTTCACTAAGGCTCTCAATTAGCACTCTCATCACCACCCTTCGAATGTGGGGTCTCTGTTCTTCAAGAACCACCTTTTTAGGTCTAGGTCATCCTCTCGTAACCCGTGGTTTAGCACCACGACCTCCACCACGTGAAGCTTTGGATGATCTACCACCGACCATCCTCACACACACGCTGAGAGATTCAAACACCAACACGGTCATTCAAGGAAACAACTCAGTTTATGTTAGGTAAAGTAAGTCCCTAATTATAGTGACCAGTTTTGATTAGCCACTTACTTTACTCTTTATACCCCAAGCATTACATGTCCTGACTACATTAGTATCTAAATCTACGAGCAACACATAACCACATAACATGCGCACATAATACCAGTTAATCATTAAGAAAATACCTGATGGAACGTAGCTACTCAGACTGGCATCCCTTCCCTTTCCCTCCCATTTTCAGTTTATGTTTAAATTTTGAAAATTTACAGCTGGTAAATCATTGCACATAAAACACAAAACTACCTTGACTTCAATAAAGTATTGCAGGGGTAACATAAAAATAACTTTTCATTTCATAATAACTGCTTTTGCAAGTTAATACAATCACCCATTACATATTTTAATTAGTTCGCTTTACAATGCAAAAACAGTAACAAAAGAATGCCATCCAAAATGCCAAGTAGATACCCCTCGCTATCCTCAGCAATGCTCACCTATCAACTAGAAAAAAAAAGCATAAAAGTCACATTGTTGAGTGAGTTCTTGTTTTATGATAGAACATACTTTACTTTCATTAAAATAGTTCGTTACTTTTACATGTGATCATACATCCTACGTACGAATGGATAATATCATTATTATCTTCATCATTCGTCCATTTACATTCGTTCATACATTACATCTTTTCCTTCGGTCAACACCATGAACTTTACCCTTCCATCATGCATAAAGCTGGTACTTGACCGAAGCCTATCATAGACCTTCCATCATGGTGCACAACACCCTAGCCGTAGTACCGAAGGTAAGGTTTAGGTGTACCATTGTCATGTGCTATACCCTTCCGTCATACATAAAGCTGGTACTGGACCAAAGCCTATCATAGACCTTCCATCAAGGTGCATAACACCCTGGACACAGTATCGAAGGTAAGGAACAATGGTTCCATACAAATGGTCAATCACAAAGAAAGACCCCAGTGTGCATCCTTCTGGGGAAATTAACCCGCACACAGTTGAGCTAACACCCTTCATTGGGTGTAAAGCTCCATACGTTTGCTTGCAAGCCTTTCATACTTTCATTCGTTCATTAATGCATGCATTCATCATTTCGTTCCTCTTTTCATTATCTTCCACTTTACGTTACATAATACTTTCATTTCATTCATTAACATTCAACGTAAAGCCATGTGAAAATAATCATACAAAGCAAGGAACATAACATTCACAGTCAACGTCATCATACGGGCATCATACATGCATAACACATATCATACATACCAACATGCATAAACATACAACATCATACATCGTCATACATCATTATCATCCATGCCCAACATAACCTCTATGGCCTTAAAAGTCAGCTTATAAAGCCCCCGGAACCTCCCTAGTCAATGCCTACATTCATCCCTCTTTCCAGAAAGTCGGAAAACATTCTAAGTGTTCATGCGCAATTGTCTTTTGTTCATCCCCATTTGCCGTAGTTCATCTGTTTTTTTTATAGTTCATCCGCATTTGTCTTTTGTTCATCCGCATTTGCCGTAGTTCATCCGCATTTTCTATAGTTCATGTGCATTTGTCTTACTTCGTTAACATTTGTTCTTGTCCATCTGAATTTGTTCATTCGCATTGACTTTACTCATCCGTATTTCCTATACTTAGTCAATGTTCATCCGCATTTCATCCAATACTCATGCGCATTGACTTACTAAGTAGTTAAGGCTCATCCGCATTGACTTACTAAGTAGTTAAGGCTCATCCGCATTGACTTTCCATTTCTCATCCGCATTAAGTTACTAATAGTTAAGGCTCATCCGCATTAACTGCTCATCCGCATTAACTGCTCATCCGCATTGACTTCCATTACTCATCCGCATTTCTTCTACTTACTTAGGCAGATTCTAAACTTAACATATGAGCCTAAAACATCATATTTCAGTTCCAATCACAATCCATCATGTTCTAAGCTTAAGTCTTACCTTATAAGCCTTAGAAACACAATCATACACCAACAATCAAGAAAATAGCCACACATTACATCATAACATCGCCATACACACAGTTAAACATACGGGTTTGAAATCCAGTTAAATGAAAACATACATTCATGCATCTCCAGCCTCAAAATCAGTTAAAACTCAATAAAATAGGGGTTCTAGAACTCACCTTTGCAGCTCTTGAGTATGCTTCTTCCAAACTCGTTTGCAATTGAGTTCAACCTACTTGAAACCCACTAAAACAATACCCGAACACATACAAACACACATAAGCATAAACCCGAGGAGAAAACCACTCAAGAACATCATGAACATGTGAATTCTTACCTTGAATTAGAATTCTTCTTGTTCTTCCATCAAAAACCGAGAGTTCTTTGCTGCACTTGCTACTTTCTCTCTCTAAAATCCGAAGATTAGTGATGTGTGTGACATATGGGTGGCCATACCACCTTTATCATCAACTTTTAAACTTTTTGTCCTTCTTTTCACTTTTAACCCTAGACTTGGGTTTTATTTCTTTTCCTTCTTTTTATTTCAATTTCTTCTTTCTTTCTTTGCCTATAAAGAATAACCGGGCGTTACAAGTCCACCCCCCTTAAATAGGTTTCATCCTCGAAACCTATTATTCCTCAAAGAATTATGGGTAATGCTGTCTCATCTCTTCTTCAGTCTCCTACGTAGACTTGGATCCCTTCCTACGCTTCCACTATACACGCACAAAGGGAACCACTTTATTACTGAGCCTCTTGTCTTTTTTATCAATGATTACCACTGGTTGCTCCACATAATTGAGCCGTTCATCTACTTCGATATCCTCCAGTGGAACAATCATATCCTCATCCGCTAAACACTTTCTGGGATGAGATACATGGAATGTCGGGTGAATTCCACTTAGCTCATCTGGTAAGTCCAACCTATAGGCCACCTCTCCTACTCGAGCAAGATTCAGAAAGGCCCTATATACCTTGGGCTCAACTTTCCCCGCTTTCTGAATCGGATAATACCCTTCCAAGGTGAGACCTTCAACATAACCCGGTCACCCACCTTAAACTTAATCGGTCTGCGTCGTTTATCAGCATAAGAGTTCTGTCTATCTTTGTCTTAAACTCAATCGGCGTTGAATCCGAAATTTTCAGCCTGCTTTTAAGAGAGTGCTATGCTTGACTGTAGGGTACTTGACCTTATGAACGTTCAAATTTCAGGATGCATAGGCTATAACCATCCCTCTCTACATTAACACGCACCCCAAACCCGAGTACGAAGCATCCGAATAAACCACCAGATCTTCACTTCCATCGGGTAATGATAGAACATGAGCTTGAGTCAATCTCGCCTTTAATTATTCAAACACTTTTCTTGAGCTTGACCCCATACGAACTTCACATCTTTTCGAGTCAACATGGTTAGTTGAGAAGCGATCTTGGAGAAGTGTTGAATGAATCTCTTGTAGTAAACCGCCAAACCCAAGAAAATGCGGATCTCGGATGGCGTCTTTGGAGATTTCCATTGCATTATTACCTCCACCTTAGCCGGGTCCACCAGGATCCCGTCGGGATTCACCACATGACCCAAGAACTGAACTTCGCGCAACCAAAATGCACACTTGGAGAATTTGGCAAACAACTTCTTCCTTCTTAGCGTCTCCAGAACCTCCCGAATGTGACCGGCATGCTCAATCTCGCTCTTCGAATAAATCAGGATATCATCAATGAACACAATCACTTATTTATCTAGCATCGGCCGACACACACGGTTCATCAAATCCATAAAAGCAACCGGCGCATTCGTCAAACCAAAAGACATGACAAGAAACTCGTAGTGACCATAGCGTGTGCAAAAAGTTGTTTTAGGGATATCTTGCTCCTTCACCGTCAACTAATGGTAACCAGATCGAAGATCTATCCTTGAAAATCAACTGGCACCCTGAAGCTGATCGAACAAATTGTCTATTCTCGGTAAGGGGTATCGGTTCTTTACCGTCAACTTGTTCAGTTCGTAGTAGTCAATGCACATCCTCATACTACTGTCCTTCTTCTTTACAAACAGGACCGGAGCACCCCCAAGGAGAGATACTTGGTCTAATGAACCCCTTATCAAGCATCTCTTGCAACTGTTCCATCAACTCTTTCATCCCCGTCGGAGTCAAACAGTACGGTGCCTAGGCAATGGGTAGGGCACCCAGTATCAAGTCAATCTGGAACTCGATCTCACGGTCAGGTGGCACTCCTGATAAGTCTTTTGGGAATACGTCTGGAAAGTCACAGACCACTGGTACATCGGATAGTTGTGGTGTTGGCGTATCCACATCCTTTACATAGGCCAAGTAGGCCCTACATCCACGCCTCATACACTTTACCGCCACCGCCATTGAAATTACCTACGGAATTGTAGTCACCCGATCACCATAAACCGTCAGGCATTGTCAAATGAATCATCTTCTTACGACACATAGTGTTTGCCTCGAAGTCTGCCAACCAATCCTTCCCAAGAACCAAATCAAAACCACCCAAGGTCATCACGAATGGTCTAACAGGAAACTTATGACCTTCTAGCTCCATATCACAGCCCTCTAACATCTCAGAAATCCTGGTAGGCTTACCTACATCAAAGGGCGCATGAATTTATCTACTACTAATAGGCAAGTTAGCACAGAAAGCAGCAGAAATAAAACTCTTATTAGCACCAGAATCAAATAGCATAGAAGCTAAAGTTTGGTTCACCAGAAACGAAATGGACACGACATCAGGGTCCATTCTAGCTTCCTCCTGTGTCATTGTGAATCCTCTGGCTTTCGCACTTGGTCTTCACCTCCAGTTTTCTTCACCCTCGAATATTAGCCCTGGGCTTCTTACAATCCTTGTTCACGTGGCCCTCCATGCCACAGTTAAAACACAGACCGTACGAGAGTCCTTGGCTATATGCCCGGCTTCCCACGGTTGAAGCATACATTCAACCCCAGCCTGCATTCCCGCTATGTTCTCTCCCCACTTAACACACCTTCTTTATACTTGCACCCGATGCAACCACACGGCGGTCATCCACCCATGCCTTCTTATTACCCGTCGAAGCATACCCCCGACCAAACCTCTTCCCGTGCCATTTTCGCTCACCACCACTCTTCTTTCCAACTTCCTAATCACCCCACCTTCCTCTCATCATACAATCTCCCTGCCAATCCACTGCCGACCTAAACATGCTCGGCTGGGTAGTGATCATGTGCCTGCGAATATCCGCTGGCAAACCCTGAATGTTGTTGGACCAAAAGAACCAATGAGCCTGATCAGAAAAACCTCTAAGTCCCACAGACATCACAACAACTACTGAAGACTTGATCAGCTGTTTGACAAAGTCTGAAGAGCAACAGCTGAAGAATAAAGTACTGAAGACTTAAATAGCTGAAGACCAAGTCTGAAGATCAACAGCTGAAGACTAAAGTACTGAAGACTCAAAATCTGAAGACTAAGTACTGAAGACTTCAATAGCTGAAGACCAAAGCCTAAATATCAACAGCTGAAGACAAAGTACTGAAGATCAATAGCTGAAGTACAAAGACTGAAGACAACAGCTGAAGACATCAGCTGATGACAACAGCTGAAGCTCAAGTACAAGTACTGAAGCCTTCAGAGTTTGTTACAACAGCTGAAGAAGCATTCTTCAGTTGTTGTGATGGTTTCCTTTCAGTAGTTTTCTTTTCTATTTCAGTACTTATAAAACAACTGAAGAGCATGTTCTTCAGTCGTTGTAGTTTCAGTAGTTTTCTTTTTAGTAGTTGTAGTGATAGTTAACACTTAGTATTTTTGTAAGAAGATGTCAGCTGTTTGACATCTGGAGTAGTTGTGTTAACTATCTGTAGTTTGAATAATTCTGTTAGATGTCACTATCTAGTGACATCAGCAGACGTCACATCTCCTATATAAGAGATGTTGACCTAATTGTACCTGTGACATTCTGTTACCACGAAAGCGCATATTGAATGAAATATTTTTCGTAGAATTCTCTCTCTCTATAACCGTTTACTCTTATATTGAATATGAATTGTGTTCTTGTGAATTGTCTAATTCATTGTTTGATTTCCGCTGCAATACTCTCTAATCAATCAAACGTAGATCATTGATCCTAACAAATGGTATCAGAGCTGGTTAATCATTGATCGATCTAACAATTGATCATTGAAACTGCTATTCGATATCTATGTTTAATTGAATTAGCATATTTGCAAGACTTGGTTATAGATTATTGAATTTCTGCTTCTTTCGTTTATTCAATTTGAGCTCTCTCTTGGTTCAATTTGGTTTGTTGTGTTTTGTTCTAATTCTGCTAAAGCTTAATTGAATTTGGTTGAATCTGAGAATGACTACTCCTTCTAATGACCCTCATAATATCGGTTCCTCAACCAGCCTCCGATGCTGGTTAGGACTGAGTATAACATACGGCAACGAAGGATGCTTCATCACCTGTCTGTTAACAGTTCAGGTTGTTGGACATCTGTGGTACATGGTCCACACAAGCCTATGGTGAACAATCCGGAAACCAACCAAATGGTTCCGAAGAAGAAGAACAATACTCAGATGAGGATCAGAAACTGTTTGAGATTGATGCTAAAGCGCATGGTATCCTGGCCATGGCTTTGCCTAATCAAATCTATTCAGGGCTTATGCATCATGAAACTGCTCATGACCTCTGGAATGCACTAAAGGAACAATTCGGTGGAACAGATGAGTTTTTAGCAACCAACAGAGAAATCCTTGCCCAACAATATGAGACATTCTCTCATAGAAAGGGTGAGACACTGACTCAACGGTTTGAGTGTTTTTCTTGTTTGATCTCTGAGCTGAAAATGGTCAAACAGGAATACACCAATAGCCAGATGAATAACAGATTCCTCAGATCACTGCCTGAAGATGTGACACATACACTATTGTCCTACGCTCCAGTGCAAATCTGGATAGCCTATCTCTCACCCAACTTCAGGGAAACTGCTTACATTCGAGAGAGAGATAGAGCAGAAAAGGAAACTGGCATCATCAGGAAACCTCACTGATGACTTTGTAACAGGGAACACTGGCTTGGTTGGTCATGAGTCAGAATATGCTGCATCTGAAAACAATTATGATGATCATATAGATTTCTCTTCAAACAGTTCTGATCATGCATTTGTTGGTGTTGATAGTCAATCAAGCTGTAATAGTGACAATTTATGCTTCATCATGGATGATCTGAAGGGTATTACTCATGATGATTTAGAAGAGATGGATATTCAAAGCCAAATGGCCTTAGTTAATATCAGATCTCAAAAGTTCTACAAGAGAACTGGCAGGAAATTTCCTGGACTCTCTGGCAAAACCAAAGTTGGTTTTGACAAGAGTAAGTTCAGGTGTCACAAATGCCAAAGGCTTGGACACTTTGCAAGAGAATGTAGATTAACTGGATTTAACTCCTCTACACCCTTTGTGACTTTTCCAAGCACTAGTCCACACAACAGAGGGCAACATCCTGCGAGTTCTGGTCATCATTCACACCCTATATCTCCTGCATATTTTGTCCCTCAGGGTCCAATGTCATATCCATATCCCTGCATTACATGCCTCAGCCAAATCCGGTTCAAGCTCCTATGGCACAAAAACCACAAGCATTACCTGAACCTCAACCTTCCCAATCTCATCAATCAATCAACCTCAACAACACAGCTTTTTCACCCCAGGAGTTGTTAACTGGAGCAGTTTACCAGATGATATGTGTGGTCATGAACAACTGTTCTCTGGTGCTGGTCAACATGGTGGTGACAGTCCTTTTGGAAATCTTGCTCTTATTGCTATGGAGTATCCTGATACCTCATCCTCTAATGCCTCCACACAACAGGTATCACAGGTATCCTCTGAGGCCAAAGCCAAGCTATGTTCTGAACATGCATAGCCGCATTTGCATCTATTAGAGAAGCAAATGTAGCTTTAGTTAACAAGAACATTGAGCTAGAACAAATAATTTCCAAAAGAAAAGCTGAATTTGAATCTGTGCTTAATGATAAGAATGATGAGATTTACAAACTTAAATGCCAAATCACTGATGATAAGGCTAGGGAAGAGGTACTTCTAGAGAAGTACAGAGACCTCAAAAAAACACTTGCAACTACCCAGGTAGAGTGTGATCGATGGGTACATTCTTGCAAGGGTTTTGAATGCTTCTTAGTAAGCAGTCTGCTTCCAATGTGAAGTTTGGCATTGGTTATAATCACACTGCTCCTCCTACAGATTTTACTCCCAGAGCAAAGGTAAAATCTGATGGAGAAAGCAATAACCAATCTTTTCATCATGTGATCTACTATCTGATACAGCACCATCAGAGGTTGAAGTCAGCATTAATTCCTCTCAGAACCTATCAGTGATGTTGATGGTTCAAATGCTGACACTCACATGATCAAAAAGTTGATTCACTCCAGGTGGTATTTCACAAAGTATTGAAAGTACCAAAGAGCATGTCATAACACCTAGAGAACAAACCCAAACTACTGCATGTACTAAAGGGAAGAAAACTGCAAGTAGAAAGGGTGGGAAAACTACTGAAGAAGATATCAAGAAAGCATGTACTAAGGGAAGAAAACTGCTAGTACTAATAGCAAACTGCTGAAGAATAAATCTTCAGTAGTTTCATCTTCTTCAGCAATGATCAACTTAAGATGAAGAAAAACCATGTGAAATATGTGGCTTATTCAATCATCTTACTGATGATTGCTGGATAAAAAAGGGCTCCAAACTCAACATAATGAGAACATTAAAAAGCAAATGGATAAAATGAAAACTGAGTTTGAAACCAAATTTGTACTAGCAACATCAAAACCTATGACCCCTAAATCCAAAAATAAATCCAAAAAGCAAGGGGTTATTAGGCAACAGCTGAGGTTGCTCAAAGGGAGATAGTACAACACAGGAATCTCAATCTCAAGCACTAATGTGTCTGATGAGCTGAAGGCTTTATCACAAAATCAGACACAACTTGTTATGATGGTTCAACATCTATTGGGGAGAGTCAACCAATTAGATGCTCTGTGCTGAAACCACAAAGAAGAAAATCCATGCCAAAGGATTCTCTTCTCACCATCTCCATCCCCTCAGGCTGTTATTCATAGCAAATCTGTTTTTACCATCTGTTGATGTGAATAGACCTAAAACCAAAAAGTTTGGGTCTCAAAAACAACTAATTGTTTATGATTGCAGGGTTCTTCAGCATGCCAAAGTTGCATCTAGTATGTAGACAGTGGAGGATCTATGCATATGACAGGGAACAAATCTCTTCTTCATGACTACTCTCAAGGAAAGAAGGGGTTTGTTTCTTTTGGCAATGATGCTAAGGGTTACATCATTGGCAAAGGCTTTGCATCCAATGGGGAAATAAAGTTTGATGATGTTAATCATGTGGAAAATCTCAAATACAATCTCTTGAGTGTCAGTCAAATGTGTGATAAAGGACATGTTGCTCTTTTCACTAGTCAGAACTGCAGGATTCTGTCATCCAAAGTTCTGAATTTGATTGATAAGGTGTTCGATGATTACACTCTCCTGAGGGCCAACAGGACCAGAATAGTGTATGCCTTAGATCTTTCCAAGAAAATAGCTCTCAAAGGCCATCCTTGCCTATTTTCCAAAGCCTCTCCTCAGGAATCTAAACTGTGGCACAGAAGGCTGGGTCATGTTATATCAAAAACATGAATCAGCTGATCCACAATTGTTTTGTGAGACGTTTACCAATAAAGGAGTTCCAATAAAGGAAAACAGCACAAAGTCTCATTCCCTCCTATTGAAGAACCTAAGTCCACTGCTTGCTTGCAGTTACTGCACATGGATCTATTTGGTCCTGTGAGAGTGATGAGCATGGCAAAGAAGAAATACTATCTGGTAATTGTGGATGATTACTCCAGATTTGTATGGACTTTCTTTCTGCATTCAAAGGATGAGGTTGCTCAGAAGATTATAAACTTTGTGTTGTATGTTGAGAAGCAGTATTCCCTATCAGTCAAGTGTATAAGGAGTGACAATGGAACTGAATTCAGAAACCATACACTTGATGATTTTTATCTTTCAAAGGGAATCCAAAGGCAGTTTAGCATCCCAGAACTCCAGAACAAAATGAAGTAGTGGAGAGAAAAGAACGGGACCCTAATTGAAGCTGCAAGGTCTATGTTGGTTGACTCTAGTTTGCCACTGACCTTTTGGGCTGAAGCTGTTAACATAGCTTGCTATGTGCAGAATAGAGTCTTAGTAAATCAAAGGTTGATGAAGACTCCATATGAAGTTCTACATCACTTGGCTCCTCTAATTTCATTTTTCAGAGCCTTTGGGTGTCCCTGTTTCATTCTCAACACAAAGGATCAACTCCACAAATTTGATCCTAAGGTGGATGCAGGGTATTTTGTTTGTTATTCATCTACTTGCAAGGCATACAGAGTCTTCAACTATAGAACAAAGATAGTTGAAGAGACTCTGCATGTGAAGTTTATGAATCTCCAAAGGACAAGATTCCATAAAACCCTGTTGAGTTGTTTGATCTGGACATACTGCAATATATTCCTTATCAACGTTCAGTTGTTGCAGATCATGTGGATAAATCATCTTCTGCAGCATGTCTTCCACCTGGTGGTATTGATGATGATGATAATATCAATACTCACCTATTCAAGTTTAGTGATCAACTGCCTGAGTCTACTAAACTTGATGTTCCTGTAGCTTCAGCAGTTCCATCCACAACAAATGCTGATGAGATATCTGATTCCTCTACATCTTTTGATTTACCATCTAATTCTTGGTTTCAAGAGTCTGCATCACCATCTGCTACTGTTGAAGGTTCTACAAACACTTGCACAGATCTCATTGTTTATCAGGAGCTAAAGAATCACCCAATTTCTCAAATCATTGGTGATATCAATGCTGGAGTTTCAACAAGAAGTCAATTGTCTAAATTTTGTTTCTATGCTCTGTTCATCAGTCAGCTAGAGCCAAAGAACTATCATGTTGCTTTGAGAGACAATGGATGGGTTAAAGCCATGCAGCTTGAGCTACTTCAGTTCAAGAAACAGCAAGTGTGGGAACTGGTTTCTCTACCCCTAGGTAAGTGTGCAATAGGCACTAAATGGATGTTTAGGAATAAAACTGATGAAAATGGGCTTATTGTTAAGAACAAGGCTAGACTGGTTGTACAAGGGTTTCACAAGAAGAAGTATTGATTATGATGAAACTTTGCCCCTGTAGCCAGACTAGAGGCAATTAGATTGTTCTTAGCCTATGTTGCATTCCACAATCTTAGAGTTTTTCAATGGATGTCAAAAGTGCATTTTTATATGGTAAAATAAAAGAAGAGGTTTATGTGTGTCAACCACCAGATTTTGAGGATAATAAACATCCTCATTGGGTGTATAAACTTGATAAGGCTCTTTATGGGTGAAGCAAGCTCCTAGAGCCTGGTATGAATACTTTCCAATTTTCTTCTTAAAAATAATTTCACTAGAGGCTCCATAGATAAAACTTCGTTTATTAAGAAGGTGGATCAGCATAAGCTACTTGTTCAATTTATGTTGGTGATATTATTTTTGCATCCTCTGATCCCCAGTTGTGTGCTGATTTTACATGCTTAATGAAACAAAGGTTTGAAATGAGTGCAATGGGAGAATTACAGTTCTTTCTAGGCTTGCAAATCAAACAAAAGGCTGATGGCACCTTCATTCATCAGTGAAAATATACAAAAGATCTTTTGAATAAGTTTGATTTACAAAATTGTAAGCCCTGTTCTACTCCCATGTGCAACACCACACAACTGGATGGAGATCAGAAAGGTAAAGCTATTGATGAAACACTTTACAGATGTATGATTAGGTCCTTGATGTACTTAACAGCTTCTAGACCAGATATCATGTTTGCAACTTGTGTTTGTGCTAGTTTTCAGGCTGCTCTAAAGAGTCTCATTTGATTGCAGTCAAGAGGATCTTTAGATATTTGCAAGGTACACAATCTCTAGGTTTATGGTATTCCACTAGACACTCATGCAAATTAGTTGCTTTCTTTGATAGTGACTATGCAGGGTGTAAGTTAACCAGAAAGTCAATTCTGGTGGATGTCAATTCCTAGGCAACTATTTGATTTCTTGGCAGAGTAAGAAACAAACATCTGTTGCTACATCCACTGCTGAAGCAGAGTACATTGTAGCTGCAAGTTGTACTTCTCAGGTACTCTGGCTTCAGAACGAACTTTTGGATTATGGCATTACAGAGACTAAGACTCCATTATTAATGGATAGTGCTTTAGCTCTGTGCATTGTCAAAAATCCAGTCCAGCACTCTAGGACCAAACATAGAAAGATGAGACATCATTTTATTAGGGATTGTTTTGAAAAAGGTCTGATTGATCCAAAGTTTGTGCCTAGTGCTGATGAGCTTGCAGACATTTTTACTAAGCCTTTGGATAGTTCAACTTTCCAAAACCTAGTGTTAAGGCTTGGTATGCTGCAGCTAGAATAAGTGATAACTACTGATGATCTCAGTAACTAAGTACTGATGATCATTAGTAACCATATCACATATAGTACTGATTCTGTTAAAACAACTGATCAAGTTACAACTACTGATGTAGTTATAACTACTGATATCAGTAAACACAGCTCAAGTACTGATGTCCTATGAAACAACTGAAAACAACAAAAAGACTGATGAGTAAGTGTTGAGGACAGTATGAAACAGCTGAAAGGCTAAGAATTGACGCAAACTACTGATGAGAATTTTCTCTTAGTTGTTTCTACAACTGCTGTTTCACCCTAAATAGCTGATGACAAAACATGTCCTCAGTAGTTTCACAACTACTGATGACTAACACCAAGTCCTCAGTTGTTTACAACAACTGATGACAAATCCTATCTTCAGTAGTTTTACAACTACTGATGACTAAAACCAAGTTATCAGTTGTTTACAACACCTGAAGACAAAACCAAGGTTTTCAGTAGTTTCACAACTACTGATGACTAAACCAAGTCTTCAGTTGTTTTTAAACATCTGAAGCAAAACCATGGTTTTCAGTAGTTTTATAATGCTGATGCCTAAAACCAAGACATCAGTTGTTTCAACCTGACCCTTCAGTTGTTTTCTAACCCTTACCCTATAAATACCCAATCTTACAGAGCTTCATTATCTCCAAACCTAACGTTCAAAACCTCCAAATCTTCTTCACATTAATGGCGACCACGAAACTTAAACCCACACAACTGGGTTGCCTACCTTACCAATCACATTCTGGACAAAGTTGATAATGCCATTGATCTAATGGTCCATTCTCCCTACAAAACGGCTTTCCTTCTAAATCCTACCATTCATGCCGAATCCCTCAATCAGTTCTGGATGAACGTCACCTCATCAATGGGAGAATAACACGACTCTCTCCAGTCGTTCGTCAACAACCGACAGGTGGTCATCACTCCGGCAATCCTTCGCCAAACCCTACAACTTGATGATGCCACTTTCCCCGCTGGGTATCCAAAGGGCACCACTGATCTATCCTTTGCCCACCATGGATACCAGGGTAACCTCAGCGCCTCTACCATCCTGAAGAAACATTTCCATGATGCAGAACGCCTTAATTTTCATATGGTGAATGTATGCTTAGCTCCTAAGACTTCTTCTTGGGATCAAATGTCGACTAGGTGGCAGCAGGTATTATTCTCTATCCTTGAGCACAAAACTTAAATTTTTCTAATAATATTTCTTGAACTTAAGGATATGGCCTAAAAACCTATTGCTAACCGATGGATATTATATCCTCGGTTCATCATGGCCATTATAGAGAACCAATTGAAAGCTGAGGGACTTGTTGGCCTTGGAGTCCCTCCCATGGCTATATTGCCTGAGGTATACTCCAGGCACAACTCAGACCAATCACTCAAACAGGCTGCCAAGTAGCGAAAACCCACGTAGCTAGAACCCACAGCCACCACCTCCAAATCCAAAGTCCCCACCAAATCCAAATCCAAAAAGCTAAAAAAGGCTACTCAGGGAGATGAGTCCCCTGAGGATGCCCCTGTACCACAAACACAGGACACACATACACTTTAACCCCCCAGTTATGTCAAAGACTCATCCTGCCAAAGCCACATAGGTATCCTCTCAACTGGATCCGGTTGCATCCAATATTGGGGATCCCACATTGTTGGAACCTATCTCAATTAAGAGGGTTACCATTGAAGCGCACCACTCACCCCGGGTGCAATCTGCTTCTACCAATCTCCACATGCAACCGCCCCTCCAAGTCCTACACTTATTGTTGCACAAGTGCTGAGTCAATTGCACTCCTCACCCCCTCCCAGAAACCAATTACAACTGGGCATACCTCAACCATTGAGGGGGAGGACCAAAGTGCTTCTGATAACCCACAGCACAAGGGTTATAATGTTCCATCTCCAAGTGTAGAAAAGGAGATTGGAACTTCTGGTGAGGCTGCCACTTCCCCTGCTTCAGCATATGATCAAGCTGAAGTTGGTAACATTCATAAGACCTCACCAGAGGCAACTGCTGATGTAGGACATGGTCCTGAGGCAGGAAGTCCCCAGTACCATGACCAAGGGGCACATGCTACTACTGATCTACACTCAGAGCATGTTCATCCTGATTCTATCAGGAGGTCAGGTGATTCAGTAAACACTGATGATGACCTGGGCTTCTTTTATGATGTTTTAGCCCAAAACACCATCCTAGAGGATGAGGTGAGCAGACTCAAAGAGCTGCTTGCCAAAATTTTCAAGATCAAAGACCATCTACCCCTCAAACCCCACAGATGGCACCTTCCTCTGAAGGTCTCCCATACACAGAGCCACTCCAAAACACTCAGCACCTGCCTCTGCTTCTGGCACTATTTCTCAGGGACAGAACCCCCCTGAGCAAATAGCTTCTATCTTTCAAAATCCCTTACCTCTCATCACACCACTTATCACTGATATAGTAATTAAAACCCTTGATGAGAGGCTTCCCTCAGTTATACAACCCTTGATAGAGGATGTTGTGAGCAAAAGGCTTTCTGACAATCAAACCCTTGAAACCAATGCAACCAAAAAGGGGGAGATTCAGTCAGTGAAAGCAAAAAGAAAGAGGATTGCAGATACGAAAGAGACTGAGAAGGAGAAGGAGAAGGAAGCTGACATGGAGAAAGTGATGAAAGTACTAAAGACTTCATGTCACATACAAGAGGAAAGAATGAAAATGAAAGGAGACTGACTTGGAGACAATGGTGAAGGAGGCTGATGCCGAACACAACCGATCAATGGATAACATCATTGATCAGTTGTTTAGGCAAGGTCATGACACTGAAAAACTTGACTCGGAAATCCGAAGATTGGAGATTGAAGAAAACCAAGCTAGATGGGCAAGTTATGGATGTGTTGGAAAGGGAAGGGCTGGAATCATGATTAGGTTCATAGCTAAGTATCTTGGTAGATCATTGATTGAAATCAAGGCATGGTCAAGGGACAACATCTTGGCAATAACCACCAAGATCTGTTCGTCTGAAGTATATACCAAAGGATTGGTTATTGAAGCCTTAAATGAAGCTGGTGCTGGGAGCAGGACTGAACTAGTCAAGCAATCTAAAGCCGCACTCACATCCAAAATGCTAGAACAGCCTATCAAAATTCCCACACCAAAACCACCACAACCACAACCCATCAAACCAATTCCCTTACCCTTAAAACCAATAGCCGATGATGTACCCCTGAAGAGGAAGAGAAGGGTACTGAGGCTAGAAGAAGATGAAGAAGATAATGATGAAGATGAAGATAGGCTGCCACTCTCAGTTGTTATACAGTTACCTAAGGCCATAAGTCACTCTCCAACACTTACTCCTGAGTCTCAAAGGCAAACTGTGAAAGTGAAGTTAGAAAAAGAAGAGCTTCACAAACAACATGATGAGGAACTGTTGAGAAGAGTTGACAAAGCATATGCTGCCACATCTTCAATCATCAACATGAAGAAGCATGCTCTCAGGTTATACACTCTCAAACATACCTTTCAATATCAAAAGGAGAGAGTGAGGATTTGGCCTGATCCCAGGGTGTCTCATAGGATTCAAAAGAAAAACATTCCACAGAGAATTGGCCAAGTAAAGAAGATTGTAGATGAAGTGATCTCACTGGTCTTTGTAGTATCACCCTGGGAAATCCTAGATGACTTCAAGAAAGCCTTTAAAGCTAAACTGACCCCACAAAAGATGCTGGAGAATAAAATGGTGAAAAAGGGGTTAGTGTATAAGAGGCTTGAGGAAGTTAGAAAGAATGAGCTCCAGTTGTTCTTAGAGGGTAATCACCCAGATGAATTTGCTTATAGAGTAATAACAACTGTGGAACTCAAAAATGGGAAGCAGGTCAAATACCTATCTAGTATTATGGGCCAGAATCATTTTTTGAAGGAGGAGGAGAAGAGCTTACCATGGAGGAACAAGTAACCTTCCTTGAGCCTATACAAGGGAGTCATACAGACTCATAGTTGGGAAGTAGATCTCATGGATGGGGTAACAGCTCTGTGTCCAGTTCCCCAAGACAGAGTTCCCATTCATCCTTTGCCAAACAGATCATTGAGACTTCTTCCCAGGCCTGTGCTTACATGGATCACTTCTGAGCTGATCTAGAAGACAAAAAGACCAATCTTTCTGCCATAATAAGTGGTACATCTTCAATAAGTTTAGAGGTTTTGGCTGCATTGGTTCAGGGGGAGTTTGTTGGACCAAAAGAACCAATGAGCCTGATCAGAAAACCTCTAAGTCCCACAGACATCACAACAACTGCTGAAGACTTGATCAGCTGTTTGACAAAGTCTGAAGAGCAACAGCTGAAGAACAAAGAACTGAAGACTTCAACAGCTGAAGACCAAAGTCTGAAGATCAACAGCTGAAGATTAAAGTACTGAAGACTTCAAAATCTAAAGACTAAAGTACTTAAGACTTCAACAGCTGAAGACCAAAGTCTGAAGATCAATAGCTGAAGACTAAAGTACTGAAGATCAACAGCTGAAGTACAAAGACTGAAGACAACAGCTGAAGACATCAACTGATGACAACAGCTGAAGTTCAAGTACAAGTACTGAAGCCTTCAGAGTTTGTTACAACAGCTGAAGAAGCATTCTTCAGTTGTTGTGATGGTTTCCTTTCAGTAGTTTTCTTTTGTACTTCAGTACTTATAAAATGACCGAAGAGCATGTTCTTCAGTCGTTGTAGTTTCAGTAGTTTCTTTTCAGTAGTTGTAGTGATAGTTAACACTTAGTATTTTTGTAAGAAGATGTCAGTTGTTGACATCTTCAGTAGTTGTGTTAACTATCAGTAGTTTGAATAATTCTGTTAGATGTCACTATCAAGTGACATCAGCAGACGTCACATCTCCTATATAAGAGATGTGACCTAATTGTACCTGTGAGATTCTGTTACCACGAAAGCGCATATTGAATGAAATATCTTTCGCAGAATTCTTTCTCTCTATAACCGTTTACTCTTATATTGAATATCAATTGTGTTCTTGTGAATTGTCTAATTCATTGTTTGATTTCCGCTGCAATACTCTCTAATCAATCAAACGTAGATCACTGATCCTAACAAATGTACCTCTTGATTTTTCGGGAGAGAGGTGTCACCTGATCCAGCACTAGACGTGCCATCTCATTGAATTTCGTGGTGTACTGCTCGTGCATCATAGTTCCCACTTCCAGTTGCAGGAACTCTCTCTCAACCTTGTCCATTTCCCGATGAGGAAAAAACTCCTCATCACCAACTTCTTCAGCTCAGACCATCTCATCCTCCCGACGGCCCTGCTACCCTCGGCTTGGACAATGTTGTCCCACCAGCACAGAGCCGGATCCGTGAAAGAGTGGGTAGCGAACTTCACCTTTTGATCTTCACGGCACTCGTGGCTATCAAGAACACACCTCCATTCCCTCACCCACTGGTGAGCAGCTGCAGTAATGCCGTTTCCATCAAACATAGGGGGCTTGTATCTCATGAATACCCCGTAGTTACAGCCTCACACTACCTCTCGCGTAGGCTCTGCTTCTTCCTCTTCTTCTTCATCATCCGACGGAACCGTCTCAGTCTCGAGCTGTCTTCTTTCGCCCGTAGGTCCACTCCTTTCCCTTCTCTCCCCCTCCCTAACTGCCTTTATTACTTCGGTCACCACAGATGGTAGGATCGTCTGCATGACTTGATGCACTTCTTCCACAACTGCCTCCTTCACTGAGGCTCTCAGGTTAGCACCCTCATCTCCGCCCTCTGGATGAGGGGTTTCTGGTTCTTCATGAACCACCTTTTCGGCCCTAGGCCTTCCTCTCGTAACCCCGTGGTTCCACCACGTCCACCACCATGCGAAGCTTTAGATGATCTACCACCGGCCATCCTCTAACTCACACTGAAAGATTTAAACACTAATACGGTCATTCAAGGAAACGGCTCAGTTTGTGGCAAGTATAGTAAGTCCTAATTACAGTGGCCAGTTGTGATTAGCCACTTACTTACTCTTCATACCCCAAGCATTACCTGTCCTGCCTATATTAATATTTAAATCTACATACAGCACATAACCACATATCATGCGCACATAAAACCGGTTAACTTTACGAAAATACCTGATGGCACGCAGCTACTCAGATTGGCATCCCTTTCCCTTTCCGTCCAATTCTCAGTTTAAGTTAAGGTTCATTTGAAAATTTGCCCATTTCACTTAAACTTTGGCTCTGATACCAACTTGTAAGGCCCCATTCCTGGGACACTTAGAACTGGTCAACCATTGCACATAAAACATACATTATAGTTATTTTACATAAACATTCACAGCGGAAACATTCAAAAATGGCATTTCATTTCAACATAAAAACTTTTGCAAAATAATGCATCGTTTGTGGGTTACAAGATTTCATTGTTGTATTATATCACAAAAGCTTTATATATAAATGGATGCTATCCAAAAGAGCTGAGCAGCCGCCTCGTGCCGTCCTCAGCAATGCTCACCTGCCAACTGAAAATGTATAAAGGTCAGCGTTGCTGATGAGTTCTAGTTTTACAATAAAACATACTTTTCTTTCATAAAACCATCTTTACTTTCTTTCAAAATCATACTATAATTTACATTCATTTGTGATCATATATCGTACGTACATACAGATAATATATTCATTATCTTCCTTAATCTTTCATGCCTCATACTTTACTTTTCTTTCCTGTCATCCATAAACCATTCCCTTCTGTTCATGGTGCTGAACCTACGCCCATCATAGACCTTCTATAACTATGCATCGTACCTCGTGGTCACAGTACCTAGGGAAAAGTTTAGGTTTACTATGCAATAACTTTTGATTCATGGTTTTGGACCTAGGCCTCTCATAGACCTTCTATAATGGTGCATCGCACCTCATGTCACAGTATCTAAGGTGTGAATGTACATGTGCCATTGCCATAAGCAATACCTTTCTGTTCATGGTTCTGGACCTAGGCCTCCCATAGACCTTCTATAACAGTGCATCGCACCTCGTGGTCATAGTACCTAAGGTATGCAGCAATAGTTCTATGCAAATAGTCAATCACAAAGAAAGACCTCAATGTGCATGCCATGCCTACAAGGCTATCATTACTTTCATAACTATTAATGCATGCACCATACTTCATGTTCCTCTTTCATTATCTTTCACTTTACATTACATAATACTTCGTTTATTCATTATCATAACACGTAAAGTCATAGGAAAGATAAACATACATCATCATAAGGAACATAAACATATCATTCATTCATCATCATGCAGGGCATCATACATACATAACATACATCATGCATAACCATGCAACATCATAATCATCATGCATAAGCATCAATAACAATACATTACATGCCCAACATACCATTTATGACCTTAAAAGTCAACTTTCATAACCCCGGAGAATCTCCTAGGTCAAGCCTACATCACTCCTTTTTTCTCCAAAAAGTCAGAATTTTTCTAAGTGTTCATCTGCATTTCCTGTAGTCATTCGCATTCGCTACAGTTCATCCGCATTTGCTATAGTTCATCCGCATTGAATCACATTGCTCATCTGCATTTCTATACTTAGTAAATGCTCATCCGCATTGACTTACATTGCTCATCTGCATTTCTATACTTAGTCAATGCTCATCCGCATTGACTTACTTCATCTGCACTGACTTACTTTGCTCATCTGCATTTCCCAGACTTAGGCAAATGCTCATCCGCATTTCCTGCATTTAGTCAATATTCATCCGCATTGACTTACCCATTGGTTAATGTTCATCCGCAATAACCCTTTTCATCCGCATTTACTTCCAAACACTTTGGCAGATTTAAAGACTTGTCAAGTGGGTCTAAAACATCATATTCAGTTTTCATGTACCATTCATCAGGTTCAAAGCTTAAATCTTACCCTCTAAGCCTTAGAACACAATCATACATCATCAAACATGACATAGTCACACATCACAACATAACATCATCATACACACATTCAAGCACACGGGTCCGAAACCCAGCTATATAAAAACATACATTCATCCATTTCCAGCCCCAAAATTAGTTAAAAACCAGTAAAAGAGGGGTCCTAGAATTCACCTTTGTAGCTTTTGAGTATGGCTTCCTCCAAACTCGTTTGCAAATTGAATTCAACTGCTTAGAACCCACTAAAAACATACCCGAACACACAGAAACAAACATAAGCATAAACCCTGGATAAGACTGGTCAAGAACACCATAAAAGCACAAATTCTCATCTTGAATTCAAATTATTTCTTCTTGTTCTTCTTCAAAGCCGAGAATTTGTTGTTCCCGGCTACTCTCTCTCTCTAAAACACGAAAATCAGTGGTGTATGTGACATATGGGTGGCCATACCACCTTTTACACCAACTTTTCAAACATTTTGTCCTTTTGGACACTTTTTACCCCTAGGCTTTGGGTTTATTTCTTTTCCTTCTTTTCTTTCACTTTATTCATTCTTTTCTTTGACTTTAAAATAACCGGGTGTTACACTAGCTCCAAGTCATGAGTTGAGTAATTGACCTCAAGAACCTTCAACTGTCGGGATGCATAGGCTATAACCTTCCCTCTCTGCATTAACACACACCCCAACCACAAGTAGGAAGCATCATAATAAACCACCAGATCTTCACTTCCATCTGGTAGTGATAGAATTGGAGTCTGAGTCAATCTCGCCTTGAATTCTTCCAACGCCTTCTCTTGAGCTTGACCCCATACAAACTTCACATCCTTT
Source organism: Flaveria trinervia (assembly GCA_025506515.1). Taxonomy (NCBI): domain Eukaryota; kingdom Viridiplantae; phylum Streptophyta; class Magnoliopsida; order Asterales; family Asteraceae; genus Flaveria; species Flaveria trinervia. The sequence continues at coordinate 34,607,865 of CM046447.1, forward strand.
CGGGTCAACTTTGTTAGAGGAGAAGCGATCTTGGAAAAGTCTTGGATGAATCTTCTGTAGTTAGAGGAGAAGCGATCTTGGAAAAGTCTTGGATGAATCTTCTGTAGAGAACTTTGCGTACAACCTCTCCTTTCTCAACGTCTCTAAAACTTCCCGAATGTGACAGACATGCTCAATCTTGCTCTTCAAATAAATCAGGATATCATCAATAAACACAATCACTGATTTATCCAACATTGGCCGACACACTCGATTCATCAGGTCCTTAAAAGCAGCTGCCACGTTGGTCAAACCAAAAGACAAGACAAGAAACTCGTAATGACCATAATGCGTCTGAAAAACTATTTTAGGATATCCTGCTCCTTCACCTTTAGCTGATGGTAGCCAGATCGAAGATCTATCCTTAAAAACCAACTGGCACCTTGAAGCTGATCAAACAAATCATCAATCCTCGGTAACGGGTACCGGTTCTTTATGGTTAACTTATTCAGCTCACGGTAGTCAATACACATCCTCATACTACCGTCTTTCTTTTTCACAAATAAGACCGGAGCACCCCAAGGAGAGATACTCGGTCTTATAAACCCCCTATCAAGCAACTCTTGCAACTACTCCATCAACTCTTCATCTCAGTCGGAGCCAACCGATACGGTGCCTTGGCAAAAGGTGGGCACCCGGTATCAAGTCAATGGAACTCGATCTCACGGTCAGGTGGCACTCCTAGTAAGTCTTCTGGGAACATGTCTGGAAAGTCACACACAATCGGTACATCAGACAGTTATGGTGCTGGCGTATCCATATCCTTTACATAGGCCAAGTAGGCACTACCTCCACGCCTCATGCACTTTCCCGCCACCGCCATTGAGATTACTTTTGGATCGTCGTGACCCGATCCCCATAAATCGTCACCTTACTCCCGTCAGACGCTATCAGACGAATCATTGTCTTGCGACACACAATGTTCGCCTCATAATCCGCTAACCAATCCATCCGAACAACTATATTGAAACCACCTAAGGTTATCACGAACGGTCTAACAGGAAATTTATGACCTTCTAGTTCCACATCACAACCCTCTATCACCTCCGAAATTCTGGTAGACTTACCTATGGCAGTTTCTACATCAAATGGCACATCAACACATCTATTACTAAGATTCAACTTAACAGAAAGCGGTAGAAATAAAACTTTTACTCGTACCTGAATCAAATAACACAGAACCTAAAGTTTGGTACACTAGAAACGTATCAGACACAACATCAGGGTCCGTCCTAGCCTCCTCCTGTGTTATAGTGAATGCCCTAGCACTTACCCTTGGTCTTTCTCCTCCGGTCTTCTTCACCACGGAAC